>JABSTQ010009487.1:0-319554 GCA_013358835.2 Ixodes persulcatus | reverse complement strand
CCTCAATAATTCTAAGATGGCCGACCTCATGAGCTCGTCACCCATTACCCGCGGTCGGATTTTATGTTTCGAGACGTACGCTCAACAGAGGAGAGTTAAGTGGAACCGGTCGCAACTTTGATCCTTCGAGCCGCGTCCCAATACGGTTGCCCAATGACGAGCCGCGAATATGTTCTCGACTCGATCAGTAAATTGCTGATTAGATCGCAGAAAAAGAACGAGAAGTCTGGAAATGTAAGCGAAATGAATCGCCTTGACGTACTTGAGGAGCTGCATGTAAAGTTAAACCTCGGTAAGATGGCGGTAAAGGAAAATTTATTAAAAAACTTACGAGCATTACGCCGGTCGTGGGAAAACTAAAACGTCCTAGGACTACTCCCGCGAAAATAAACGGCCCCACGGCGGACGTGCCGATAGTCGAGACGCGCTCCTTGATCCAACTGATTGATCATCAATCCTGGATCAGTTAGTGTTTAAAAATATTTAATGCATTGGCGTCCGCCATTATAAGTGGCCGGTGCGTTT
The DNA here is from genome assembly GCA_013358835.2 of Ixodes persulcatus. Taxonomy (NCBI): domain Eukaryota; kingdom Metazoa; phylum Arthropoda; class Arachnida; order Ixodida; family Ixodidae; genus Ixodes; species Ixodes persulcatus. Next base: position 319,029 of record JABSTQ010009487.1, on the reverse strand, counting down.
TTGAACAGCTTGTAAGTGTGTGAGTCATTGTGTGCTTTGTTTATTGGTCTCAACGTGCAATAAAGAAAAGTGCTGATAAGCGATAGGTTACGTGCGCGCGTCCTTCCCTCCGAAACTGTAGGTTAGAATAATCTTGGAATTATATTCATTCCTTCATTTATGCTTTATTATAGCTCTAATATACAACCAGGTTCCCGAACCGCATTGCACGACAAATTCGATCCACGGCGGGACGAGCAGCATGGTTACGATGGTTGCCGAACGACAGAAGACCGGATGTGTTTGAAACTGAACCTGTATCGCAATTACGTGATGTAGCAGCACGCAACTAATACAATAACGTCAATAAATAACTCAATATTTTATTCCTCAATTTAATATGCGAAGCTTAAGTTAAATATTTGTTCACCTTTTTCGACATAGCTACCGTGACTCTAATTACTCATGCTCCCGAAGAGTGCCACTTGGTCATTTCAGAGAAGCCAAGGAACACACATTTCAAACGCGGTATAAAACGCAGTCGTAATATTTCGCAGGGAATACTCAGGAATCGACATCTTTGTGGTGTAAAGAATATGAAAAAAATGAAGATCTGGCAGATACATTTCCTTTTTATAATCCCTTTAATATTGCTATGTCCGGAAGAACCACAGGGCGCCAGAGTCTCGTTTTCCTTACCACGCTTTCACACACACCACCAAAAAAAAATGGAAAGAAATAGCGAGATCTAAAAGGACAGCGAAGCACCCGCTAAAGCAAAGAGCTTTAAGAAGGGACAATCTTACACGTAGCGTCAACTCTCATTATTTCAAACTCCAGGAAGCCACAACTTTTGTTTGAATTATAAAAGGTTTGGATGATCACAAATTCATATAAATATGTTTTAAGATAAAATATCATTTTCTATATGAATGGTTACATATAAAAAACAAATATTTGATGATTTTCTTTAAAAAACCTACTAATCATAAGCAGGTATGACACTCATTAGACATTCGTGAAATGCACAACATACGTTTAGTTATCCCTCAGAGATGTTGTTTATCGTGAACTGTTTGAGAGCATGTGATACCTCAGACACACAATTAATTTTATTCTTCGAGAAAAAAAAAGTTGTGTATTATGGGGTATTAGGCATAAATTAGGACTAGGAAGATAAATCGATTAAAAATATTATGCATCTATAGGAACACATGAGCGATGAAAACGGGCGTCGCACGGGTGTTTCTATTGCAACTTGAGCGGACGCTGTGACGAGGACCTATGCCATGCTGCTACGTCACAGCGTCCACACAGGTTGCTATGGAAACTGTTGCGCAGAGCATATTTTTGTCGCTCATGTGTCCCCTGTTTGAGAGCCTGGTATAGAAAAAGTTCAACCATTCAGTGAGAAGTATAAGCGGCAAATGAGGAGGCGCCATTGGCCGAAAGCGGGCTGGGCGTTTTCACAAATTCGAATGTGGCCAACCAGAAACTGCGAATACATAATCCCTCGCGGTGGTCGCGAGAAATAAAACTAATAAATGCGTCGGAGTAACTCTTTGTGACTAAAAGTATCTGGTGCACGTGATGTTACCATCATGGTCATGCAAATTCATGGGTGAATATATATATAAACATACAAGATATAAAAAGCATGCTCGACTAGCAGAAGGATTGACGTAATTCGTTCGCCAGGCGCCAAGGGACGGGAATCTCCAGTCTAAAGGCTGGTTCACACAGACCCGTTTTCTTACGTTACGTTACGAAAAGTCACCTGGAAATCCGTACTTCGTATTAAGCGTGACTACTAATTTAAGGAGATAGCCTGGCACGGGACATTCGAGACACGAATGTTTCGGTGACTTAGACATAAAGTAAGAAAACAGTGCTGTGTGAAAAGTTGAACCGAGCTCAACTCCTTACGTTCCGTTATGACGAGCCTTGTGTCCTTGGTTGCCACGGTAACTCATCTTCCTAGCTCGTCGTCCCCAAAACATTCGTGTCTTGAATATCGCGTGCCAGGCTATCTCCTTGAATTGGTAGCCACGCTTAATACGAAGCACAGATTTCTTGGTGACATTTCGTAACGTAACGTAAGAACATGGGTCTGTGTGAACAAGCCTTGAGCGGTACGACTCCGTCCGAGCAAAAGAGAGTTCGAGTGGAACATTTGTCTTTTTTTTACCTATTTTGCATAGTCAAAATTGAAACATAACGTGCGCCATATTTTCAACCATGAAGAGTCACTATATTTAACTCTTACGCGCTTATTAATACTGCTCCTCGCTACCACCGCTAGGGAATTATTTTCGGCTTCTTGTTGGCCAAGAGAGCATGATAAGCCCTCTCTCTGCGTCTGGTGCACGTCCTGGCTCTGCCGCTCCTCGCATTTACCAAATTATCTTTAGACACTCCTCTGCTCCGCTGCTTTTAGCCCCGTTAGGCGCGATTCTTACGGAGCATCGGTGCACTGCGGAGAAGCAACATCCGCGGAAAGTGAGCTCCACGGGTGTTGCTTCTCCGCTGTGTACCAAGGCTCGGAAAGAAGCGCGCTCAACAGGGTCGCGAGATCAAAAAGTATGAATTACACGAAAACGCCGCTCGAATTAAGCGGCTTATGAATAAATTGAAAACGTAGTAGGACAACTCAAATTTTAAAATTTGTTTGAATTAACCAGAAGTACGAAATATCCGAGTTTGAATTATCGCGAGATTACTGTATTTTCATGAAGCGTGGAGGAAGCATTGCGCAAAAATGGTATGATGTACAAACCATGAGACAGACACGCACACGCTAAATCATCCTAGGAACTTCCTTCCCCTAAAAACCGCTTTTGAATTGCTAATTTTTTTTTGTGGCAGTGTGATTCCCATTTGTGACGAAAGCGCTAATAGTTTAGGGTATTGATGAATGCACAATGTATGACGTAGGTGAATAGGAACTCATTGTCTTCTGGAGATATATTGTCAACATATATTTATGTATCTGTTTATATGTTTATAGGGTATGTGCATAATATAATGAAAGGTAGTGGCTTACCATCCAAATAGTTTGGCCATGCACTGCTGTCGTAATTTTCAAAGATTGTGTCGAGGTATGGCAATTTGAATGCCTTCTCGTAGTACGTCCTGCGACCTAATCTTGAAGAGCCAAGGCGGCTATAGGTCTCGCTTTGAGAAAAACGTCGGGCGTATAACTCATTCCTAAAAAATAAAAAAATATAATTATGCCACTCAAAGTGTTACCATGTAATGACCTGGAAGTAATCTTAAGCTTTTCAATTTTAATCGCCGGCGTTAAATAAACTCCCTTGTCTGCTTTGTTTAAGAACATAAGGGTAGAAAAAAGTTAATAAACTGCGGATGTACCACCAAATATTCTCAACATAAGACTTTTTTTTTTCACCAGAACGCACATCTGATTGTTTTGTTAAATGCAAAGAACAAAAAAATTTGTTTGTTTTTTGTTATTTTCAAAATGAAACAAAACTAAACTAGCACGCACACACCTCAGCAAACAGATCGAAAGGGTAGGCTGGAAACGTCATGAAACTAATTCAAAAGCTTTCAAATGGTGAGCAAAATGAGTTCATAAGACCCATTACTCACGCACTTAGTTTGCAATTTGAGAACGCAGCATCAGTATGAACAATGATTATGCTCTTTTTAACGTAAGCAGGCATATCCAATTCGGCGAGCGGTGTTCACGTAGTTTATATAACAAAGCACACTGTAGTACGTACATAGCCCATTAACTTTTTCTTCTTTTTGTTCTTTTTTTCTGTGTTTTTAATCTACTAGCTTACAATAAATCGATAAGTTGCGAGTAAGCATTAGTCTGTAATGTGTGTTTCTTCCCCGTTGTCCACGTTTCTTATTCGGTGTAATTTTCATAATAGTTTCATGCTTGTTTCTGCAGGGAGATCAGGTCCCTAGGTACCGTCAGTGTTGTCGGCTAGGTGGCCTTTACAATTTATTACCCACAAATATCCGCAAGTCTGGAAAAAAGCACTCGAAAGGATTTCACAAAAGCGTACAATTCAAGACTACGGCAACGTCGAGCTAAAAGACAAAGCCAATCGAAATGTCCATATTTCTAATATGGGCATTTCGATTCGCCAACATGGGCATAATTTGGCTACGTCTTCTGGCTCTTGACACCGTATAAACAATATGAGCGAATATTTACGTTTTGGGTTTGTCCAGTTGTCCAAGTGGTAAAACAATGAGCATCACAGCAATCCAAAGGTGCTTTCGAATCCAAAAATAAATCATCGAAGAACAAAACTCTGTGTACATTTCGAGAGTCTATAACAAGCGTGCGTTTACTGCAAGCTTTCTGAGCGACTTTGAGCTTTATGAATTCCTCCAACTGAATGACATGTGCACGTGTACTCGTTGCTTAGCTCGTTTTATTTGTGATTCACTTCGCGCATTGAAGTTTCCTTTTATTGTTCTATAACCTTGGCAACAATAACAACGTCAACGAGTAACACAACTAATTTCCGCTCAGCCTCCTCAATCGCAGGCAGCCGACACTATAACATGTTAGCCCCAAGAATGCGACAGTAAAGCGTCGCTTGAGTTCTCTGAACTTAACTATGGATCTTCTCACCAAGAGCCGCGTTAGATGCACGAGATTGGCACAAATGGCTCTTAGTTTTTGCTTCAAGTGGAGGGACAAGTGTGAACCAATTTAGAACGTTAGCGCACCAAACCAACGAAAGACGTTTACAAATATATCTCTTACGTGAAACTAGAGCTCAGCTCTTTAGGAGGTGGAGGAGAGGGTATGCCCCTCCTCCCCCTCCCCCTCCCCTCCTTTTCTTTCGCTCCCCTGCCATTTACCGGGAAATTTTCGCTAAATTTCCCGCTATATTTAGCGAAAAGTTCCTCGTTAAATTTAGCGGGGAAACTGAATTGGTGTTGAGGTAATTGACATCAATTTCCCCGCTAAGTTTTACGGGGAAATTGTTCCGTTAAACTTAGCGGAACATATTTCCCGCTAAATTTCCCGTGACGTCACATTCATTCATGTGTCGTCACACGGGACGTCACGCAGTTTACAAATAGCGCTAAGACAAGGACAGACGAAGAAGTGGACAGGACAGGCGCTTACTCACAACTGACGGTTTTATCTACTGCGAGAAAGAAAAAGGTGAAGGAAGTGGCTGGTGTTGAAAATAGAAAAGAAATAATTATATTTCTTGCTGGGGTGTTCTAAGAAAGGAGCTTGTTACATTAATAGGACTAAAACACAGTCGACCAAAACAAAAATATTAGAAAGTTAACAAAGGAAATGAATTTGAACTATATACGGTGTTATTTTTTGAAGGGATAGAAAGTTCTCCTTTTTTCAACACCAGCCAATTACTTCACCTTTTTCTTTCTCGTTGTATATAAAACCTTCAGTTATGAGTTAGCACCTGTCCTGTCTACTTCTTCGTCTGTCCATGTCTTAGCGCCTTTTGTAATTAGTATGTATAACCAACTAGCCCGCCAGAATAGTTTGGGACGTCACGTGTGATCATGAAGGTAAAATGTTCACGCAAACTTTGGCGGGATATGTTTCCGCTAAACGTAGAGGAGAAATTTTCCGCTAAATTTAGGGGAAAATTTTCCAAGGTTGAGTGGTGTCACTTGTGACGTCATTATGGGAAACGTCCCATAATGCAACGCGCGGTTACGTCGACAGCGACGGCGACGCCGCTCAACCCGCAAACGGGCGCCTAAGAGCAAGGCTCTGAAAGCGGACACCGGGGCAGCTCGCTTTCGGAGAGGTGGTCGGTCATCGTGTTGTCAAAGCACGCGCGACTCCGCCATTCCGCCGGCTCTACAACTCCCTGTGATGTGTTTTCACAACCCTCGGGTACTGAAACCAACGAGGTAGTAACGCGTTGGCGCCACCAAGCGTCAACGCTCATAACTTCGGTACGCTTGGCCCTAGGGAGGCCGATGACGTCGCGGGCAAGTCGCGGGTGCGACGTATATCCAGAGACGCACCGTGCTCTTGATGGCTGATTTTGAAGCGCTCGCAAGAATCGAACAATTAGAACGAAAAATACAGCCATCTGTTTGAAATGCGAACGTGCGATTGTCATTAGCAGATAGATTTGATCATGTTTAACTTATATCTGAACTTGAGAGGTATATCTTAAGTTTCGATTTTGTATCCCTTTAAGTTGATAGAACGCTCTAAGCTACGTGCTCGTGGAACCAATCATTCGCATTTTTCTTTTATCGCCTGACCCCGCTCTCATCTCGTGAGTATGGGAAGGGAACGTGGTCACGAGCGAAAAATCGACGGCTAACCGATCCAACAATTGTTGAGCTCCCACCACGCTGTCAGCGAAACATTGAACGATGTATAGTGCGGCCTCAAAATCCCGTCCCGCGAATTAACTTGCACACACATCCCTCAAAGGCTCTTACCGTATGTGCGCACTTAAAAGGTCTCACTCTCATATCCCGCATATATGTGCCACAAACTCAAAGATGCACAAAAGAGAAACAGAAATGCTGGGACAACAAACGTCCATCTCTGTATGTGTTCTTGGCCGTCTTCAATGCCCATCTTCTAATCAAGAACTATTCCACAATAGCCACGCGGGTTCTAATACTTACATATAAATAAAAACAGCTTAATGTTTATACTGCACATATATGACACAATATGCTTGCAGGAAGAGTGTAGAACAAAATGTTTCATAAACAGTCTTGTATTTATATGAACAACCGGTAATTTAAGTCCTATACTTATATAAAAATTTCTATGATACATGAAAGCGTTTAGTTGTCATAATGCTCTGATGCTTAAAAAAGAAGCGTTTTCATAAACGTGTGTCCTTAAACACGACTGTTAAAAATTATACCGCTATAACGGCCGTTAGCGCGAAACCAACACTTGTTAATACAACATCTATAGCGTTTTTATTATCATTAAGTAAGTACTAAATTGTTATTTGAATAATATTTTGCATCATGAATAATTACGTAAATTTGTGTTCTTTAAATAAACATCACCGAGAGGTATAGCAGTTATGTTTCAATACAAATTCAATTCTGGAATAAAAAAAAAAATTTATATATCATCAAAAACGCCTGAATTTCCGAGGCGTCCTCAAAAAAGCTAGAGTTGAGCTTCTGTTTCTCTCTCATATTTATATTATATGTATGTGGAATAGAAACACCTTTCGTGAAACCTGATTCATGATTCTATTATGTTGTCAGCCTCAATAGCATAGCTGAAAAATATTACAATCTTGCACGCATACACAAGGTATGATTGACACAAGACGAGAAACAGAATGGCAACCGAGCAATAAGTTGCCTTTTTTTAGTGAACTATAGTCAATAGTTTTTTGCTGGGTCGCAAACGAATATCATAGGCCTTCAAAACAAATCGGTTACTAGCGTGCTGCGCTTGAGCTTAGGCGAGATGTGCTTCTTGCATGAGCCACAACAGTCATTCGATTTGGGGCCCTAAACTCGTCAAACACAAAGTTGGAGCAGATAGTTCGTGGAGCACGTCGATTGGACGTCGGCGAAAAAAAAAAAACGCGAAGTCATCATCGTGATAAGCCAATCGGTGCTCTCCGTCAACTTCACTCCAAACTTTGTGTTTGACGAGTTTAGAGGTCTTGGTCTGTTCTCACAAGAGCTTCCGAAACGTGAATACTACACTATAATGTGCAGACACCATGTGGATACACATCACGAACTCTTATAATTGTTTCATGAATCCATTAAAACATGCGACGTGTCCATTCGAGTAATTATAGTAGCACAGTTCAATAAATGACTCTAGACGAACCTGAAACTCTCCGGTTCTTTTGTGCACGTCACTGTGCACGTGACTCGGAAGGCGATCTAAAAGTTGCGAAGTACCACAGACACCAATCTGCTTGAAGGTTGACGAGCAGACAAAAAGGTGAAAACTCTCCCTAAATTCTTCCTTTCTACTCAAGTAAAAAAAGGAGACCTTCCTTTCTGGGGGGAGTAGCTGAGTCTTTTGGATAGACGACAGACCCGCCCCTGTAGGGATTGGAGGAGAGAAGAGTGGTGGAGGGAATGGAGAGAAGGAAACTGGGCACCTCTTTTCTTCCCGGTAGGAGAGACGATTCTGTAGGTCGGCTTTTTAAGGGGCACTTCGGTGGATTCTGAAGTCGTCTATTTATGGCGATGACGCAATCAACTCTTGTAAGCCTCCTACAAAACCCATAGATTGCACCCCTGGCCGGCCGATTTCGCTATTAAAAGTATAATCAAAGATCGTGACACGCCGCTCTTTCTGCGCCTTGGAGTAGACACCAGGGGGCGCCGTCGAACGGCGTTTTCAAACATTAATTGCTGTATTGCGTCTCCTACACCCAAAGATTTCACATTTTTTGCCAAAATATAATGCACAAAGCCCATAAAAAACAGCAATAATTGTAACGCTTGGAATCTCCACGCAGGTAAAGGGGCGATGCAACGATTTTTATGCTTTGCGCCAAAACCGCTAAGAACGAATACCTGACGTTAATGATCTCTAAAACACGCATGCGTTTTTCATAATCTCGACTTTAAAGTTCCGGGTAGCGTAGCGGTTTACGGAGAGCTTTGCGGGACTGCCAAAAAGATCTACAAAACTCCCTAATATCGCGTTTGATGCGCTCGAAATCTTTCGCTCTTGCTATAGGATTGTCTAACTCCACTTTGCATAAAGACTGCAGATTTTGTTCCAGCTTACGTTGCTCCAATCACGCAATTCAAGGCGGCCGCCCTCTCAATAGCAAGTTGTTTCACCTATGTTTTGAAACATTTCCACTTCTCAAATAGAGTGTATTTTCGTACGCCAATACACAATTCATGGCGCTTTTGATACTCTTTGCGAACACTTGGTCATTCACTAATATTGAATTCAATTTCCATGGCTCCTTATAAACTTTGGTACCTTCCGACCTTCTTTCCCAGTCTTTATCGCCACGATGCAGTGATCTGTAAAAAACGCTGGCTTAACGTACTTTCGTGGTTAAGGCTCCCGATTAGCACTACAGAGGCATAAATTCTATCAAGCCTGGCATGTCCTGATCCTTGAATATACGTAAACTTAACATGTTATTTTCGTTGCTGGATCATGGAATTATCTACTAAGTTATATTATTCAGTCTTTTGATCTAAAAACTGAGCACTTTTGTCCTGGCGCACATTTTCGTTTGGCCTATCATTCGCGTGGCAGAGAGATAAAGCCACCCAATACCACTATACATTTTTCGTCTGTCATGTATTGTTCTACGTGTCCGAAAAATGCTGATCGTTCCTTAGCCCGATTATGAGCATATACACAAATCATGCGCTACTGTATGTCATGCATCAAAAAGTCACACAAGATAAACCGACCAGCTTTATCAGTTCCAATGGAAAGCTCAGAAACCCTCACGCTTTTTTTTTAACCATAAACAACCTGCTGATGCACCAATAGCGTAAGAGACGCAGATACCATACACTGGCGAAAACGCTCTATACTTCGTCTCATCCTACGATGGACTAAAGCCAAAGCCACAGGCCGCCAGGTCCAATCACGTTCCACGCTAAACTATAACGTGCCTGACATTTATTAGCGATGGACAAATAATGCCCCGAATCAAAAATCGCTGCATCACTTCTATAGCTTCGACACTGTAACGAGCCTGTATACCGTGGCTTTCTTGGCATGTAAAACTGATCAGTCACTCAATGCTATTTGATGTGAACCACTGTCCGCCTATCTCAATCAGTGATCCCAGACGCGGGCACCGATACGTGCATCGAAGCGAAATACCGCGCAATTAAGTGACTTGTGATTGGATCTGGCTTTCGTAGCTGTTGCTTTTAGTCCATCGTAGGGTCAGACGAGGTATAACCATGCGGGAAGCGTTACATAATCCCACAGCTTAGTTTCCCGCACAGCAACTATGCCAAGGTCTTTCTTGAGCAAAAGCTGCAACAGCTGATAATGCTTTCAACTCGCACTTAAGCCGCGAAAATGTTTAGTTGCAATACGCACCGGGTTTTTAAACTCGAATATCATCACTTAGATAATAGGACACCTAGTGACTTGGCTCTTGATTCAGGTCTCAGGGGGTACTGGTGGTTTCGGTAGGAAGCGACCCTTTTCCTTGGTCAGTTTTTTAAAGCGGAGCTGCCGCTTACGCTCTTCTTCCTTGTGACCTGGTGGCGGAATCCCACTAAGCGATCGTTTTGTCAGCTGGGAACCTGATTGAAACATCTCAGCTTCGCTGACATCGTCAACAGGTTCCTGGGGAAATGGACTGCTGTCGACCAGAGACTGGTGGACTGCCTTGACCAGATCCGCCGGCTGTACCACCGTCGAGTCCCGTTGAGAAACACCGTTGCCCAACAACGACTGCCGTGCAGTCGCTTCATCCTCTCCGGACACTTTGGTGCTTGCAGCAGCGTTGTTAACTGCAGGAGGCGTAGAAGATCGACTAGACAGGAGGTTCTGCGTTTGGCTTTCTGCGGGAGCTAGTACTTCGCTTCCTGCTGTCGCCTACGCTTCTGCCTCGTCCATTTGCATTTTCGAGGTCTCCACTTACGTCAAGGACCGGACAGCAGCCGCGTAAGCTCGAGGGCAATTCCACGTGGCCAAAACCGTTACAAGCTTGCAGCGCGGTAGACGATAGTCCTTTCGAATGTGCCCTGTCTCCTTATAGCACAAACAAAGAGGCGGCTGGCCGGGCACAACTACTAGCGCGCTTCTTTCGAACACTCACAGCTGATGCGGCAGTCATTCGATGGTGACGCCTTCCTTCAATGACAGTGCCACCGACCGGGTTGTCTTTTGCACGCCCCAAAATCTGCCCGTGCGCCAAGCTTCCCTTACAACCTCAAGCACTTTGTCAAAAGGCTTGAGAGCCTTCCTGGCTGCTTCGTCCGTCACGTAGAAAAGCAGCCAAAGCAACTTTAGGCTTTCAGTTTATTCTTAAAGAAGAGGGGTGGGGGAGGGGAGGAGGAGGAGAGAGGAGGAGGAGAGGAGAAGGAGAAGGCGAGGAGAGAGAAAAAAATAGGCCCCTCCTCCTCCTCTCCTCCCCCCGTCCTTCTCCCCTCCGCCGAGGGATTCTAAGGCACCCCCAAAATAACCTGCCTCCCTGCCTTGGGCGGGTCGGGGTGGGGGCTCGTGCGGGATAAGAGAACAGGACGGTGGGGTGTGAGTGAGGGGGCGCTGCATAAGTGGGAGGCCGTGAACCCTCGTGGTATCTGGCTTGATGGTGGTCCCTCCATTTTGTACTATAGCGGAAGAGGTGTTAGGAATTCTGTTTCCTGCGATACCCTCAAATTCCGTGTTATACTGTCCCCGCTGCTATCAGACATTTTCACATTCAACTCCGTCCTACTAGATTGTGACGTCTCCGGGCGACCCTACAAAGTAGATGATTTCCGCGAAGAACTGCGCAGATTTGGAGTGCTTTGAAAAGTCCTAGCGAAAGAAGCCTACCAAATGAACCATGTCTGGATGTTAACCCTGTAGTTGTCGGCAGCCAAGCAGCTTTTAGTGAAGCCAGTAAGCTGGAAGTGAAGAAGACGACGTGACTGGTAATTGACCCAGTAGAAAACGACGTCCGTCTAAAGTTGCTTTGGCTGCTTCGTCCGTCACGTAGAAAAGCAGCCGAAGCAACTTTAGACGGACGTCGTTTTCTACTGGGTCAATTACCAGTCACGTCGTCTTCTTCACTTCCAGCTTACTGGCTTCACTAAAAGCTGCTTGGCTGCCGACAACTACAGAGTTAACAGACATGGTTCATTTGGTAGGCTTCTCTCGCTAGGACTTTCCCAAGCACTCCAAATCTGCGCAGTTCTAAGCGGAAATCACCTACTTTGTAGGGTCGCCCGGAGACGTCCCAATCGAGAGGGACGGAGTTCAATGTGAAAATGTCTGATAGCAGCGGGGACAGTATAACACGGAATTCGTGGTATCGCTGGAAAAAGAATTCCTAGCACCTCTTCCGCTATAGAACAAAATGGAGGGACCACCATCAACCAGGATACCACGAGGGTTCACGGCCTCCCACTTATGCAGCGTCCCCTCACTCCACACCCCACCGTCCCGTTTTCTTATCCCGGATGAGCCCCCCCCCCCCCCCCCCCCGACCCGCCCAAAGCAGGGAGGCAGGTTATTTTGGGGGTGCCTTAGAATCCCTCGACGGAGGGGAGGAGGACGGGAGGAGGAGGGCCTCTTTTTTTCTCTCTCCTCGCCTTCTCCTCCTCCTCCTCTCCCCTCCTCCTCCTCCTCCCCTCCTGCTCCTCCCCTCCTCCACCCCCTCCTCTTTAAGAATAAACTGAATTGCTCTAATTGGATTAGTTAAAATAAACGTATGTTTTTAATTAGACATTTTCTGTGAATCGTGGCAAACCTCTAAATTAACTCATTTTTGAAATATATAAGGCAGGTGCATCATTTTACGGCGTTCCGAAAAGACACTCAATTCGCACGCATTTCTGGTTTTTTTTTTTTTTTTTTTTTTTTTTGGGGGGGGGGGAAGCATCTTTGCGCCAGTGGTCCTTGACTTTCGTGGTCGAGGCGCGAAGGTACCGCCTCCTTCCTTGAAGAACGAAGGAAATACGTATAACGCACGTGCGTAGCGCGCACCCACGACTGTGGGGAAGGACCGTTGACGCAAAGAGGCACTCCGATAGGTAACCGAAACCTAGACACGCTTCCAAATTGAGAGTTCTTTTGGAACGCTGTAAAATGCTGCACCTGCCTAACAGATTTCTAAGCTGAGTTCATTTAGAGGTTTCCGAGGATTCTCAAAATGTTTCCAACAAAAACCATATGTTCATGTTTCACTAATATACTTTGTACATTTCAGGTAATATAGAGATAATTAGTATGATAGTTTGCAATCGCTTACACCCGACGTGGCTGGCATTTTGTACCGCAAAGATTTCTCGTTTTCTATCAACTACCCTAATTGTAGAGTCGCCGTGTACTGCAGAGGGCATCTGTAAAAGCTCTTTATCCTTTTTTTAACACTCTCTATCAGGCTTTCCTTTGGTTGAGGAGGGCATAAATACGATTTAGTTATGGCCGTTCCTGTAGTCTGCTTTGACGATCGTGAAGATGAGTCGGAAAAAAGCGCACCCGAAGATTATGCATGCGAAATTTAAGACTTTAAGGTGCCTCTCCAACGGAAACGGTAGAGGCGACAACGTAACCCTCATCTGTGTACTGCCGGATGACGGTTAAATCGGACCAAGATAAGGCCGCCGTACGCCTTCCAGAGCACGGGAAGTGTGTCCTCCACGTGAAACTAAAAGCCGCAAGATCCGAACCTTGTAAGGGCAACTTTTATTTTATTTGCGTCGTTTTATTACAGATAAAAATTGAAGCAACGAACGGGAAAACGCGGTTCCTTGTGTACTCAATAGATACTTTGGACAACCTTTACTTGCTAATTGTTGTTCGGGAAATAAGACGACTGAAAGTCCATTTTTCACGGAAAATGAAATTATTACAGGATGCTCCACCGCGCTGCTTTCCCTTCAGCAGTCTATGACACGGGCTGTCGAGAAGCTCAAATATAAGGACGACATCACCCACGACTTCTGTAGGACCCTGTTCTAGGCGGCAATCTCGCTGCTCCAAAAGGATGGGCATCTTTGGGACCTCTTTCGCAGGCGCAGTCCAGCGGCCAGAACCATGCCAACTTCCTCCCAGATGTACAAGAGGTACCTTCCCGTCCCGAGGTGTACGAGAGCGACGTGCCTGCAATCCCAGACGCCACCCGGGACTCCCAATTGCGTTGACCCTTGACGATTCCCATGATCACCAAGGATGCACGGCTGTAGCTGTGATGGTCACATTTAATGACCTTTTTTTTTTTGACCGTGCGCTTGGAAGATTTCGCGTGCGTGCACGATTTTGCTATGCACGTCACAGCGATACTGAAGAGTTCTAGAGAGCTCCGGCGTAAATTTTATACAATGTGCAAGTCAATGCGCATGGAGCCGAAGTTCCTCGTCACCCTTTGCCCCACCTCTCTTTCTCTCTTTCTGCAAGTCGCTGTGTGGCGCCCTGTCTTGCCTTCTTGAAAAGCAGTAACACGGAGGTGAAAAATGCATGAAGCTTCAGGCTATGATCGGAGACAGTGAAGCAACGAATGACCTCTTAATTAGGAAAAAATTAGTGAAACGTCATACTCGATTTTGGCAATCTTGAAGAAGCTGGAATTGGAGGACACGGTTGTGTGCGATGTCAACTCCATGCTCGTGATACAGCGAAATGTTTTCGCCAACAATTTTAACTTTCCATTGTCTCGTAATGTGTATGGTCAAAGAATGATACAGTATACTGGAACAAAAATATGGAATTCCTTATGCATCCCAATAAAAAAAGCACAACGTTCAAAAGTGCACTTAAAACATTTTATTTAGAAACAATGTTTCAGTGACTAATATTTTTGTACGGCACATGAATGGCTGCCAGGTAACCACCGCAATATTTATTTTTGTACATTTGGAATGGATCCAAGACTAGCCAAATAGGCTAGGGATCCAGATGCGTTTGTGCAGTGTGATCTGTGATTACTTTGAAATTTGAATAAAAATTGAATTGAATTGAACAGCTAGGTGGGGATCTTGCAGGGGTGCTTTGAGGGGAATCTAGGCTAGCACATTGATGTTGCCAACATGCTAAAAATTGTGGAATAAGAAAAACGGTCAAATCTTACCAAGACAGTTCAGTCGTACTGTAAAGTTCATTGGCAAGAAAGTGAAATGCTATTGCAGTAAGTAACGTGTCCAGCTGCATGGGGTACACCGCTGCACTGGCAACATTCTGGCTGAACGAGCGTACATAATTGACCCAAATGTGGTCTGAAATGCCCCGTGACTTCTCAGTGTACGAGAGCTTGCTCTTTGTGGCACTGAGGTGATTCCAGCATTGTAGCCAGAGCTTTGTGTACATCTACTGCACTTTATGCTTGAAAACGTGGTACCGGTTTCCTTTTGTCTTTTACACCTGATTAAGTGGCCAACATTAGCTACCGCGGCACTTAGCCTCCTGAGATTGCATGTTTCAAGCGTCAACGTGGAAAGAAAATTCTCTAAAGTAAGGTCGATAAACAGAAAAGAACGGGAGCGTATTAACGAGGAACTCCTGGGCCAATGCATTCCGTATGTATTGTAATCAAATAAAGTAATCGTGACTTGATGGGAAGTGAAATGCACAGCTGGTGTGTGAAAACTCGATATCTGACTTGCTTTTATTTGTGTGTGCGGTCCTCTTCATTTCCCTGTACACGTTTGATGAACGAGCGTGTCATTTTGTATCCCCGTCATTTTTGTGTTTTTTTACTATCAATTAGTATTATTCCATAGCTACCAAAACAGCAGGGAAAAATCTATATTGCGTATTCGCGGGATGAAACAAGAGCTTGTTTAGGTGTATACATGTTCACCGTAAAAACCCGAAAATATCAGATCAAAACTTTAAAAAAGCCGAAAAAGTACGCCGAATTAAAACAGAAAAAGGAAAACGCTGAACCCCAGATAAAGTATACATCAACGAGTGCAAATGTAAAAGTGTCACACGTTAGGCCGCGTCCAAACTTGCCGAAGACTCTCCAGCCGCCGACAGAATTTACTGGGCAGAAAAAGATGGTGCCGTTCAGATTTGTT
Source organism: Ixodes persulcatus (assembly GCA_013358835.2). Lineage (NCBI taxonomy): Eukaryota > Metazoa > Arthropoda > Arachnida > Ixodida > Ixodidae > Ixodes > Ixodes persulcatus. The sequence goes on along the minus strand of JABSTQ010009487.1, from coordinate 303,387 downwards.
GCACCCGTCGTGTGCGCGCGGCTCCGTTCTCTCGCGGATATCGCAGCATAGAGCCCCTCGCTCTAGTGGTGTTCGGAAATATGCTCTCGCAGACATTCTCTTGCAGTTAACGCTAACCCGCAGTGCAGAAAAAACGCCCAACATTCTCCTGGCGATACAAGAAGGAAGAATTAAAATAACGAGCACACGGAGACAACGTGTGTACGAGCCACTTACGACAATTTTATTCCGCAGATTTTGTTGGCACTGTCTTCGTTGCTAAGATGTCTCTTGTCGAACAGGTCTGCATAATTGAGTCTCGATCGGCACTTCTGCAAATTCAGCGATACCAGCGAGACGGCGCCATTTGCACAACTTGGCAACTCTGACAACTCCGGCGTCAACCCCAACTACTCGGCCGGCTCGCCCAGGATGTGACGCCGGCAAGCGCCATTTCTTCCGTGCGTTCCGATTGACTGCGGAGGCGTTGGAAACGTTTTCTGCGCGGGAAGAATTGGTCCCGAAGCGATTGCTCTCGCGGTCGAATATCCCGTCGCCGGCCAAGTGATTCCTCCTCCCGCCTTCAATTTACCCGCGGATTCGTCTGTGAATCCGCAAGTGTGAACGAGCCTTTGGGACTGAAACTGTGAATGCCGGATGGCAGTTGCCTAAAGGTAAAGGTTAAGCTATAATAAAGCCCGTTCGTCCCACATTGCTGAAAGACAGAAGATTGTTCGATGGAATTATCGAGATTTTATGTAGAACGCAAAAGATGTAAAAAAAAAATACGTTTACAAGTTTCTGTATTGCGAAACTAGAGCCCAGCTCTTGAGGAGGAGGAGGGAAGGGTACCGAAAAGAGGGTATGCCCCTCCTCCTTTCCGTACCCTTCCTTCCTCCTCTGCTTCTCCTTCTCTCATCCTCCTCATCTTCCTCCTTTTCCCACCTCCTCCTACCATCCTCCTCCTCCTCCTTTCCTCCTCCTCTCCTCCTGCCACTGAATTTGTTCATGAGTCAGGTGAAACGAAGTCGTGACGTCACTTTCCTCGCTATGTTTAGCGGAAAAATTTTCCTGTCAAATATAGCGGGAAAGTTTCCCCGATAACTTTAAGAGAGGAAAGTTCCCGCTAAATTTAGCGGGGTAATTTTCCCGCTAAACTTAGCGGAAAAATTTCACCACTAAATATAGCGGGAAAATTTCCCCGCTAACTTCAGAGAGCAAAATTCCCGCTAAATTTAACGGGGAAATTTTACCATTATATTTAGGGGAAAAATTTCCCCACTAAATATAGCAGAAGAATTTTCCTCCTAAATTTCACGGAAAACTGTTTCTAGGGTTGAGTGGCGTCACTGTGACGCCGCATTACGTCACACGTGACCCTCCGCTTCGTGCCCTCCCCTCTTCGTCCTCAAGAGCTGCTTTCTAATTCGGCATTACAGAGACATGTAAACGTCTGTAAATTATTTATATTTATTTATCAGACACAGATGCGTTTAGTGGTCATGTACAGTACTCAGTTGTGCTAAAGAAATAAATTAGAAAGGCCCGTTCTACTAAAGATGTACCATTCAGTATGAGGTAGAACACGACTGTTTAAATATTATTGTAACAACGCACGACAGAGAGGCACGACTTTGAGGTTATTAACTTTATAATAATTAAGAACGCTAGAATTTCCGAGGCGTAACTTAAGAACTCGATTTGAGCTTTCGTCCTTTTTCTACATTTATATATTCCTGCGTGAAATAGAAACACCACTTGTGAAATCTGATTTATTATTCTCTTATCGAGTTGGCTTCAATAGGACAGCTGAATGGTATTGCTGTCTTGCACGCATAGCCACCGTTGTTCCCATTTGATTAAAACAAGATGATGAGGGACTCAATGGCAACGGGAAAATAAGATTACTTTTTGTATAGCAGTAAAACCAATACATTATTACTGGGTCGCAAATGAGTATCACCGGAACTCAGAAAGTCGATTACTAGCGTGATGAGCTTTAGACTAAGCAAGATGACCTTCTTGCATGAGCCTCAATACTCATTCGAATCGGTCTGTTTTCACGAGAGATTCAGAAGCATAGATACTACACTTGAAAGTTTAAGACACTCTAAAGGATACGCATCAAAAACTCAAAAAATTGCTTTATGAATCCATGAAGACACGCGATATGTCCATTCTAGAAAATGTATCAACATACTTCTATTGCAATTTTCTATAAAACTAGGGCCTTGAGAAGGCAAAGACTTAGAAATACTCTCGACTTTCCCTGCGCAAGACGTATTGTATGAAGAGTAGGATGCTGATATTCAACGCTGTCCTGCTGGCCGCGACGGCATGGATCTACTTTACGCCTCAAGCCGTCAAGGGGACTCAAAAAATAGAAGACTACGGCGCAAGTCTTCGCATGTCACGTCTATCGAATGCAATTGAAACTATGTTCGCAACTGATAGAAAGAGTGCCTCAAAGACCTTCTACTTTCCTAACATTCAGAGTTCGATTGCCCCACGTGTAATGCGCGCCTTTAATGGAACCTACAATCTTTGTGGAAGAATCAATAACTGCATTTTATACCCTACTGTCAAACGTGATCATCAAAACTTGAACAGACTTGTGGTAGTCTCCAGGGAAGGATTCCTGGACCTAACCAAACGGTTTCCAGTTTCACTGGAACACAGCCTAGATGCCATCAACATCGTGATTTGGGACGAAAGTGATAATGCTTCCGAACTTTGTGACTTGGTTGGCGTCGCTCACTGCGCTACTGTTGCCGCAGGTAGGGATGAGGCTAGACGTTGTTTTACAGGTGAACATTTTCCGCGGAAATCAATCTGGTCTGGACTGTCTGGCGGGAGTGTCAATCTCGGGTGCGGAAGTAGCATGGAACTTGATTTGTGCGACATTTTTAGAGTGAAAGTCCTGATAGCAGCACTAGAAATAATTAACACCACCGTCATTCGTGTCTCGCTTAATCATACAAACCCGCACATGATAAGATACAAAGTTGATATCTTGGGACTTCTGATGGCAAATCGCTACGTGTCCACCGAATTTCTTATTTCTCCTGAAATGATCATTGACTTAGCATTTTACGGCTTCGTTGACACGGGTAGGATAGAGGCAAAGAAATTCCTAGACACTTTAGTTGTCGATTTTAATGCGCTAGGCCTCTTGTTTTGTCTGTGTCTTTTGGTCGCCGCCCTTTATTTAGAGCTGAACAGAAGACTGCTTAGAAACAGTCTTGATGACCTGCTCTTGCTGCTTTTTTCTCATTCGTTGGCCACATCAGTCAACATTTCTAGGCAATGTGTTCGTCAACACAGCAGGCGTGTTCTGGTCTCATTGTGGGCTCTCGCGTGTCTTGCATTTGTGGAACAGATCCGGTGTCTGCTTACAGCCACGATAAGCACACCGGCGATTGTCGAGCAGCAAGGGCATAAAACAGTCGTGCAAACGTTACGTCGAAAGCCAGGAATGATATTATGCTTCACTGGAGAGGAGCTGCTTTTTGTAAACATGAATAATTACAAAATGCTGCTTAACGAAATCACCGTTGCAGCATTCCCACCTAAAAAGCTGGAAATAGCTGCCTGCTTTCTCACTTTAAAGCACGGCGGACCTGCAGCAGCTGTGCTGTTGGATGCACCTTCGTGCGAAGTTAAAAGCAAGATGGGAGAAAGTGTGTTTAAGATCAGTAAGGACACGAGAGGTGTTCACGGCGGAATTCCCATAAGCAGGCGCTCTCTTCAAAGGTTTTCGTTAAAAGCGGTCATGCGGAGAATTTACGAAACGGGATGGCATGAAAGGGAATATTTACGGGTTACCAAAACCTGCAGGTCACAGGAAGTTCAAACTGAAATGAACATTTCTTTTGGGAATTTTTTTGTAGTTTATATCTGGTGTTGCTTTGTTTGTGTGCTTGTATTTTTCCTAGAACGCATAGTTGTTCGGTTAGAATGTTTTTCTTTGAGATCACGGTATTGCGGTCGAATTTGCTAAGAGCTATGTTCGAAAATCGTTTGGAGGAGTAGCAGCAAGGTTTGGAATTGTTCCAGCAACTTTAAACAAACAAAAAAAACTGTATATAATGATTGATATTTACTACGCGTCTTTGTTTCGTTCAAAACGGTGAACACTGTGCTATTTCTTAAAATATAAATATCTCGCTAAATATTTACTTTGTTTATGACAAATGTTTTGAGCGAATGTTTCTTCTCTCTGCTTGAGCTATATTTGTTTTCTACCTTGCACACAATGAACGTAATATGCTCGTATGCAATCACACGCGATAAAGCTAATCGCAGTTTGAATAATGAGCAGTGAATATTTTTAATTGCCAGTCCACTTTTTAAGCATTATGGCATTTTCAATTTGTGCGATATCTTAAAGCCGATTGTAGCAGAGAAAGCGACAACCATCCTTGTATATGTCATTTAATCGTACGGTACAAAGACGTCATTCGACCTTTAATTTAATTATTAATTTTCCAGATATAAGAATAGCTCTGTTTTACCTTATTTTAACATTTCATTACGAAAAGCACCGTTACTGCGCTTATCAGGGCCTATTTTATAATTAAAGTCAATTTACCAATGCCATTTTTTGGTGGTTACTTTGAGCACTATGTTCTAATCAAGAAATTCTGCTGTGTTTAACATCACCTAAGATAACATCTTTTGAGGGGACACTTCTAGCGGGGAATGATTTCGCTTGCGACTCGGAGTTGGTCATTTTGTGCCACCTTTTGCCAAGTGGTGTGCCGTGTGCGTAGATTTGCTGCAAGCGAGACAGTGCACAGTGTGAGCGTATTCTCGGTTCTAGATTATTCATGGCCCAAACCGATTTTGCGTCCATTCTTGAGAATTTTACTCGTATACTTCCAAATCCGCACTTGAAAAAAAAAATAAAATTGCATTCTGATCATGCGGTTTTTGTCTGGTTATACAGTTATCTTTTTTAATTTGTGGCGAACAACGCGATTCAGGCAAACACGTTGTACTGCAAAACTTCCGCGATATATGTGTTACAAGAGGCGTGATTTAATGTACCGAATCATGTTTGGTTATTAGTTTAATGTGAAGGGGTTTACGCAAAGGACGAGAGGAAACACAAAGGGTGCTCCCACTCCCTCCACCCTAAGTGTAACAATTTTGAACACTGAACAAACGTGCGCATTAACACTCAAGTTCTGCAGACAAGGCACTATAGTTTAAAACCTCTAGAGGCCCTGCCTGACCTGCGTTCCTAGCGTGGAGCACTGCAATAGACTACTTCCATAAACCCCTGCATGCAACACGGCGCGCGTTGCACTCTGGGAACTAGTTGGCCAGGGAGGAGAGTGGCATGGTTTCGGTTTCAATCGACACGTCGACACGAGATTATACACAGAGCGTGGACTATTAACGGCCTTTATCTCATGTTTTCTGGTCCCGAGAGCGTCATGTGGTCTCTAAACTAACCTCAATCGCCAGACATCGAAGCTTTAGCACAAGCCCGAGACGTATAGCTTGTCTTGACACATGCTTGTTTATTTTTGTACCCGAGCCTTTCTGTTAGTGTTTCGAAGTATGTGGACGAGCCAGTGCTGGGAATTTCGACGCTGCGAAGCTCGGGGATCTTGCTTGTGTACGAATCAACAAGCTGTAGCAATCAATAAGTACGCCTACATCGAGCTCGCGCCTTTACATTAGTGTTGTTGATGAACTGATCAGGAAGTTTGTTTGTTTCCTGCGTCCATAGACGAAATATAACTGTTTGCAATTACTGTTTTTCTTAATACACCTGAGTACGCGAGGTAAAACTCGGAGGCGCCATTGAAAAGCTCCATTTGAACACACTTCTCATCTCTTATTTGTACTGCCCCGCAGCCCTGCACTGGAAGTCCCCACCTGCTTGCATTCCACTAATATTCAACATCGTGTCTGCGCATAAAGTTATCCTGCAATCATATAGGCACTTTCGCACGTATACAAACCGTTTTAAGAAAGCAAAAGTCGAGCAGTTGTGGGAAGAATGCCGCACCGTTCGCCGGAAGTGCGCCGGACGGGCATGGACCCCTATGCGGTGCGCGAAACGAACGAAATTATTCAAAGCGCATTTGACGGTTGCTAATGGCCATAATATTTGTTATTTGTTTGCTTTCTTCCTGACTGAGTATGCCGAGATAATTTCAGACACACCGTTCAGGCACAGATCTTGGGCGTCAGTAAAAGCTCGTCCAAAATGCTTAGCGAGGAGTAGGGGACGCTTGTTAGGGCCTCCGTCGCAGCTAGCCGATCTCGGCGTTTGCGAAAACTCAATCTTCTATCAGAATAAATTTGAGTGTGAGATATGTGATGACACGAGGAAGACATCATAGCAACTTTTGTGCAGTAGTGAGGTCGAATTCATTGCGTTTTATTAAAAGTTCATGCGCCAACGCTGGGCTCAACTTTGATACTTCTGTGAGGACGCGGCTTGCTTTTCGCCCAATGAAGCAACAAGAAGCGTACGTTTGGCAAACAAAATACGTGTAGGTCTCAAGGTGACCAAATTTCAGTTGTAATTCACTGGTACTAGACGGGATTGCTGACATTGAGCTCAAAGATGCACTCGTGGGGTGAGGTGACTAAGCGACGTCTTACTACGTTTGCATACGCACGCACAATATCCGGTGTTTCGGGAACCAAGGAAAGTGCCCCGGTCTTCGTTTTGTATCACTCGAGAATGAGTGCAGTGCACATTCATAAAAAAGTCAGATAATCGAAAACGCAAGCAGCGCGTTCGGTCGCGGCGTGATAGCATGAGATGAAGCTGTTCAGTCGAAACCGAAACTGAGTGGCCAACTAGTTCCCAGAATGCACTGCGTGGCATTTCGCCGCGATGGGGCGCGTCGGTTTTGGAACAAGTCCATTAAAGAATGAAGTTCTTTTTAACGAAACCCCTAATCCCAATATTTTTGCCGCCCGTTCGTCCATCCGTTTGTGCATTTTTCGATCGCTGGGAAATTGATGTCTCGTGGCCCAGCATCACGTGACTCATACACAGTGGCAAAATCTTGTAACCTAAACACCAATTCAGCTTCCAAGCTAGGGATGATTGGAAAAAATGAGACGTTTGCAATTCTTTCTAAAGTTGAATTAGAGCGCAACTAATAAGGAGGAGGAGGGGAGGGTATGCCCCTCCTCCCCCTCCCCTCCTCCTTCCCTGCCATTTAGCGGGAAATTTATCAACATTTTCCCGCTACATATAGCCGGAAATTTAGCGAAAATTTCCCCGCTAATTTCTGCGGTAGAACTACGTTGGTGTCGAAGTCATGACGTCGATTTCCCCGCTAAATCTAGCGGGGAAATTTTTCCGCTAAGTTTCACGTGACGTCACATTCAATCACGTGACATCACACGTCACATAACGTGAGACGTCACGAGAGTAAAATTTTCCCGCTGAACTTGGTGGGAAATGTTTCCTCTAAATTTAGCGCGAACATTTTCGCGGGTTGAGTGGAGTCACGTGTGACGTCACAAGGGTAAAATATTTCCGCTAAGTCTAACGCGAAATTTTATCGCTATACTAATGGGGAAATTTTCCCGCTAAATCTAGCGGAAAAAGTTTCCGCCAAAGTTAGCGGGAAAACTTTACCCCCGTGACGTCACGCGTGACGTCACGTGTGACCTTATTATGAGAATTGTCCCATAATGCAACGCATGCTTACGCGGATGACGACGGTGGCTGCGACGGCGGCGGCGACGGCGACGCCGCTCAACCCGGAAACAGTCGCCTAATGGTACGTTTACACTTGCGGATCCGCTAGCGAATCCGCCCAGCTTTTGCCGCTGGGGCGAAACGCTGGGCGGAAAACGCGGCGGCGAGCCGTTTAGGTCCAGGACCTATTTCTGCCGCCGAAAGAGGCGTTTCGCTGACCGGAAGTGACATTCTTGCGCAGTGCGACACTGCCTACACCATGAGCACGCGTAGTTCCGGGAGCAGCAACGCCCGGCAGAGAGAGCCGAGGCGGGAACTCTCGCGCCTTCTTGTCATATTTGACGAGATGTTACGGGAACCGCTGCCGCAGCTGGCGCCGCCGCCACTGCTCGAAGGAAATATATGTAAACACAACCCGCTCGTCGCCACCGCCACCGAGAGCGGATCCGCTCCTGCGGCAGCGGATTTCTTCTCAGGTGTAAATGTAGCATTAGAGCTGCGCGCTAAAATAAAAATGACGTCACGTAACCTCTACACAAATTCAGATTCCCTGCCAAATATAGCGGAAAAATTCACGTTACCTGCCCTAAACAGCAAGCGGGGGGAAGTCGACGTCATGTGACCTCATATCACGTGATCTATAAAGCAATTTATTGTCCACGCTAAATTTAGCAGGGAAATGTACCTCACCTGAAAAACCCATTCCCGCTACTTATGCTTCTCCCCTCTTCCCCTCTCCTTCCTACCCTATCCCTCCCCACCTCTTAGGGTGTCCAGCCCATTTCTCTCTTCCCCTCCCTCCCCACCCAACTCCAATTGCCCCCGCCCCCTCCCTCCTCCTACCCATTTTCTTTCTGGTTCCCCCTTCTCCATTCCCCTATGGTTCCCCCATCCCCATTCCCTCCCTTATCCTCCCTCCCCTTCTCTTTCCTTGGTCATGTGACACCAATTCAATTTCCCCATTCTTCCTCCTCCCTTCTCTCTCCCTTCCCTCTCCCAATCCCTCTGCTCGGCGTGCTAGCAAATACTTGACCACATTCCACTGCTCGAAAATACAATAGCCTCGGCGCGGACAGGTTTTCTGGGTTTTCCCCAGGTCCAATGGCTGGATGTCCCGCAGCCATGACGTTTCCGTCTTGAAGGCCTCGGCTATCGGGCGGTAAATGATGTTGATGATGATGGTGATTCTCGATTTTTCGGCTGGCTTTTTGTTTTAAAGGTGGTGCCTGGTGGTTGCGCTGCTGGCCGTTCGATTGTGATTTTTTTATCGGTTTCATTTTATTTATACATATATACGCGTATACGTAAAGAACACATCATGCTTTGCTGACCAACAGGCGGTAGCGCCTTGAAGAGAGAGAGAGAGAAGTGTTGAAAATAAAGGAAGCCTGGAACCGCGCCTTGAAAGGAAGCACAATAGCGTTTCCTCGTTTATAGTATTCAAATTTCAAGGAAACGTGCTGTCGATGAAGGTAGTTTATACTAAAGAATACGGAGCCTGCTTGAACGAGTTCGTTGAGCGCGAGCACGTCGAATTTCAACAATCTTATAAACCAGTCCACGGCATTAACGTTTTTTTAAACTCACGACTCGAATATTAAGACTGAAGGACTAGACCAGGGGTGGCCTAACCGCGGCTCGCGAGCGGCATACGGCTCTTCGCTGGTCCAAATGCACATCGCGGATCCCTCGTAAGGGGACCAACCCCCCCCCCCCCCTCCCCTCCCCTTCCCCCCTTTCCGCATTTCCCAAGGATTTCAATATAAAGAACAGCTTGCGGTTTGGCAGCCTTTTGCCCCCATGCGTACACCCGCCGGCGATATGAAGGTGAACGCCGGACCGTCGACCGCTCCGTGCAATCAGCATCATGATGCGGCTGCTGTGGCGACTTGCTTTCTTATCGCGCGCTTCGCCGAGATTAAGCGCTTGGATCGAGCGCTGTTCTCAGCTCTGCTGCTACTCCCCGCAGAAAGCGCGAGGATTGGGGAAGGAGCCTTTCAGACGCTATCGATGGACAATGTGATATTGAAATTTTTGTTGGGATATGTGCTAAACCGAAAGGCTCCGGAACAGACCAAAAGTAGCTTATACTTTCCGCTTCTTAAAAAAGAACACAGTATTTTTTCATTTGTGTGATGTGTCAGCAACCGCGTCGCACTTGCGACGATGTTATATTAGCCACGCCCACAAAAAGAGATGCCGAAATCAAAACAACTTCCACGCTTTCTGCAGGGAGTAGCAGCAGATCTGAAAACAGCGCTCGATCCAACCGCTTAATCTCGGCGAAGCGCGCGATAAGAAAGCGAGCCGCCACGGCAGCCGCCTCATGGCGCTGATAGCACGGACCGGTCGACGGTCCGGCGTTCACCTTCATATCGCCGGCGGGTGCAGAGTCGAACCGCTTTTCACTCGTATGTTTTCACAGATCCTGTTTCGTTCATTGTTTGAGGGAGTTTTCCGGACCTTAGGGAAAAAGGCATCAAGGATAGGGACTGTCAAACCATGCATGCACTTTGGCTTGGGGTCGAGGAAATGCTCAGTTTCGCGGCCTTTGTCACTCCCCGGTGATACTTGTCCCCTTTAGATAACGGATGTTCCGTATCATTTCTTCTTGAAGGTCGCGGAAGCCCGAGTTAACGTCATTCGAACCCCTCCCCCACCCCCCCCCCCCCCCCCCCGCGGCTCTTTCAAGTTTCTTGGTTTTGTTTGCTGCTCATAGGCCGGGTCAGCCTGGCCACCCCTGGACTAGAATATCGATAATACCAGTATGTATGCCCTGACACTTGGCTTTTCAAGTTTGGGGTGCAGTAGTCGGTCCCTTGAAAGTGATCGGAACACGCGCGACTTTTATGCAAAGACTCCGGTCCCTGTTTCACGAAAACGGCGTCAATATTTCCAGACCTGCAGCGAACTGCCCATTCCCAGCAGGTAGAATAAAATACTCAATTATATTCTTGATCAACATTAGGCTGGAACGAAAGACAGGAGGTAACAAAAGCTGTATACTTACATTTCTGGGTCCCGAGGAAAACGAACGAAGGAAAAGTCTTTTCCATGTCCTGTGCGGTGATTACAGCCGCGAAAGGAACAGGCGGACCCCACCATTACCACGTCGACATGTCAAATTCTTTATAGAATCAAAGCGAATACACCACGGAACACATTTGACGTTTCACACCTCGAGACACTGGTTTGCACTGACGCACCGACCGTCGGCATAGCGTAGCGCAAAGTCGTGTAACGTCTGTGACTGATGAAGATGACAGCTCATTTACCGAAAAAGAAACGACTTGGCGCGGCGCGGGAGACGACACCGCCGTAGTTTTATTACAGATAAAAATAGAAGCAACGAAAGGGAAAATGATGTTCCTTGTGTACTTGATAGATACTTTAGATAACCTTTACTTTTTAAGTGTTTTTCGGGAGATAGAACTACAAAAGCTCAATTTTTAGCAGTAAATAAAATTATTCCAAGATGCTCCTCACTACAGCTTGCCCTTCAGTAGTCCATGGCATGGGCTGTCAAGAAGCTCAAATATAAGGACGACATCACCCACTGCTTCAGTAGGACCCTGTACTAGGCGGAAATTCCTCTGCACCAAAGCGATGGGCATCTTGGGGCCCTATTTCGAAGGCGTTGTCCAATGGCTGCCAGAACCATGCCAACGTCCTCCCAGATGCACAAGAAGTTCCTTCCCGAGGTGTACGAGAGCGACGTGCCAGCAATCCGAAACGCCATCCGGGACTCCCCAATTGCGTTGACCCTTAACGAGTCCCATGATCACCGAGGATGCCCGGCTACTCATCACGGTGACATAAAATGTCACTGTGATGGTGATATTTTTTGACCATTTTTACCGTGCAGGAGCACACGTATGCTTACTCTGAAATTTCTGTTTTAGTGTAACGATATAACGGAGGCCATGGTTCTGCAAGAAGTTCTCAAATTTGGTAAGAGGCTCAGTGATGTTTTTATGCTTTTTTAGGATTCACCATTCTACATGATAAAGGTTTATCAACACCTCTGTCAGTCAGACCTCGAATTTGGGGGCGTTTACTTCAGCGATGCCTGTCACCTACTGATAGGGTGACCATATTCCTCAAGGTAGAAAACGGGACATTCCAGCCCAGGGAGGGGAAGGGGGGGGGGGGGGGGGGAGGGGAGGCGTACTAAAGATTGAGATTGGGAGAAAAAATTTAATGCAATAACTGCTATTTCAAAACGTTAACATACTACATGTGTGCTATATTCAGTAAGTCAAAAAATATGTCTACACACAAGTCTTCGCGAGAGAAAAAGTGTTTGTGGGCAGGAACAGTTATCTATATTTTACTGTGGGTAAATATTTTAAAGTACCTACGGCTATTTTTGTAAAATATACTTATAATGAGTAGGAATTGTTTTCGGTTTGCTTCAACTCGCTTTGTGCCAATTTCGAAACTATGCACTCCTGCGAAAACGGGACACGATTCTTGATTGGGACGAAAAGACGGGACGGCAGAAGCGGATCTCAAAAACTGGACTGTTCCGGCCGAAACGGGACGTCTGGTAACCCTACCTACTGAACAACGCCCTTCCTGAAGGTCTGCCCTTGGAAGGCTTCACGGGCGTGCACGATTTTGTTATGCACGTCACAGCGATTCTGAAGAGCTCTAGAGAGCTTCGGCACAAATTTCCTGCAATGTGCAAGTCTATGCGAATGGAGCCTAAGTTCCTGGTCACCGCTTGCCCCATCAGACGGTTCTCTTTTTGCAAGTCGCTGTATGGCGCCATCGTCTTGCCTTCTTGAGAAGCAGCAAAGTAAAGGGTGAAAAATGCATGAAGCATCAGTCTATGATCGGAGACAGTGAATCAACACATGACCTTTTAATCAGGAAAAAATTACTGAGAGAAAGTTCGAACTCGATTTTGACAATGTCGAAGAAGCTGGAATCGGAGGACACGGTTGTGTTCGATGTCTACTCCAGGCACGTGATACAGCTATACTTTGTTTCACCTTATGATGTACCGCAGGAAAGGCTACAAGCGCGAGCTCCTTGCTCTGGGGCACATCTCGGCGGCAGCTAGCTATCGTGCGTTAAGAGCAGCTCCCAACGCTATGAGCTCGCGCTTCTAGCATTTTCTGCGGTACAACATAAGGTGAAACGGAGTAGGTGGGATCCTGCAGGGGTGCCTTGAGGAGAATCTAGGCTACCACAATGATGTTGCCAACATGGTAAACATTGTGGAACAAGAAAAATTGTCAAATCTTTTGAAGACATTTAGTCGTACTGTAAAGTTCATTGACAAGAATGTGAAATGCTAGTGTCGTAATTTACGTGTCCAGCTGCATGGGGTACACAGCTGCACTGGCAACACTCTGGCATAACGAGCGTATAATTGACCCAAATGTGTTCTGAAGTGCCCCGTGACTTCTTAGTGTACAACAGCTTGCTCTTTGTGGCCCTGACGTGATTCAAGCGTTGTAGCCAGAGCTTTGTATATATATACTGTACTCTATGCTTGAAAACGTGGTACTGGTTGCCTTTTATCGTTCACACTTTATTAATTGGCCAACATTAGCTGCCGCTGCACTTCGCCTTCTTAGCTTGCGTGTTTCGCGTGTCAACGTGGAAACGAAATTCATCTAAAATAAGGTCGATAAACAGAAGAGAACGGGTATTAACGAAGAACTCCTGGGCCAGTGCATGCACATCTATTAGAATCAAATAAAGTAATCGTTTCTTGATGGGAAGTGAAATGCACTGTTGATGTGAGAAATCTCAATATCTAACTTGTTTTTATTGGTGTGTGCGTTTCTCTTCCTTTCAATGTACACGTTTAATGAATTAACGTATCATTTTGTGTTTTTTAATATCAATTAGTAATTTTCCAGTGCTACCTAAAGAGCAGGGAAAAAAAACACATTACATATTCGCCGAAGAAAAAACACAAGAACTTGTTTACGTGTACATGTTCACCGTAAAAAAACCCCAAAAATATCAAATCAAAATTTAAAAAAAAAACGAAAAATTATATTGAATTAAAAAAGAAAAAACGAGAGAGAGAGAGAGAGAGAGAGAGAGAGAGAGAGAGAGGTGACGTTTTATTAAAATATTTGGGCGGACTTAGCCTTGCCGAGTAGGCCGGCGTTGTCCCGCCCAAGAAAAAACGAAAACGCTGAACCCCAGATAAAATATGCATCAATTATTGCAAATGTAAAAGTACCACACGTTAGGCCGCGTGCGTACTTGCGGAAAACTCTCCTGCCACCGACCGAATTTACTGGGCAGCAAAAGACGGCGACGTTCCCATCTGTTGCCACCCGCGTTGTGCGCGCGGCTCCGGTCTCTCGCGGATATGTATGTATCTTTATTTCAGACACAAAAAAAAAAGGGGTCTGGGGGGCTGGGGCAAAAGAAGACGAGTTGTCTTCTGACGAGGCTCCAGCCCCTTTTTACAGCACTCGGAGGAGAAACAGGCACATATACAAAATAAATATACAAAGATACAGCAATTTTAAAATCCACAACAGACACAATAACACATCATTATAAACTTCGTACTAACTGCAGATCATGAGTGATTTAGGATATATTCCACAATCCTTTTTTTTTAAATTGGAAAAACGAAATTTGTGCTTGGGCCATTTCTGCTATGTTTGGGTGTGTGTTTAGTAGATCTGGTACGAGATATGTAAGGTGCTGTGTACCGTAATTAGTTCGAACTCTAGGTTTCATATACTGTGAACTTCTGAGGCTGTAATTTGCCGAGGTTTGATCAAAGATATCAAGAAAGGGCGCTTGGTTCTGTCTAGTTTTATTAAAAATAAAAATAGATAATTTAAGAAGCAGGATTTGATCTATATCTAAGATTTTATACTTTTGAAATGCTGGGAATGAGTGTTCGTACCTTTTAAGGTTCTCAATAAATCGAACAGCCTTTTTTTGAAAAATAAATAGTTTTTGCTTATTTGTTTGTGTAGTAGTTCCCCATACTAACATACAGTATTGTAAGCGTGAGTAGACAAGCGAATAGTATAATTGCAGTTTCAACCTTTTTGGTAGTAATTGTCGGAATTTGTTTAATATTCCTATTGCTCTTGCAATATCAAGCCTAATTTTTCCTATGTGTACAGTCCAACTGAGTGTTTCTTCAAACCACACACCAAGAAACTTGTGATATTTAACGCCCTCAATTTTTTCCCCGTCAAAAAAGATGTTCAATGTACGCGAAATAGGTTTGTTTATTGATCTGAACAATACGTATTTTGTTTTACTAGTGTTAAGATTAAGCTGGTTGCGCTTTAGCCACAATAATAATTTACTGAGCCAACTATTTGCAAATTCCTCGAGCTGATCCAGACTTACACTAGAAAAAAAGACATTAGTATCATCAGCATATAAAATAATATCACGCGATTCAGGTATATTCACAATATCGTTTATATAAATTAGAAATAATAGAGGCCCCAGTATGGAACCTTGCGGAACGCCATATGTTATCGGTGCGAGTTGAGATTGAAATCCATTAAGTACCGTATATTGAGAACGCGAATATAAATAGCTGCGAATTAATTCTAATGCATTACCTCTAATTCCGTACGCCGATAGTTTCACCAATAAAATTTCATGTTTTATTGAATCAAACGCCTTTCTGAAATCCAGGAAAATCCCAATGGTATATGCATGGTTTTCTATATTAGTAATTATTCTATTTTTGATATACATTAGGGCTGATTCGGTTGATTTTCCTTTCTGAAAACCAAACTGTTTGTCAGTTATAACATTATTAATAGTAAAAAACCTGTACAATCTTGAATTAAATATTTTTTCTACAAACTGATCGCAGCAGAATGCCCCTAGCTCTAGTGGTCTCCGGAAATATGCTCTCGCATACATTCCTTTGCAGTTAACGCTAACCCGCAGAGCAGAAAAAACGCCCAACACCCTCCCGGCCATACGAGAAGGATGTTACAAATTAAGCGAACTATATACCGTGGGCAAAGTAACTAAAACAACACTCATTTACACTTCACCCGTGACACCAGCGATTGCGGCCTTCGCGAGTGAAATCTGTTCAGCTTTTGGCTGAGAGCGCGTGACTGTGTTCGAAAAGGAAGAAAACGAGAGAAAGAAATCTCGGCGATGCGAAAAGCAAGCGAGAAAGAAGAAGATCAAGGACTGGCAGTGATGGTGAACTGGGCTGAACACCAGACTGATCGTGAACGGAACGGGCGGAACGTCAGAGTGACAGTTAACGGAACGCCAGCAGAACGTCAGACAGTGAACGGAACGAACGGAACGCCAGCTGAACGTCAGATAGTGAACGGAACGAGCTGAACGCTAACGGAAGGCAAGCAATCGGATCGAACAGGACGGATCGAACGATACGAACGCCATGAACTGACTGAGAATCTTCAACTGTACATATCTATACGTTTATTTTATCAGTGTAAATACAGTTTTTGTTTTATGCTAAAGTTATCGGCCATTATTATAACGACGACACCCACTCGCTCTTCGAATCAGAAACAAAGGCAAGAACAAAAATAACGAGCAAATGGGGACAACGTGCGTGCGAACCACTCTCGCCAATTTTATTCCACAGATCTTTGTGGGCATTGTCTTCGTTGCTAAGGTGCCTCTTGTACAACAGGTTTCAATAATTGAGTCTCGATCAGACCTTCTGCCGACGCTACGATACCAGCGAGACGGCGCCATTTGCACATCTTGGGAACTCCGACAACTCCGGCGGGAACCCCAACAAATCCGCCGGCTCGGTCAGGATGTAACATCGGCAGACTTGGAAAGTAATCCGTTACTTTTTCAAGTAATTTTGCAATCGCCACGTTACTTTTTTCGGAAGTAGTTTGTAATGTAATTTTGTTACAAAATATTGGTAACGAATCAATTTAAATTACTCGTTACTTTTTTTTTAATCTGAGCATAATACAGTAACTGGAGCAAATGAGCAGGACATTCACCAGCATAAAGAGAGCAAGTTCAACAAAATAGGAAACATCAGGAAGGGGAGAGTAGCCGAAAAGAAAACACAATTTTTGTATGACCGGTCACTAGAACCACTAGAAAAACGGGAAGGGCATGTACATATATACGAAAGACAAGGATCACGTAAGACAACGCCGAGTAGGCTCTCCGTCGCCTTCAGTCGTGTTTTCCTTTTTCTCCCGAGCAGGAGAAAGCTCTTCGTGTTTATTTGTTTTTGTCTTTTACACCGTTTCACCCTTTCCAACTTCTTCGACGTATCCCGCCACCTGAACAGGCATCAAACGCGGGTCCGTACCCCCTCGATTCACGGGTGCCCAACTAGCGTCATGCGCGATTCAAACAGACTCGGAATACGGAATCCGGGAGCCGGAACCCGTTCTGACGTAATCACTTCCGGCCCCCGTTACGGATCCAAGTCTTCACGGTTTGGTTTGAACGGCGCGCGGCCACGGGCCCCCGTATACGGGAGCTGGGCGGAGGAGGGAAGCGCAACGCGCTGATTGGCCGCGGAGAAGGTACGGAAACCTACGTCACGACACGAAAATGAGAAAGTTGGAAATTTTTCAACTCTTGACTACGGGTGCTGGAAACCGTAATTACGTCACCGCTCGTACGTAGGGAGCGCTGACGTCACTACGGGTTCCGGCACCCGTATTTGTATTACGGGCCTGTTTGAACCGCGCATAACAGACGATGTGGCCTCGCGCGAGGGGGTCGAATTTTTTTTTTTTGTCTTTGGTGTGCGCTACTGCATTCTAGCGCGCTCTTGAGGCACGGCTGAAAAGCGCCCGGCGCGAGGCTAACAGCGTCGGTTCGAGGGTACGGACGATACTTCTTTTGGTTTACTTGTCTGGGCATGGTTGTCGAGTCCACTCCTCACTTTACAGCACTGTCAACATAAAGGGGCGGGGGGGGGGGGGGGTTAGGCCATCTAAGGAGTGCTGACAGAGACATAGAACGCGTAAAAGTGGTGTGATCCTCGTTTGTTTTGTGAGACCGATTTCCACCGCTTTTCTCCCTCTCTATGCCCTCCACTCCGCTGGCCTCCAAGAATATTGATATGAAAGTGAGAACCGATGAACGATCAATAACCCGCAATCGCCACTTTTTCTATGACTGGTCGAGTTTTCAGATATGAAGTGTCTGTCGTCTCCATGGCCATCTCTTAAAGAGACGTTAAGAATTCAGGCCATTAAGGAGAACGAAAACCTAGAGTTTCAATGCATACTTTGCTTGCCAAAAAACACACATTGTCAGCAGCAAAAACAAAACACAAAACAAACTCTAGTCTACGGAAACACATTAAGGTAACCTGGGACACAGGCATTCTGCATTGTAACGTTAGAAACATATTTTTATTTTCTTGTGAATAACAGGCGAAATACCCGACTCAAGATGGAGTTTTCGTAGATCGTTTCTTTTTCTCCGAATTTCGTAGCGGAGGTAGACGCTGCTACTAAGCATGCGCAACGCTAGCTTTGCACAATTCCAGGAATCATTTCCGGAGGCCGTAAGCTAGCGGGATGGCTGGTGTGGTTGCAGCTTTCGGTACCTTGTCAGCTTACAGGTGAGGACTACCATAATACGGGCGTATGAGAAATGAAAAGTAGTGTTGTAGAACATTTTTGAAAACATAAAAATTGTTTCAATGGTTTTCATGACAAATGTACGGGAAAAGCAACATGAAAGTAATTTGTAACGTACCGAGTAAAGTAATCGGTTACTTTTCAGCGAAAGTAATTTGTAACGGTAATCCATTACATTTGAGGCTTGGTAACTTGTAATTGTAATCCATTACATTTGTTCACTAATGAGCACAAGTTTGGACGTCGGCAAGCGCCATTTCCTCCGTGCGTTTCGATTGGCTGCGGTGGCATGGAAAGGTTTTCTGCGCGGGAAAAATCGGTCCCGAACCGATTGCTCCGGCGGTCGAATATTCCGTCGCCGGCGAGGTGATTCCCCCTCCAGGCGTCAATTTCCCCGCGGATTCGCCTGCGAATCCGCAAGTATGAACGAGCCTTTGGGACGGAACCTGAAAATGCCGGATGGCAGTTGCCTCGAGGTAAAGGTTAAGCTATAATAAAGTCCCTTTATCCCACATTGTTGAAAGAGAGAAGATTATTCGATGGAATTATCGAGATGTGATGTAAAACGAAAACGATGTAAAAAAAATGAAACACGTTTGCATATTTTTATAACGTGAAACTAGAGCCCAGCTCTTGAGGAGGAGGAGGGGAGGGTATGCAGGGACTCCGGAAGTAGATTTTGAGTGGGGGGGCTGAAGTCAAGCAATTTGTTTTTGTATATTTTATTATAGGAGAGAAGGGCTCGAGCCAAATTTCTGTTTTGTTTCTACTTTCTGTTTATTAAAAAATCAAATATTATTTGCATGAAGTTCCTTACTTAGCATGTGCGATCACTTTTTCTTTCCGCTTTATAACAACAGTAGGGTGTTTTAGTGGCTCGTACGCAATACAATTGCGGGTCGGAAATGTACATGCGTAGAACGCAAGATTGCGTTTTGCGCCTGCACTTTCCGACCCTCAAAGCTTTTACGTACGATCCACTAAAACTCTTTAATATCGCGAAGACGCTTATGCATAGTGTTTCAGACAATTTAAAAATTCGTACAAGGATACACAGCATTGCAAAATTGAGTTTGCGAAGAATCACGTTTATTGTTCGTCAAATGTTCCCCCAAAAAGACATCCACGCTATGAAATGAACGAGTAAGCCAAGATAATTACATATGTACAATGATATCTTAAAACATATTTTGAAAATGTGCACAAGAGCGTGATGAAGGAAGCAGATCCACATATAGGCCCCTAAGCCATGCGTGTTGATCGTCTCGATAAGACCAAAGGTGGCCGTTCGCTCAGCAGTCCTGGAGACCAATTCTTTGATGACGTCGTCCAGGTTGAGCTCGACGTTCTTCCTTTTTGAATGTGCAAAATAAGGAGGTGTGTTAACCTCCCCTGACTCATGCGGCTGCGTAAAGTGGAATTCGCCCTATGGGGCTACCACTTAGAAACACAGAAGGTTCCTTGGGTCCGGATAAAGACGTGTTTATTTGACTTTGATGCCACACGCTTGCCCGAGGGCTAACAATGTTGGAGAGAAGGCGCTGTCTCTTTTGACAGGATCGCCAGTCGGAGTCCGCGCTGCCGCAATTCACAGTATCACGGAGGGGGAGGATCAGGTAAAGATCGGAAGGCTCCGTCGAGCAGAGCCTCCCCCAGCGAGAGTCCTGCCCGTTGGATTAGGGCCGTCTTATATAGCCTGCGGGAATGGACGCGCCCAGGGTGGGTCGGATGTAGGTGGCTCCCCGGAGGGGCGGACGCGTCCAAGTCATGATCCCGAGGGGTGTGCCTTCGGCAAATCACCCGAGAAGGACGAGGGAAAGCCGCCCACCAGGGAATACGGCTTCGCCCTCGCATCCGGGACGCGCCCCCACGTGGCGACGTCCCACGGCCTGCCTGAGCTAGGCCTAGATAGGGATGCGGGGAACGCGTGGTTCCCACAGTAGATACGTTTTAATTCGGCGTAAGGCACTAAACGAGCGCTCCCCCGAAGCGACAGATGCAGGCACAGAATGAAGGTTCGTATATTTTACGACTTCGTCCAGGAGGTCACGAATTTCGTCGGATTTTGCCTGTAGTGTCCTCAATATGGCGTCAATTGTGAGGGAATCAAGGTTGCATAATAGAGCCGGCAAAAGTAAAAGCTGCGCAGATAGTCGGGCCATATCAAAATCAAATGCATGCACTCCTAGGCCTCTTTCAGGCCATCTTTTGTGAACTGTCTCCCCCCGGCAGCGTTAATCAAGGTGCTCTCTAGTTTTACTACCTGCTTCATACCAGGCTATTCAAACCGCCGTTGAGTTTCACTCAGAAAGCAGTCTACAGCCGCAAAGTACTCCTTCCGTAACGCTTCCTTGCAATCAAGTACAACTGGCGGAAAAGGTATGTTGCTCATTTCAAGCCTTTTTGGCGTTTTGTCGGCCTTGCGTTGCGAGGGTCCTTCAAACCTAGCCGCATTGCAGTTGAGCTCCGGTAGTCCCACACTCTTCAAACGCGACTTCAGACCGCTGACGGGACATTGCCTCGCAGAGAGGCTCTGCAGCCTCTTTGATAAACTGCGGCGCGAAATGTTGAACGTTGCAGTACCCTTGCAAGTTCTTCGCATGAACCGAAGAAAGCTTCAGAAATGTTTATTTCTAGCAGCGTTTCAAACATTTTCGAAAGCATCTCATAATCCTTCAAAATGACCCTGCTGTTTTCTGCAATCGAATATTCTCATTATAGCAGCTCGTTCAGTGTCTCCTGAAGTCATAGTTTTCAGCGAACTATTTCATTGACTTCATTCTCACAGTCCACCTTGTTGGGCAAAGCGAAAGAAGGTTATTTGGCGTTGATCCGGCCTCTTCCGCCACCTCGCTGACTGGAGGAGTTACAATAGATAAATAAACAGCTTTGCGTTTCTTCGAAGTCAGAGTTGGGGGGGGGGGGGGGGGGGGGGGGCTCTGGCTCCCCCGGTTCCGAAGTCCCTGAGGGTATGCCCCTCCTCCCCCTCCCCTCGTCTTCTCTCGCTCCCCTCCCACTTTTGCGGAAAATGTTTGCTAAATTTACTGCTAAATTTAGCGTAAATTCCCCAATAAATTTAGCGGGGAAACTGAATTGCTCTTGACGTCATGTGACATCGATTTCCCCACTAAGTTTTGCAGATGAATTGTTCCACCAAATTTAGCGGAAAAGATTTTCCGCTAAATTTCCCGTGACGTCACATTCATTCATGTGTCGTCACACGGGACGTCACGCAGTTTAGAAATAGCGCTAAGACAAGGACAGACGAAGAGGTGGACAGGACAGGCGCTAACTCACAACTGACGGTTTTATATACAATGAAAAAAAACGAGGTGAGGGGAGTGGCTGGTGTTGAGAAAAGGAGAAGAAATAAATATATTTTTAGCTGGGGCGTTCTAAGAAAGGAGCTTGTTAGACTAACAGGATTAAAACACAGTTTACTAAAACAAAAATATTAAATATTAAACAAAGGTAATTAATTTGAACTATATGCGGCATTATTTTTTGAAGAGATAGAAAGTTTTCATTTTTTTCAACACCATGCCACTTCCTTCACCTTCTTCTTAGTCGTTGTATATAAAACCGTCAGTTGTGAGTTAGCGCCTGACCTGTCCACTTCTTCGGCTGTCCTTGTCTTAGCGCTATCTGTAATTAGTCTGTATAACCAACTAGCCCGGCAGACTATTTTGGGACGTCACGTGTGATCACAAGGGTAAAATGTTGACGCAAAATTTGGCGGCAAATAGGAAGTTTTAGAATAGCGCACGCTAAAGCTTTGCGTACGCAGAGAATAGCGTCGTCGCCACTGCGCATGCTCCGAACGCAAATCAGGTTTTTCGCTTTGCGTGCGCAATTTTAGCGTGCGCTATTTTTCGGAAATAGCGTGTGTACGCAAAGAGTCTTTGCGCTTCTCCAAGGAAGATTCCTGATGAGAAGTTGGCTGAAGCCAAGACGAGCAGACTTAAAAAAATGGCGGCTTGCGGGATTATGTCGGCGGCTGCTTTGGCGGCGTCGTGAGTGCGACGTCAGCGGCATCCTCGCGACTGCGATTTTGAACACGGGACGACATTGTACTCGGTATGGAAACGATCACCGGCAACTTGATGCTTACGACGCGCGAACATTTCTCGGCGAAGCCGCGAACGTCAGTGCACGAGACCTTTCTTGCCGAGGCGACGCCAGCGGACACGACCGGTCAACCGCTCGCGTCGCATTCTCATGTTTAAACAAATCTAAAATGCTACTCTGGACCAAAAAAACTTGTTTTTTTTCTAAAGTTACAAGCATTTCGTGTGTGAAATAAAAATTGTTACTGTATCTTGGTGGCGTCGCAAGCGCGAGATGCTAGGGCTCTTGCGTCGCGACGGAGAAACGCTATTCTAAAACTCTCTTGCGTCGCGTGCGCTAATACAAGCGCTAAATTTAGCGCTTGCGTGCGCTAAAATTGCGTGCGTTATTCTAAAACTCCCTAATGTTTCCGCTAAACGTGGCGGGAAAATTTTTCGCTAAATTTAGCTGATACATTTTCCCGGGTTGAGTGGCGTCGCGTTTGACGTCTTTATCGAAAACGTCCCATAATGCAACGCGTGGTTATAGCGACTTCGACTCCACTCAACCCGGAAACGGGCACCTAAGAGCTTCGTTCTAAAAGTGCACACCGGGGAAACTCGCTTTCGGTGAGGTGGTCAGTCAAGGTGTGTCAAAGCACGCACGACTCCGCCAGTCCGCCGGCTACACAAATCCCGGTGATAGTTACGCGTTGGCGCCCCCAAGCGTCAACGCTCGTAACTTCGGTACGCTTGGCCCTAGGGAGGCCGATGACGTCGCGGGCAAGTCGCGGGCGTGACGTATATCCAGAGACGCACCGCGCTCTTTGATGGCTGATTTTGAAGCGCTCGCGAGAATCGAACAATTAGAACGAAGAATACAGCCACCTGTTTGAAATGCAAACGTGCGATTGTCATTAGCAGATAGATGTGATCATGTTTACCTTAAATCTGAACGTGAGAGGTATATCTTAAGTTTCGATTTTGTATCCCTTTAAGTTGACAGAACACTCAAAGCTACGTGCTCGTAGAACCAATCATTCGCTTTTTTTTTATCGCCTGACCCCGCTCTCATCTCGTGAGTATGGGAAGGAAGCGCGGTCACGAGCAAAAAATCGACGGCTAAACGATCCAACAATTGTTGAGCTCCCACCACGCTGCCAGCAAAACATTGAACGATATATAGTGCGGCCTCAAACTCCCGCCCCAACTTGCACGCACATCCCTCAAAGGCTTTTACCGTATGTGCGCACTTAAAAGGTCACACTATCATATCCAGCATCTATGTGCCACAAATTCAAAGATACGCAAAAGAGAAACGGAAATGCTGGGACAACAAACGTCCATCTCTGTATGTGTTCTTGGCCGTCTTCAATGCCCATCTTCTAATCAATAACTGTTCCACAATTGCCACGCGGGTTCTAATATTTACATATAAATAAAAACAGCTTCATGTTTATAGTGTACATATATGGCACAATATGCTTACAGGAAGAGTGTAGCACAAAATGTTTCATAAACAGTCTTGTATTTATATGAACAACCTGTAATTTAAGTCCTATACTTATATAAAACATTTCATGACATGGAAGAGTTTAGCGGTGATAATGCTCTGATGCTTAAAAAAGAAGCGTTTTCATAAAAGTGTGTCTTTGAACACGAAGGCTAAAATGGTACTGCAATAACGGCCGTTAGTGCGAAACCAACACTACTTAATAGAACATCTATAGTATTTTTATTATCGTTAAGTAAGTACTAAATTGTTATTTGACTAATATTTTGCATCATAAATAATTACCTAAATCTGTGTTTTTTAAATAAAGACCATCGAGAGGTATGGGAGCTCTGTTTCAATATAAATTCATATCTGGAATAAAAATAAAAACAACTTTTTAACGATCAAAAACGCCCGAAATTCCGAGGCGTCCTCAAAAAAGCTAGAGTTGAGCTTTTGTTTCTCTCTCACATTTATATTATATGTATGTGGAATAGAAACACCTTTCGTGAAACCTCATTTATAATTCCATTATGTTGTCAGCCTCAATAGTACAGCTGAATTATATTACAATCTTGCACGCATACAAAAGGTTGATCTCATTTGATAGATTCAAGATGAGAAACAGATTGGCAACCGAGAGAATAAGGTAACTTTTTTAATGCACTATAGTCGATACTTTTTTGCTGGGTCTCAAATGAATATCATCTACCTTCAGAAAAATCAGTAACTACCGTGCTGCGCGTGAGCTTAGGCGAGATGAGCTTGTTGCATGAGGCTCAACAACCATTCGATCTGAAGCCCTAAACTCGTCAAACACAAATTTGGAGCACAAAGTTCGCAGAGCGCGGCGATTGGACGTCGGCGAAAAAAACGCGAAGTCATTGTCGTGATAAACCAATCGGTTCGCTCCATCAAGTTCTGTACCGACTTTGTGTTTGACGAGTTTAGAGGCATTGGTCAATTCACACAAGAGCTTCTGAAGCGTGAATACTACACTATAATGTGCAGACATCCTGTGGATAGACGTCACGAACTCTTATAAATGTTTCATGAAACCTTTAAAAATGTGACGTGTTCATTCGAGTAAATAAAGAAGAACACTTTAATAAGTGACTCTAGACGGACCTGAAACTCCCCGGCTCCTTTGTGCACGTCACTGCGCACGTGACTCGGCAGGCGATCTAAGAGTTGAGAAGTACCGCAGACGTCAGTCTGCTTGAAGGCCGACGAGCAGACAGAAAGGAGGGAACTCTCCCTAAATTCTTCCTTTTTATTCGAGAAAGAGGAAGATCCTCCTTTCTGAGCGGAGTAGCTGAGGCACTTGGATAGACGACAGACCCGCCCCTGTAGGGATAGGAGGAGAGAAGAGTGGCGGAGGGAATGGAGAGAAGGAAACTGGGCACCTCTTTCTCCCCGGTAGGAGAGACGATTCAGTAGGTCAGCGTTTTAAAGGGCACTCAAGAGGATTCTGAAGTCGTTTATTCATGGCGATAACGAAATCAACGGGTTGTAAGCCTCCTAAAAAAAACAACAAAATTGCACTCCTGGGTGGCCGATTTCCCTACTAAAATTATAATCAGAGATCGTGACACGCCACACTTTTTTGCGCCTTGGAGTAGACACCAGGGGGCGCCGTCGAACGGCGTTTTAAACATTATTTTCTGTGTTGCGTCTCCTTCACCCTAAGATTTGACAGTTTCTGCCATAATATAATGCACAAAACGCCTAAAAAAACAGCAATAATTGTGACGCTTGGAATATCCACGCATTTAAAAGGGTGAAGCAACGATTTTTATGCTTTGCGCAAATACCACTTAGAAAAAATCCCTGACGTTAACGACCTCTGAAACACGCGTTCGTTTTTCCTGGTCTTGATTTAAGAGTTCTGGGTATCGTAGCGGTTTACGGAGAGTTTTATAGGACTCCCAAAACGATTTACGAAAACTCCCTAATATCGCGTTTGATGCGCTCGATATCTTTCACTCTTGCTATAGGATTGTCTCACTCCGCTTTGCATAAAGACTGCACAATTTCTCCAAGTTTACGTTGTTTCAACCGCGCATTTCATGGTGGCCGCCCTCTCAATAGCAACTTGTTTTACCACTGTCTTGAAACATTCCCACTTCTCAAACAAAGTATATTTTTCGTACGCCAATGCACGATTCATGGCGCTTTTTATATACTTTACGAACACTTGGTCATTCACAAGTTTTGAATTCTTTGATACCTTCCGACCTTCTTTCTCAGTCTTTATGGCCATGATGCAGTGATCTGTAAAAAACACAGGCCTGACGTTATAGTGGAAGGCTCCCTATTACTCTACAGATACGTAAATTCTATCAAGCTTGGCATGTGCCGATCTCTAAAAATGCGTAAACTTAACATGTTCTTTTCGTTCATAGATCATCGAATCACCTCCTAAATCATACTAATCAGTCATTTGATAAAAAAATGTGCACTTTTTGTTTTGGGCACAATTTCGTTTGGCTTATCGTTCGCGTGGCAGACAGATAAACTCATCCAATAGCACTTTAATTTTTTCATTTTCCAGGTGTTTTTCTACGTGTCGGAAAAATGCTGATTGCTTTTTAACCCAATTATGTGCATATACACAAATCACGCGCTTCTGTATGTCATGCATCAAGAAGTCACAAAAGATAAACCGCCCAGCTTTATCTATTACAATAGAAAGCTCAGAAAGCCTCACGTTTTTCTTTAACCATAAACAACCTGCTGAGGCACTAATAGCATAAGAGACGCAGATATGATACACTGTCATGAACGCTCTAACCAAGCGGGAAATGCTATCATAATCCGACGCTTAGTTTAGTTTCCTGCCCGGCAACTATGTCAAGGTCTTGCAACAGCTGGTATTGTCACGGTGGTGACCAAAAGAAGAATAAATAAACAGGAAGAAATAAACGTTTAACGTGGCGAACTTGTGCCTAAAAACAGAATAGAAAAAGGATAGCGTCGTAGGCGTCGATGGCGGCGAAACAGCAGTATCCCAAGCTGGGGCGAGACTGACTCTGCCTCGCTACGCGAAGCCCCTTATGTACACGCGTGGGCTTCTGAAACAATCGACGTAGAAAGTTCGACGCGTAGAACATTCGGACCTTGAACAAGCATTAGAATTCTCGAATTTACCGGAACATTACGTTAGAGTCAACAAAAATGCGTCCCCGCGGCCAGGAATCGAACCCTGGCTTTCTGCGTGGAAGGCACGCGCGATAACCGCGATCGAAAGCGTCGCTGTGGTCGGCCTTCCGCAATTGGCCGAATGCTGACTATGACGTCAGCAAAGGATTTCTCATCGACGGAAATAAGAGGAATGGAAAAACTTCAATTTCGACGGTGTTGATAGTGTTGCTTTAAGAGCGCAATGATTTCAAGCTTCCGCCATGCTCCTTACAAACACCATCGAACGTGTTGTCCGCAAGGTAATGACGTCACGAAAGGTAACCATAGGAGGGTGCCACTAAAACATCTCGCCGATAATACTTCGTTTCACCTTCGGTCCGAGCGTGGCCGATATTATCAGCCGAAGGGCCAATCAAACAGCGCAAAAAGCGCAACGTCATGGCGTGCTCTCTGCGCTTGATAGAACTAGCCGGCGTAGGAGCACGCATAGAGAGATGACGAATACCCGCTGGTCCTATCAACTGCAGAGAGTACGCCATGACGTTGTACCTCTTCGCTGTTTGATTGGCCCTTCGGCTCATAACATCGGCCACGCTCCGACCGAAGCTGAAGCGAAGTAAAGGCCACGAGCGCGCTGACTGCTTGGCCAGCTGCGCTCGCAGCGTGATTCCGCCCCCCCCCCCCCCCCCCCACCGCCCTTTAAAAAAGCGCATCGTCCTGATGCAGCACAAAACGAAAACACAGATCCACAGTAAAATGATAGCAGACCCCCCAGCCACAGCTCACAGCTCACTCTTTGACGTGAGTCCAAAGTTCTATCGTTCGTAACACGGCTTGCGCCGGACGATGTGCACCACCTCGGGTCGTGGCTGTCGTCTTGCAGATGGGCGCGTTCCGTCGGGTAAAACTTCGTAGCTCAGATCGCCGAGGCGTCGGATCTTTTTGTAAGGTCCGAAATAGCGTTTGAGAAGCTTCTCGCTGAGACCGCGGCGCGGTATCGGTGTCCATACCCATACCCGTTCTCCGGGCCGAAAGTGGACGTCCCGGCGATGAAGGTTACACCGGCGTGCGACATCTCGCTGTTGGTTATGAATCTTGATTATTGCCAGTTGGCGAGCTTCTTCCGCGCGTTGCGAGATCAGTTGAGCGCCGTCGTTCCCATCGTCGGCCGGCACGTGAGGCAGCATGGCGTCGAGTATCATGGTAACCGTCCGGCCGTGTACCAGTTGAAACGGTGTCATTCCCGTGGTTTCTTGAACCGCTGTGTTGTACGCAAACGTGACGTACGGCAACACCTCGTCCCAAGTCTTGTGGGACGAGGTGTTGCCACGCGAAGCCCCTCGTGTACACGCGTGGGCGTCTGTAATACTGGGCGCAGAAAGTTCGACGCGTAGAGCATTCGGACTTCGAACAACTACCAGGATTCTCGAATTTACCAGAACATAACCTTAGAGTCAACAAAAATCCGTCCCTGCGGCAAGGAATTGAACCATGGCTTTCTGCGTGGAAGACACGCCCGATAACCGCTAGGCCACGAGCGCGCTGCCTGCATGCTTGGTCAGCTGCACTCGCGGCAATATTGCTTTCTAGTCGCACCTAAGCCGCGAACATCTATAGATGCAATACACACACGTCTTCGAGCTCGAATATTATTACTTAGATAATAGGACACCTAGTGAGTTGGCTTTTGATTCAGGTCGTCTTAACCTACTCGTGATTTAGGCAGGAAGCGACCCTTTTTGTAGGTCACCTTTTTGAAGCGGATCTGCAGCTTGCGCTCTTCTTCCGTGTAACCTGGTGGCGGAGTCCCACAAAGTGGTCGTTTTGTCGGTTGGGAACCTGGTTCAAACATCTCAGCTTCGTTGATATCGTGAACAGGTTCCTTGGGAGTTTGAATGCTGTCGCTCTGAGACTGGTCAACTCGCTTGACCAGATCCGCTGGTTGTTCCGCCACCGAGTCCCGTTGAGAAACACTGTTGCCCCGCAATGATTGTCGTGCGGTCGCTCTACCCTTTCCGGACACTTTAGTGTTTGGAACAGCGTTGTTAACTGCAGCAGGGGTAGAAGGTCGACTTTACATGGGGTCGTGTGTTTGGCTCCTTACTGGTCCTATAGTACTTCGCTTCCTGCTGCCGCCTCCGCTTCTTCCTCGTCCATTTGCATTTCCGAGGTCTCCTCTAACGTCCTGGTCCGGAGAGCAGCCGCGTAATCTCAAGGACAATCTTCGTCCGCGTGCCCGACACCGGGACAAGCGTTGCAGCGCGGTACACGACAGTTTTTTTTTCGAATGCGCCCTGTCTTCTCACAGCACAAGCGGAGTGGCGGCCGGCCGGGCACAACTACTAGCACGCTTTCTCAAACACCCACAGGAGATGCAGCAGTCTTTCGATGGTGACGCCTTCCTTTAGTGAAAATGTCACCGATCGCGTAGTCATTTGCACGCCCCGAAATCCGTCTGTGCGCCGAATTTCCCTTGCAGCCTCAAGCACTTCGTCAAAAAGCTCGACAGCCTTTCTGACTGCTTCGTCCGTCACGTAGAAAGGTAGCCAATGAAGCTTTAGGTGGACGTCGTTTTTTCCTGGGTCTTTTACCGGATACCTCTTCTTCTTCACTTCCATTTTACTGGCTTTCACTAAAAGCTGCTTGGCTGCTGACAACTTCAGTGTTAGCATCCAGACATCGTTCACTTGGTAGGCTCCTATCGCAAATACTTTTCGAAGCACTCCAAACATGCGCACTTCTTCGCGGAAGTCATCTACTTTGTAGGGCCGCCCGGAGAAGTCACAATGTAGAAAAACAGATTTTATTGTGAGAATACCTGATAGTAGTGGGGGCAATATAACACGATATTTCTGGGTATTGCTGGAAACAGAAGCGCCCCGGCTTAACACGGCTGTTTTCACTGCTCCGACAGCGCTCATGACAAAAACAACCGATACGCTCGAAAAGCTAGAAATATACTAATTATTTTCACAATAAACAAAATTATCCTTTTATATTAGTTAAACTAAACATATGTTTTCACTTATAAATTTTCTTGGAATCATGGGAAACCTCGAAAGTACGAGGGGTGTTCATAAAGGTCGTATTATCGGCACACAAAATCTAAAAAAAAAAACGGAACAAAACAGGCATCAGCATTTGCGCGCGTCCCTCTTGTTTCCGCACAGTATAAACATTGCATGCTATAGTAGCTCGGAAAGCCGCTAGGGAGTCGAAACAAAAATGGCACCGCCCGTCGGTGCCAAGCATATGCAGTGATCTGTTTTTTTTTTTTTTCCATTTGAAAGGAAGCAATGCCAAGGAGATTCATTCTGAGCTGGTGCCGGTGTTCGGGGACAACGCCCCAGTTTATGACACTTTGGCTAAATGGCGCAGACGCTTCCAGTGTGGCCAAATAAGAGGAAAGCATTTCAAGGACGGCGGCCAAGTGATTGATGAAGGGGAGCGATTCCTGAACACTCAAAACGAGGAGTTCTATAACACTGGCCTCCGGCATATAGTGCATCGCTGAAAAAGTGGGTAACTTTTGGTGGCAAACATGTAAAGAAAGTCTCAACTCCTACTTGAGTTTGATTGCTGAATCTTTATTCCTTCGTGACAATAACAAGAACTTCATGAACGCCCCTCGTAACTCATTTTCGAAAGATATAAGGCAGGTGCATAATTTTACGGCGTTCCGAAGAGACGCTCAATTTGGACGCATATCTAGGTTTGGTTTCTTATTGAAGAGAATCTTTGCGCCAGTGGTCCTTTCCCTACGTGGTCGAGGCGCGTAGGCACCGCCTCGCCTTCCTCGTAAAAGGAAAGGAATTCGTATAACGCACGTGCGTAGCGCGCACCCACCACCGTGGGGAAGGACCGTTGGCGCAAAGATGCACTCCGATAGGTAACCGAACCCTCGACACGCTTCCAAATTTAGTGTTTTTTGGAACGCTGTAAAATGGTGCACCTGCCTAATAGATTTTTAAGCTGAGTTGATTTAGAGTTTACCGAGGATTCTGAAAACGTTTCGAATTAAAACTATATGTTTATTTTCACTAATTTAATTAGTACATTTTAGGGAAAGTCTAAGATAAATATTTTGTTTTTTGCACTCCCTTACCCCCGATGTGGCTGGCAGTTTGTACCAGAAGATTTTCGTTTTCTATCAACCAACCTAATTGTAGAGGCACTCTGTACTGCAGAGGGCAACAGTAAAAGCCCTTAATCCTTTTTTAACACCCTCTATATAGCTTTCCTCTGTTTGAGGAGACATAAATACGATATAGTTATGGCCGTTTCTGTAGTCTGCTCTGAGGATCGTGAAGATGAGTCGCTAAAAAGCGCACCGGATATTATGCGTGCGAATTTTGAGGCTTTGAAGTGTTCCTCCAACGGAAGTGGCAGGGGCGACCACGTCACCCTCATCTGCCACTACTGTCGGACGACAGTTAAATCGGACCAAGATAGGACCGCCGTACGCTTTTAGGATCACGAAACGTCTGCCCCCCACGTGAAACTAAACCGCACGCTCCTAACCTGGCAAGTGCAACTGTTTTCTTATTCGCGTAGTTTTATTACAGATACAATTGAAGCAACGAAGAGGAAAACGCTGTCCCTTGTGTACTCGATAGACACTGTGGATAACCTTCGTTCCGAAGTATCGATAGATATTTTGGAACGAATGAAACTCAAGTTTTAGCAGTAAATTATATTATTTTAGGACGCTCCTCGCCGCAGCTTTCCCTCCAGTAGTCCATGGGATGGTCTGTCGAGAAGCTCAACCATGAGGACGACATCACCCACGGATTCTGTAGGACTCTGTGCTAGGCGGCAGTTCCGCTGCACCAAAAAGACCGGCATCTTGGGGACCTATTTTGAAGACGTTGTTCAACTGCTGCCAGAACCATGCCAACTTCCTCCCAGATGCACAAGAAGTACCTTCCCGAGGTGTACGAGAGTGACGTGCCAGCAATCCGAAATGCCATCCGGGACTTCCCAATTGCGTTGACCCTTAACGAGTCCCATGATCACCGAGGATGCCCGGCTACTTATCAGGATGACATAAAATGTCATGATGATGGTGACATTTTATGACAGTTTTTAACGTGCAGGAGCACACGCATGCTTGCTTTGACATTCCTGCTTCATTTTAACGCTATACGGGGGTCATGGTTCTGCAAGAAGTTCTCAATTTCGGTAAGAGGCTCAGTGATGTTTTCAAGCTTTTTTAGGATTCAGCATTCTACACACTGATCTCTGTCTATTTGCTGGATCGCGTTTGGCCAGTTCCGCCTATGGACGGGAATGCGGCCACGGTTGGCCATCGTTTTGGTAGAGTTATATTATGCCTAGCCATCATAGTAATATGGCGGACAGCGCTGTGGCGGCAGGAAGAATCGGTCCCGAAGCGATTGCTCTCGCGGTCAAATATTCTGTCACCGGCCAGGTGATTCGCCCTCCCGGCGTCAATATCCCCGCGAATTCGCCTTTATACTAAATGGCCTTTATACTAAATGGCTAAAAACAGAAGATTTTTCGATGGCACTATCGAGATTCGATGAACTCAAAAGACGTAACCTATCTCTGCAACGCGAAACTAGAGCCCAGCTCTTGACGGGGAGGAGTGAAGGTTACCGAAAAGAGGGTATGCCCCTCCTCCTTCTCCGTACCCTCCCCTCCTCCTCTCCTCCTCCTCCTTTCCTTCTCCTCTCCTTCTGCCATTGAATTTGTTCATGGATGACATGAACCGAAGTCGTGACGTCACTTTACCCGCTATGTTTAGCGGAAAAATTTCACCGTCAAATATAGCGGGAAAATTTTCCCGCTAACTCTAGAGAGTAAATTTCCCGCTAAATGTAGCGGGGAAATTTTTCAAATAAATTTAGCCGAAAAATTGTTCAGCCAAATATAGCGCGAAAATTTCCCCTCTACCTTTAGAGATGAAATTTTCCGCTAAATTTAGCGGGAAAAGTTTTGCGCTAAGTTTAGCGGAAATATTTTACCGCTAAATATAGCAGAAACATTTTCCGGCTACATTTCGCGGAAAACTTTTTCTCAGGTTGAGCGGCGTCACTGTGACGCCACGTGACGCCACACGTGACCCTCCCCTCCGTACCCTCCCCTCCCCGTCCTCGAGAACAACTCCCTAATTCGGCATTACAGAAATTTGTAAACATCTGTGAATTTTTCATTCTTATTTATCAGACACAGATGCGTTTACTGGTTACGTACAGTAGTCTGTTGGGTAAAGAAATAAATTAGAAAGGCCCGTTCTCATAAAGCTGTACCATTCAGTGTGAGGTAGAACACGACTGTTTTAAATATTTATTTAACGAGGCACGACAGAGCGACACCGCTCATGTGTTATTAACTTTATAATAATTAAGAACGCTAGGATTTCCGAGGCGTCCTTTAAGAAACATGATTTCAGTTTTCTTCTTTTTTTACATTTATATATTCCTGCGTGAAATAGAAACAACACTTGTGAAATCTGATTTATTATTCCCTTATCCAGTTGGCCTCAATAGGACAGCTGAATGATATTGCAGTCTTGCACGCATAGCCACCGTTGTTCCCATTTGATTAAAACAAGATGATGAGGAACTCGATGGCAACGGGGGGAATAAGTTTACAGTTTGTATAGCAGTAAAGTCAATACATTATTACTGGGTCGCAAACGAGTATCACGGGCCCTCAGAAAGTCGATTGCTAGCGTGACGAGCTTTAGACTAGGCAAGATGACTTTCTTGCGTGAGCCTCAAAACTCATTTCAATCGGTCTGTTTTCACAAGAGATTCTGAAACGTAGATACTACTCTTGAAAGTTTAAGACACTCTACGGATACGCATCAAAAACTCCAATACTTGTTTCATGAATGCATAAAAACACGCGATATGTCCATTCGAGAAAATGTAACAACATACTTCTATTGAAATTTTCTATAAAACTAGGGCCTTGAGAAGGCAACGACTTAAAAATACTCTGGACTTTCGCTGCGCAAAACATATTGTATGAAGAGCGGGATGCTGATATGCAACGCTGTCTTGTTGGCCGCGACGGCATGGATCTGGTTCCCACCTCAAGACGTCAGGGGGACTCAAATCATAGAAGACTACGGCGCAAGTCTTCGCATGTCACGTCTATCGAATGCAATTGAAACTATGTTCGCAACTAATCGAAAGAGTGCCTCAAAGACCTTCTACTTTCCTAACTTTCAGAGTACGATTGCCCCAGGTGTACTGCGCGCCTTTAATGGAACTTACGATCTTTGTGGAAGAATCTTTAACTGCATTTTACACCCTACTGTCAAACGTGATCATCAAAACTTGAACAGACTTGTGGTAAGTCTCCAGGGAAGGATTCCTGGACCTAACCAAACGGTTTCCAGTTTCACTGGAACACAGCCTGGATGCCTTCAACATCGTGATTTGGGACGAAAATGATAATGCTTCCGATGTTTGTGATTGGGTCGGCGTAGCTCACCACGCTACTGTTGCCGCAGGTAGGGATGAGGCTAGACGTTGTTTTAAAGGTGAAAATCTTTCGCAGAAATCAATCTGGTCCGGACTGTCTGGCAGGAGTGTCAATCTGGGTTGCGGAAATAGTGTGGGACTTGATTTGTGTGACATCTTTAGAGTGAAAGTAGTCTCAGCTGCACTGGAAACAATTAACGCCACCGTCATTCGTGTCTCGCTTAATCATACAAACCCACACATGATAAGATACGAGGTTGATATTTTGGGACTTCTGATGGTGAATCACTACCTGTCCCCCGAGTTTTTTATTTCTCCTGAAATGATAATAGACTTAGCATTTTACGTCTTCGTTGACACGGGTAGGATACAGGCAAAGATATTCCTAGACACTCTAGTTATCGATTTTAATGCACTAGGCCTTTTGTTTTTTCTGTGTCTTTTGGTCGCTGCCTTTTCTTTAGAGCTGAACAGAAGACTGCTTAGAAAGGGTCTTGATGACCTGCTCTTGCTGCGTTTTTCTCATTCGTTGGCCACATCAGTCAACATTTCTAGGCAATGTCTTCGTCAACACAGCAGGCGTGTTCTGGTCTCATTTTGGGCTCTCGCGTGTCTCGCATTTGTGGAACAGATCCGGTGTCTGCTTACAGCCTCGATAAGCACACCGGCGATTGTCAAGCAGCAAGGGCCTAAAACAGTCTTGCACACATTACGTCGAAAGCCAGGAATGATATTATGCTTCACTGGAGAGGAGTTGCTTTTTGTAAACATGAATAATTACAAAATGCTGCTTAACGAAATCACCATTGCAACATTCCCACCTAAAAAGCTGGAAATAGCTGCCTGCTTTCTCACTTTAAAGCGCGGCGGACCTGCAGCAGCTGTGCTGTTGGATACACTTTCGTGCGAAGTTAAAAGCAAGGTGGGAGAAAGTGTGTTTAAGATCAGTAAGGACACGAGAGGTGTTCACGGCGGAATTCCCATAAGCAGGAGCTCTCTTCAAAGGTTTTCGTTAAAAGCGGTCATGCGGAGAATTTTCGAGACGGGATGGCATGAAAGGGAATATTTACGGGTTACCAAAACATGCAGGACACAGGTGGTTCAAACTGAAGTGAACATTTCTTTTGGGAATTTTTATGTGGTTTTTTTCTGGTGTTGCTCTGTTTGTGTGCTTGCATTTTTGCTAGAATGCATAGTTGTTCAGTTAGACTGTTTTTTTGTGTTTTTTTTAAGGTCACGGTATTACGGTCGAAGTTGCTAAGAGCTATGTTCGGAAATCGTTTGGAGGAGCAGCAGCAAGGTTTGGAATTGTTTCAGCAACTTCAAACAAAAAAGAAACTGTATATAATGATTTATATTTACTACGCGTCTTTGTTTCGTCCAAAAACGGTGAACGCTGTGTTATTCCTTAAAATATAAATATCTTGTTAAATAGTTACTTTGTTTATGAGAAATGTTTTGGCCTAATATTGTTCCTCTCTGCTTGAACTATCTTTGTTTTCTACCTTGTGCACAATGAACGCTACATGCTCGTTAGCAATCACATGCGATAAAGCTAATCGCAGTTTGAAAAATAAGGAGTGAATAGTGCTAATTTCCAGTCAACTTCTTCAATCATTGTGGTATTTTCCGTTTATACGATATATTAAAGCCGATGGTAGCAGAGAAAGCGGCAATCATCCATTTTATATGTCATTTAATCATACGGGACGAGGACGTCATTCGACTTTTAATTTAATTATTAATTTTTCAGAAATGAGAATAGCTCTGTTTTAGGTTATTTTAACATTTAATTACGAATCGCACCGTTATTGTGCTTATCAGCGTGTCTTTTATAATTAATGACAACTTTATCAATGCCACTTTTGGTGGCTGCTTTGAGCACTATGACCTAATTAAAAAACACAACTGTGTTTAACATCACCTGAGATAGCATCTTTTGAGGGGCCACTTCTAGCAGGGAATGATTTCGCTTGCGTAGATTTGCAGCAAGTGAGGCAGTGCACAGTGTGAGCGTATTCTCGCTTCCAGATTATTAATGGCCCAAACCGATTGTATATACCCAACTTGTATATACCCAACTCTGCACTTGACAAAAATAACAGTGGATTCAAATCACGCAGTTGTTGTCTGATTGTAGAGTTATTTTCTAACTTGGGGCAAACAACGTGATTGAGGCAAATACGTTGTACTACAAAAATTCCGCGATATATGTGTTACATGAGGCGTGATTTAGTCTGCCGAATCATGTTTGGTTATTAGTTTAGTGTGAAGTGGTTTACGCAAAGGACGAGAGAAAACACAAAGGGTGCAATTATCGTTTCATCGCTTTAATCCTCCACCCGAAGTGTAACAATTTTGAACACTGTGGGCACCCTGGTGGCTCCACAGCCCAGTTGCCCAACTGCGAGGCAAAGGTGCCGAACTTTTCCCGCGTGGTGGCGACGTCACGCCAGCCACGCGCACACCGCGTGCGCCGCCTTGATAAGGCAGATCAAAGGCGGCGCACGGGAAGTCGCTGCCTGGACTCAGGCGCCGTTGGTAGCAATGTTCATCGTCTTGTCCATGTCCTATTAAATGTAGTTTGTTGTTGTTGAAACCGTTGGCTCCGTGTTATTCCTCCGGGTCGGGTATGCAGCAAGGCAAACCGACCACAATGGCGCCCAACCGTGGTATGCTACCCACTCGCAGGAATTTCACGGGGCCTGGTTTCTTCTTTCGGTAAGCTTTTTTTACCACACCCCGTGTTTCCTACCGTTGTTCAGCGCTTCCGACACGTCCGCGTTGGTTGTATTGGCGTGTTTCTGACTGTTTGTTTTTGTGACCTCGGCAATTGTTTTGCGCGCTTCTTTTGGTTTTTTGGGGCGTTTACATTTTTTGCGCTTGTGTTGCGCTTGTGTTGGGCTTTTGGTGGCGTTTATTTATTTGCGCTTGCAGGAATGCTCACGCGGGAGCAGGAAGCCGCGATGGCCGCAGCGGCACAACTGAACCTGCTCACGAAGGTCACGGAGATGTGAGACTCCGTGATGCAGCGCTTGGCCCAGACGCCTGGCCAACACGAGATCCCACCGCGAGAGCCCCGACCACACTTGACTGTTCCGGTCTACACGGGGTACGACGACGTCAAGTCCGTGGCAGACTTCCTGGGCGAGTTGCAGACGTACCACCTTGCCTCCGGTGCCTCCGAAGCCTTCATCGTGGACCGGATTGTCCCACTGGCGTTGCAAGCCAGTGCCAGGTGCTGGTTGGGGTCGCAGGCCCCCTTCACCAGCCTGGCGGACTTCCAGACAAGGCTTCGAGAAGAGTTCCTGCCTGCGGGCTACGCAACTCAGATTCTCCGAGAGCTCGAGGCAAGGACGCAGCACCCGGATGAAAGTCTGGTCCGGTACGTTCGGGTCATGCAAGAGCTCTTCAAGAGGGCGGACCCGAAGTCACCGGAGTCGGACAGAGTAGCTCGGGTCAGAAGACAGTGTCACCCAAGGTACCACGTCTACCTCATCAACCGCACCTTTGAGACCCTTGAAGAGCTAGCCCGGGGCGCCCGCCTCATCGAGGAGGCTCTTCATGACGAGCGGAACTACGCGCCGCCGCCACCAGCCAAGTACGCGCTCGAACCGGCATGCGCATGGCGGGGCCCCGAGGCCTCCACGCAAGTGGACTGTCCGAACGAGACCTCCCTTCCCCACCACGTCAACCAGGAGAGTTGGCGTGGCATGCATGGTGATCTCCCGTGCGGGATAAGCGTATGTTTGCCTAACTCTCCCCGAGAGGTCCCCGGAGGTCACAGCGAGGCCCGTGAGGGTTTTGGGCGGGGGTCGCCACGACAGGTGGGAGGTCGTGTGCCGTGCCCTATCGTAAGCTGGGGCCCAACGGAGATCACCACCCAAGCGAACCATCTTCATCAGTCTGCTCCTGCAAGTGCTGGCGAAAGCTGGCACGGTGCGGTCGCAAACCCGCAGCCCAGCAGCATTGACCCCCACCGCAACGGAACAAGCCCTCCCCACAACAGCCAGTCGCAAGCCTGGTGGAGGCCCTCCCATAGTGGTTCCTTACCCGATCACTGGAGGCAGTCTGACGGGCACCTCGGTGCGGGTGGCCTAAGCAGGCAACTGTCGTCGGACTGCTGCTACCACTGCGAGCAGCCCGGCCATCACCGAAACCAGTGTCCAAGGCTTCTGGACACTACAAACAAGAGGTGGCACGAGACGGCGGCAAAGGGCCGGAACCAGAACAACCAGGGAAACTACTACGGCCGCGACGCTGAAACCAGAGAGCCACTGGCCGACGGCCGTTACAGTCCCTGGGAGCAGTGAGGCCGCGGCACAGATTCCATCGGTATGTCGAATCCAGCCCGAGCCTAACATCATTGAACCACGCGTGACGATTTCACTGCTCGATTTTCCCATTGCCGCACTTTTGGATTCTGGGGCCGCTATCTCGCTCATAGGGGATTTTGTTTTCGAACTCTGCAAAGCAAAAAAGATAAGCCTCCGGGAGTGCGAAACCCGTTTGCAGCTAGCTTCTGGTACAGCGATAACAGCTGGAGGAGCCGTGAGGCTGCAGATTTGGTTTAATGGAAAGAAGCGGCGTCAGCGATTTCTTTATCTGCCAGGACTCGTGGTACCTGTGATCTTGGGCCGAGATTTCATTACAGGCGAAAGCATGACGCTCGACCTTTCTGGTGGCGGATACCGGCTGGGACAACAACCGGAGCTGACTCCGTTTACCAAACGGGAGGACTGCATCCGTAACCCGACCACTGCAGCCCACTTCACCATGGTGCCGGACGTCTTGCCTGCCGGCGTTCGAGAATCGTTGCGAAAGTGCCCCTCAAGCAGCCAGCAGAAGCAGGAGCTGCAAGCCGTCCTGGAGTCTGTCTCACCGATATTCACGGAAACACCTGGAAAGACTGACATCCTGCTGCACCGCATTGAAACCGGTGACGCGCCGCCGCGGAGGTTCAACCCTCGACAGATCAGCGTCCACAAAAGGGCACTCCTTGATGCGGCGCTCGAGGAAATGATCGACACCGGTTCAGTACGTGAGTCGAAGAGCCCCTGGGCGTTCCCCGTTGTTCTGGCTCCGAAAAAAGACGGAACATCCAGACTCTGTGGGGATTACAGGCGGCTTAACGATGTGTCCGTACGAGACAGCTACCCTTTCCCCAGCATTTCTTCCGTGATGTACGCGCTCGGTAACGCGACCGTGTTTACAACGCTGGATTGCAGTCGCGGGTTTCTTCAGATCGAGATTCACCCATCAGACGTTCCAAAAACTGCTTTTATCTGCCACAGAGGGTTGTTCGAGTTTACCCGACTGCCGTTTGGCTTGTCTAACTCTCCAGCCAGTTTTCAACGCCTAATGAATGTTGTACTTGGGAACACGAAGTACGAATTTCCCATGGCATACATGGGTGACGTGGTTGTTTTCTCGAGAACTATTGAGGAGCATGTCGAGCACCTTCGCATTGTCCTTGAGCGAATGCGTAATGCTGGGCTCACGATTCATCTCGGAAAGGTTCAGTTGGCCGCGCCCAAGATCAACCTCCTTGGATTCGTTGTGGATAACGGCACGCTCCGCCCCAACGAAGTTAAGTTGCGCGCGCTAACCGAATACCCAAGCCCACATGACGTAAAGAGCCTACAAAGATACCTCGGAATGATTGCGTTCTACCGTGATTTTATTCCACACTGTTCCGAGATATCCCAACCGATCAATCATCTTCTAAAAAAAGGCGTCAAGTGGTGTTGGGGCGAACAACAACAATGCGCATTCGTAGCCCTTTCAAAAGCCGTGACTGACAACGCTTGTTTACAGCTCCCAGACTTGAAAAGCCGTTCGTTCTGCAGACAGATGCAAGCGACTGTGGCCTGGGTGCTGTCTTGCTGCAGGAGTATGGCGGTGTGCTTCGGCCAGTCGCTTTCACGAGCCACACGCTAACTCCAACCGAGCGCAACTACAGTGTCGCAGAACGTGAATGTCTCGCCATTATTCATGCTTTGAAGCGCTTCGATATGTACCTTGATGGCGCAACGTTCCAGATTCAATCTGATCACTTAGCGCTATCATGGCTAAGGGGACTTAAGAATCCAGCTGGACGTCTTGCTCGTTGGGCGCTTACGCTACAACAGTACGACTGCTCCATAGTGTACCACCCGGGGTCAACCAACAAAGTTGCTGACGCGCTCTCTCGCGCTCCACTTCCGGAGGAACACTCGCAGGATACTCATGGCTTGGTGACCATCGCGGCCACGGCACGAGGATCCCCAGATTCACGGTGGGGTACATTGGTGAGCCGCGAAGAGCTTCGCAAGGCACAGCTGGATGACGGGCTCTGAAAACGCGTGTCCGCTTGGCTGGCAGCAAGAGGTCCAGTCGACCACCCAAGTGACAAGTAGTTCGACTCCTACTTGATGAGCGACGACGGCCTCCTGCTGCGCTACATCCCCCAGGCCGACGATGATCCGGATGGCTCGGCGTTCCGGACCGTGATACCCCGCAAGCTACGTAAGCTTTTCATCCGATACATGCATGACTCTGCCTTGGCAGGACACAGCAGTGGGAGCAAAACTTATGGAAAGTTATCCCAAGTTGCTACCTGGCCAGGCATGAGGCAGGATGTGCTTCGATACGCTCGTAGCTGTTCGGTGTGCCAGAAGGCAAAACCACGTGGTGGTCAGCTCCCCGGTCTCATGCAAACAATCGTGAGCCAGAGCCCTTGGCAGATATGTTGCTGTGACGTCATGGGGCCCTTCCCACGTAGTACCCGCGGCAATCAATACTTGTTCGTGGTAACCGATCACTTCACGAAGTGGGTTGAGTTATTCCCTTTGCGGAAGCTAGATTCGCAAAAAATCTGGGTGTGTCTACTCGAGACATTCGCTAGGTTTGGCTTTCCTGCACAGCTTGTAAGTGATAATGCCTCCTATCTCACGAGTAAGGTGTTCGTGGACGCATGCGCAGTGCTGGGAATTAAGCACAAAAGAACTTCCCCATACCACCCGCAAGCAAACATCACGGAAAGGGTAATTCGGAACCTTAAGATGATGTTAGTGGCCTACACAGAGCGCCACAAAGACTGGGACGCGAAACTGCCCGAGCTGGCATTCGCAACCCGTACGACCACTAATCGGTCAACGGGTCTCACTCCTGCCCAATTGAATTTCGGTAAGGAGCTCGCGTTCCCGCTTTTTAACAGTCTCCTTTCCACGGAGTCTGGGGGAAGGCTTCGCCCCTACGTGAAGTTCGCAGAGGACCTGCGAAAGCGCTTCTCTGATAACCTTCGAGAGGCCCGGGAAAATCTCGACGTCGCCCGAGTACAGCAGGCAGAACAGTACAACCAGGGGCGACGTGACTTGCAGTTCGAGGTGGGAGATTTTGTACTCCGGCGTACTCACCCACTGAGTGACGCCGCTCGAGGCTTCGCAGCCTCCCTCGCCAACAGGTGGGAAGGTCCGTTTCGCGTGCGTGAAAAGTGCTCACCACTCACTTACAAACTAGTTCACTGTGAGACTAGTGAGGAAACCGGACCTCTTCATGTCACCGACCTTAAATGGTTTTTTCAAGCAGAAGACGAAGATTCCTCGCAGGACCGGAACGACACTGACGACAGTCCCGTTCCGGAAACCCCCTTGTCTCCACCAAGGCGGCGGTATAACCTGCGACGTCAATGACACGAAAGAGAGGAACCCTTTTTTTTTTTCTTCGGCCTCGCCTCTCTCGCATTTTGGGGGTAGTTTTCTACTTCCACGGATCTGCTCCCTTTTCAAGAGAGGGGGGAGAAGATTGTGTGCCGACCTCAGATCCGTTATTTTCAACTTTCTGGAAGGGGTGCGAAGATAACGTCGGGCCCAACCCTCAACTGAGCCCCATGTCGTCTGCTTTCTTGTTTTTCTACGAAGATGGCTCGTGGTCAACGCCGGCACCACACCCGCCATCGGAACGACACGGCGGCCGGGCTTGTGCTGGACCGGGGCACCAAGGACGTCGGCGCGTCAGTGGCGGCCCAGGGAACCATGGACCGCTACCACCACCAACAGGACGGAGCGGCAGCTAACCCGGATCAAGGAGGATCACGCGGAGAGCAGCAGCAGCAGCAACAGCAGCCGCCTGCTGGAGCCGACTTGGGGCAACAAGGTGGCCGCCAGCCGAGCCCTGAGCCAGAACAAGAATCTGGAAAGACAGCGGACGCCGAACGCATCGCGCTCGTCCAGCAGGCGCCGGCCGGACTTGCGACGTCAGTCCGCCCAGCAGCGCCATCCACCCCCTGACGCCCAAAACAAAGTCTCCGTCATCGACATGCCGGACGAAGCTTGAGGGGGGGGGGGGGGAGGGGGGGGGGGGGGAGTGTGGGCACCCTGGTTGCTCCACAGCCCAGTTGCCCAACTGCGAGGCAAAGGTGCCGAACTTTTCCCGCGTGGTGGCGACGTCACGCCAGCCATGCGCACATCGCGTGCGCCGCCTTGATAAGGCAGATCAGAGGCGGCGCACGGGGAGTCGCTGCCTGGACTCAGGCGCCGTTGGTAGCAATGTTGATCGTCTTGTCCATGTCCCATTAAATGTAGTTTGTTGTTGTTGAAACCGTTGGCTCCGTGTTATTCCTCCGGGTCGGGTATGCAGCAAGGCAAACCGACCACAACACTGAACAAACGAGCGCATTAACACTCACGTTCTGCAGGCAAGACACAATCATTTAAAGCCTCCAGAAGCTCTGCCTGACCTGCGTTCCTAGCGTGGAGCACTGCAATTAAAGAATAAAGTTCTTTTTAACGAAACCCCTAATCCCAAAATTTTCGCCGTCCGTTCGTCCGCCCGTTTGTGCATTTTTCGCTCGCTGGGAAATTTATGTCTCGTGATCCAGCATCACGTGACTCATACACAGTGGCAAAATTAAGTCACGTAACCTATACGGCAATTATGTTTCCCCTCTGATTTCCGTATAAGAATTCACGTCTTGTAACTTAAACTCCAGTTCAGCTTCCAAGCTAAGTTTGATAGGAAAAAAATGAGACGTTTGCAATCCTCTCTAAAGTTGAATTAGAGCGCAGCTCTTGAGGAGGAAGAGGGGAGTGTATGCCCCTCCTCCCCATTCCGTCCTCCTTTCCTCCCTTTTAGCGGGAAATTTATCAACATTTTCCCACTAAATTTAGCGGAAAATATATAAAAATGTTTACCGCAAAATGTACCGGGAGAACTAAATTGGTGTTGCGGCCACGTGATTTCGATTTCCCCGCTAAGTTTAGCGGGGAAATGTTTCTGCTCAATTTCACGTTACGTGACATTCATTCACGTGACATCACACGTGAAATCACGATGGTAAAAGTTTCGTGCTAAGTTTGGCGGGAAATGTTTCGGCTGGGGAAATTTTCCCGCTAAATCTAGAGCGAAAAGCGGGGAAAGTTTCCCACTAAATGTAGAGCGAAAAGCGGGGAAATTTTTCCGCTAAATTTAGCGCGAACATATTCCCGGGTTTAGTGGCGTCACGTGTGGCGTCACGAGGGTAAACGTTTTTTGCTTAATATGGCGGGATATTTTTCCGCTACACTTACGGGGAAACTTTCCCGTTAGATTTAGCGGAAAAAGTTCCCACAAATTTAGCAGGAAAACTTTACCCTTGTGACTTCACACGTGACGTCACGCGTAACGTCAATATGAGAAACGTTCCATTATTTACACCGACGGCGGCGGTGACGCCGCTCAACCCGGAAACAGGCGCCAAAGAGCTGCGCTCTAAAATAAACTTGACGTCATGTAACCCATACACCAATTTAGATTCCCTGCCAAATAGAGCAGAAAAATTCACGTTAGCTGCCCTAACAGCAAGAGGGGGGAGGTCGACATCACATGACCTCATATCACGTGATCGCTAGAGCAATTTATTGTCCACGCTAAATTTAGCAGGGAAATGTACCTCACCTGACAAGCCGATCCCCGCTACTTATGCTTCTCCCCTCTTCCCCCTCTCCTTCCTACTCTATCCCTCCCCTCCTCCTAGGGTGTCCTCCCCATTTCTCTCTTCCCCTCCCTCCCCACCCACCCCCGATTCGCTCCCGCCCCCCT
Source organism: Ixodes persulcatus (assembly GCA_013358835.2). NCBI lineage: Eukaryota > Metazoa > Arthropoda > Arachnida > Ixodida > Ixodidae > Ixodes > Ixodes persulcatus. Next base: position 258,949 of record JABSTQ010009487.1, on the reverse strand, counting down.
CCCCTCCTCTTAGGGTGTCGTCCCCCTTTCTCCCTTCCCCCTCCCCACCCAACTCCAATCGCCTCCCGCCCCCTCCCTCCTCCTACCCGTTCTCTTTCTGGTTTCCCCTTCCCCATTCCCCTACGGTTCGTCTTTCCCCATTCCCTCCCTTATCCTCCATCCCCTTCTCTTTCCTTGGAAATGTGACACCAATTCAATTTCCCCATTCTTTCTCCCCTTTTCCCTCTTCGCTCCCTCTCCCAATCCCTCGGCTTACTGTGCTAGCAAACACTTTACTAGGGGGAACAGATTCCACACCTCGAAAATACAATAGCCTCGGCGCGGACAGGTTTTTCTAGGTTTTCGCCAGATGAAATGGTTGGATGTCCCGCAGCCGTGACGTTTCCCCCTTTGAATTGAGGGACTTGGCGAGGGCCATATATCGTCTTGAAGGCCTTGGCTATCGGGCGGTAAATGATGATGATGATGATGGTGATTCTCAATTTGGAGGCTGGCTTTTTCTTTTAAAGGCGGTGCTTGGTGGTTGCGCCGCTGGCCGTTCGAATGCGTTTTTTATCTATTTTATTTTATTTATACATATATGCACGCGTACGTAAAGAACATATAATGCCTTGCTGACCAACAGCCGGTAGCGCCTTAAAAGAAAAAAAAAATAGTGTTTCCTCGTTTATAGGATATAAGTTTCCACGAAACCTGCTGTCGATGAAGGTAGTGTAGACTAAACTATATGGAGCCTGCATGAACAAGTTCGTCGAGCGCGAGCACGTCGAATTTCAACCATCTCATCACCAGTCCACGGCATCAACTTTTTTTTTAAATTTACGATTCGCACATTAAGACTGAAGGACTAGACTATCGATAATACATTTATGTATGTACTGACCCTTGACTTCTCACGCGCTTTTTATGCAAAGGCTCCGGTACTTGTGTCTCGAAAACGGCGTCAATATTTCCAGACCTGCAGCGAACTGCCCATTCCTAACAGCTAAAAAAAATACTCTTTTATATTCTTGATCAACTTTAGGTTAAAACAAAACACAGGAGGTAATAAAAGCTGTATACTTACATATCTGGGCCCCGAGGAAAACGAAAGAAGGAAACGTCTTTTCCCTGTCTTTGCGGTGCTTACAGCCGCGAATGGTACACACGGGCCCCACCATTACCACGTTTACATACCAAATTCTTTCTAGAATCGAAGCGAAAACACCACGCAACACATTTGACGTTGTTTGACACCTCGAGACATTGGTTTGCACTGGCGCACCGACCGTCGGCATAGCGTAGTGCAAAGTCGTGTAATGTCTGTGACTGATGATGTCGATAGCCTATTTGCCAAAAAAGAAACGACTCGGCGCGGCGCGGGAGACGACACCACCGCGGCCGCCGCGAAAATCCTGATGCGCATGCCCGTCGACTGACGCGGACCTCCCCTCCGTCAGGGCTGGATTCGGCGCTGTAGGCGCTTTGTCTAATGCAGATGAGCGAAGTGAAATGTATCCTCCTAAGTATTTGGTGCTGGACTGCCCCCTTCCCCCTTTCCCATTTCTGGTCAAGAGACAAACAAATTCCATTTCCCCGAAATTCATGAAAATATTGGCTCTTCAGTCCCGAAAGTACGGCTTAATATTTTTCAAAAATTTGAAAAAAAAAGTATCCTAAATTATATTTCGATATTTAGGTTATGTCGCAATTCCGTTAAAAAGGATGAACGCTGCGCTATTAAATCAAGTATCTCAATTTTGTTTGCTGTCTAGTTTGCTTATTACAGATGTTATATGTGAATTTCCCCCCCCCCCCCCCCCGATATAGGTACATTCGCATACACCAACTCATGTTTACAAACAAACCGGAGCGCCCCTAGCAGACTCCACCGGCGCCGCGCATGCGCGATGGGGGTGTGGGCAAGAAGCTCGCCGTTGCCCATAAACAAACCATTGAAATGCGATGTTGTCGGCGTTGGTGTGAGTCCCCCTGCCCTTTTTCGCGTTTGAATTGTCGATTCTACGTCTTCCTGGCGATGTCTGACTACTTGAGCGGCGTCAGCGAAATTACCGAGACTCGTTACACCGCAAAACGTCGCGTGAATAATGTGACATGTGGCGATTCATTCTGCGTGGACGCCGCAGTATGCATACGCTAAAGCCTGGTTCGCATGATGAGATTTCGCTCGCAATTTTCTGTCGCGACGCCGCTCGGGCTGCAACAGCGTGAACCTGAGCTGAGATGGTCGACGTTGATTCTGAAACTCGCAAGGAATCGGACCAAGTGCATTAGGCATAACAAGTCGGTGACGGTCACTGGAAAAAATGATCAACATCTCCTTGTATCTACTGTTTGCATCGAGCCTGCTTACCAACCTTCAAACTTAAATCTTTTGAGGCCTACACTTACTTCTTATCGCAAGTACCGGCCCAACATTTGGTCTACGGGCCGGCGTCGTCTAAGTGAGCACACGACAAGCAGAAACGTTTGAAAGAGCAGACGACAGTTCGAACGACCAGGCAGCCGTTTGAACATGAAGACGTACTAAACGTATTCCGAAGGTGGTCCTCACAACTTGGCGGTTTTCTGGCGTTCATGTTGGAACAAAACAAATATATCTGATGACCACAAGTATCCGTGAATTCAACCCAAAGTGCTTTCCGCCCAAGCAATCGTTGTCCGACGGCGTCTGCTTTTCCCTTTTCACGGCACATATCCAGATTCGTGGACGAACCGAGCACGTGAAAACTGACCTTCAAACCTTTCTCGAAATTTTGGTACGGCCCAAGTCGCGGCGTTTTGTCGAGAAGGCAGGTTTTTGTCTGGTTCCTTTCAAAACAACGTAGAAATACACGTCTGGAAGGGACTTCTGCCCACAGCCCCAGACCGGAAGTGCGACCGACGCGCCACCACCGCGCCGTGACGTCACGTAGAACTCCGCCGCGAGGAACGAGCCGTACGCCATGTTTGAACAAAACCAAACAGAAGATGACGATGTTTATTGGGATAGGCGTAATGTGCGATAACTTTACAAGAAAGACGAAGATAAAGTTTCTTCACACTCCCCCACAATGACGTCAAGTCGTCAGTAAATAGATTCCATGGGGGTATAAAAGTTGAGCGGGTCTCCTAATGATGGTACCATTAGGAAGACACACCATAGCAGCCTGAATGTGCCCGTCTCGTCCAGTCAATGCTTCTACGACTTCTTCCGTCTTCCAGAGTTGTCTCGGTTGGAGATGTTGGTGGACCAACACTAGAGTTCCTTTCTTCAGGGCACAGGAGGACGTCGGCACCGTGAAATGGGCAGATCGCAGACTGGTTAAATATACCCTCTTCCATATGCGCCAAAAAATGATCTGCCATCTTTTGACGGTAATGCCACCGCCTGTCCTTCAAGGGAACGCACAGGCTCCGCGCTGGAGCTGGTCGGTAGTGCAGTGCAGTTAAACGCTTTCCCACTAGAAAATGGGAAGGAGGGAGTGGTTCCTTTTCGGTGGCTTCGGTATATAGACGTATGTCAGAGGCCTAGAGTTGATTACAGCCTCGATTTTAGTTAATATGGTCGTCAGTTCTTCGAAATTGCAGTAGCTGTTACCCAAAACTTTATTGAGCAAGGACTTTACCGACCGGACAATCCTCTCCCAGAACCCACCCCACCAGACAGCTCTCTCGATTATAAACTTCCACTGTATCTGCCAATCAGCGAAGTAGGCTTGTATCTCTTCTCCACGCAATGTTGCCCACAGTTTATTCAGGTCCCTTGAAGCACGCTGAAACGTTTTTGAATTGTCAGAAAAGATGACTCAGGCACACTCCTCTTTTTGACACAAATCTTCTGAAGGCCATCAGAAAATGGGGGGTGGACATGTCGGTCACTAGTTCGAGGTGAATGGCACGGGTAACGGCACAGGTGAAAATGAGGATGTAAGACTTCTTGTTATTGCCTTTATTCCTTCTGTTGAGCGGTCGCGCGAAGTCCACACCAGTCAGCTCGGAGGGGGTGACTTGGGTTACTCAGTCTCGAGGGAGTGGAGCAACTGGCTCGGTGGGCGCTCGGCTGTTGACACGGTCACAGATCACCCATTTCTTCAGCACCTTTTTTACCATCTGTCTTCCCCGAACGACCCGAAATTGTCCCCGCAGTTCTGTCAGAGTCTCAAGGGGACCAGTGTGGAGAAGTCGTTGATGCGTGGCATTGGTCAAAAGCTCGGTAAAATGATGATTTGACGGAAGAATGACGGGATACTTTGCATTGTCGCACATGTCAGCGTTACTGAGGTGTCCTCCGACCCTCGGCACCCCGTCCTTGTCCAGGTATGCGTTTAAGTCCCGTAACGTAGAGTTGCTTTCCACACGTGCTGAGCGTCGAACGCATTGGAGCTCTCTCTGAAACGCATCCTATTGAACCTGCAAGATCAGACACGTTTGAGCTTGTGCTACTTCTTCGGTCGTCAAACAACCCTCGTGTTTTTGCTGGGATGTCTAGAGTTATGTATAAATCGCCGTATCCAGGCAACAACTCGAACAAGCTTCGAAAGGAAACTGTGGCGCTGCATAGGCAAAACCTGTTCTTCTTTTAGTGCTACGTTATGGACGCGAACTTGTTTCTTCTCTTCATCTGCCGCGGTCATATCAACACCCGCTTCATGCGTTGGCCAGGCAGCAGGTGCCTCCGTAAGCCATGGCGGTCCGTTCCACCATGCCGCGCTCGACTTTAGTGCTTCGGGTGTCCCCCCTCTTGTGAGCAGATCAGCCAGAGTTTCTAGTCCAGGGCAATGGTTCCAAAGCTCTGGATCAGTCAGCTGTTGGATCTCCAATACCCGATTGGCCACAAAGGGCTTCCACTGTTGAGCAGAACCTCGCACCCAATGTAGTGCGATTGTTGAGTCTGTCCAGAGGTACCAGCTGGCTACTTGTAGGTGTAACGACCTAGTAAGGTAGTCCTTTAGCCGTGCCCCTATCACCATTTCCATCAATTCAATTCTTGGAGAGAACTTTTTTTTAGCGGCGCCACCCGGGTCTTGGAAAAAACCAAAGTCACTTTCGTTGGTGCCGTCTGCGTGCGCAGGTACGCCACAGCCCCATAAGCCTTGGGATTGGCACTTGTAAAGATGTGGACTTCGTTTCGGTCATCCTCAGGAAGTTCAAGGCACCGTTGGGGTACCGCTACTTTCGTTAAGTGGTGCAGTGCTGTGTGCCACTGCGCCCATCTTGTTTGAACCTCTTCAGGCAGTGGTGCGTCCCAGTCGACACCCAGTTCCCAGAGGGTTTGGAACATCAGCTTGGCTGTCACGGTGACTGGGGAAAGGAATCCTAATGGGTCATAGATGCGAGATGATGCCTGAAGAATGAATCGTTTCGTGTTGCTGTTCGGGTCTAGGAATTCCAAAACAGGCCCCATAGGAAGCGAGCGCGCCGGCCGCGTCGCGGCGGTCGCCTATTGTTCGCCGCCACCTAGCGGTAGCCGGCGCAGAATCCCCGGGAAGCAGTGGAGACGAACAGCACAGCCGACGGTGTCCCCGTCGTGATTACGACGGTATTTAAGGCAGTTACGAATTCGGAAAGTTTCTTCGGTAGCCGGTGCCGCCGGCGCAGAATCATCGGGACGCACAGCGGACAGTGTCCCCGTCGGGGTTTAAGGCAATTACGAATCCGCGAAACTTCTTCAGTAGCCGGTGCAGAATCATCGGGGAAGAAGCAATGGCGACGAGTAGCACAACGGACAGTGTTCCCGTGGTGATTACGACGGGGTTTAAGGCGGCTACGAATCCAGAAAGCTTCTTTCGTGGTGCCAATATGACGAAAGGAACTCTGCGTCATGCATCTGGCCGCGTGTACGACGTGAAGGAGGTCCGTTTCGACTGACAAGTGGATGTCACGGCGCGTCGTACCCCACAAACGAAATTGAGCGCGTCCGCAAAAAAACAAAAACTTCGATTTTCTTGTGGGCGTTGAGTGGACTCCGCTATTTATGTACGTTTATTACTTTCTGAATCGGCTTGACAATAACTGGGCGATTTTTTTCGCGCCGTTCTGCGATTCCCTCTATACTACCTTCCTGTAGGCTGATGTAAACATCCAAGGGTGGGCTTCGGTGGGCGACCGCATTCCGCTTCTCGATTCCGGTGAAGTATTTGCTGCATATATTAGAGTTTGCCGTAGTTGCCCATGCTGTTCCATCGTCGCTAGAAAAAAAAAAAAAGTTAATGGTATTATTCGTAAGCAGCTTAAAGCAAAATACGAACTGCAAGGTAAGAAACGCCACTTACCTGCCTCGACGCACAAGTCGCACCCAGGTCGTGCGGCGCCCCGCCTCGTACGGCTTCGAAGGGAAGCCGTAGAACTTTGTGCCGTGCGCGCCCTTGTACGCACTGCTGCAGCCGACCACGCAGCAATTGTTGTGGCTTTCTTGGTGCGGAATAGCCATCTCAGAAATTACAGCGCTAACCAGCTACAACGCACAGCCAACGCGGCGACGGGCAGAAGCTGCCCGATGCAACGGACCCGTTTGCCGCGAGGGGCGCCCTGGTCGGGGCCTGAATTAGATGTGCACGGTTTCTATTGGGAACGCCAGGCGATCACTGTCTTTGTCCCAGGCAAGTCCTAACACTCGAGAGACGCTAGGAGTGGCACACTCCACTTGATCTAGAACACACCCGGTTCCTTCCTCGTTGAATAGCTGATGTAGCTTCGAAAAATTGCGTTCCACTTCCGCATTGTCATTCCGGCTAGCCTCATGACATGTAATGTTTGTCGATAGAACTGTTCCACCTCTTCCTCGGTGTTCGCTCCAGTGATAAGATCATCGACATAGAGTTTTTCGGCTAGTGATTTCGTTGTTTTCCTGATAGCCCTCTGTTATAGAAAAGTGGTAACGTAGCGTGGCTGCGAGAAGGAACGGGCTACTGGTCGCTCCGAAAGGAACTATTGTCATCTTCCAAACTTCTAGAGGAGGGTTCTGCTTCTGCTTCGTAGGCATTCATTCGTACCAAAAAAATCGTAGAGCGTCACGATCTCCCAGTCTCAGTAATATCTGTAAAAAAATGTCTTTCAATGTCTGCACTGGGGTCAGTACGATGAATAGAAAGTTCAGTAACACTTTCAGGAGGTCTGGATTCAGGTTTGTTCCTGGCTCTAGTGCGTCATTCAGAGACCGACACCCTGGTTCTCTTGATGATGTGTCAAACACGACTCTGATTTTGGATGAGAGGCTCGCCTATAAAAATGGTTAACGCCATTTAAAGTACGTATTACTGCCAAATGGCAATTAATGCTGATCAACTGGCTATAGATGGTAATCGTCGTTTAGACGTCATCCGACTGACCTTCGTAGCTTTTTCGCCACCGTCAACTTTCCGCCATTCTATAGAACATTGCCAGTGTATCGCTACCCTGGTGCCGTACTAATGTCGATCGGCTATTGGGGGAGATAAAAGGACTATAAATTTCATAGCCTTCTGATTGCTTCCAATATCCAATTGACATTAGTATGGCACCAGGATAGCTATACACTGGCGACAGCCTATAGAATGACGAAAAGTTGACGGTGGCGAAAAAGCTACGAAAGTCGATTGGATGACGTCTAAATGACGATTACAATCTCTGGCTGGTGGCCATGAATGGTAATTGTCCTTTAGACGTCATTTGATTGAACTTCGTAGCCATTTTGCCACTGTCAAACTTCCGTCAACTTTCCGCTGATCAGTTGAAAAACTGCGATAAGAATAGCATCCATGACCTTACCATTGGCTTTAATAGTGCCCTTTAAGTGCTGGTGGGATTTGAGGGCCTGATACACCCCAGGCAGCACACCATATTGGGCCAACATTGGATTTGATGTGGCAAAGAATGGCCCAACAGTGGCCCAACGAGCCATATGTTTCCCAATATTGGAATCACATTGGACAATAATAGACTATCAAAGCCAGTGGTTTTCCAATATTGGTGATACGTTGGCACAGGCTGGTCAACATTGGACTGTCAAAGCCAATAGCTTTCCAATATAGGATACACGGCGGCATAAGCCGTCCAATATTGGACTGTCGGAGCCACTGGCTTTCTGATATTGGCTATACGCCGGCATAAGCTGTCCAATATTGGACTGTCAAGGCCAATAGCTTTCCAATATTGGATATACGCCGGCATAACCTGTACAATATTGGACTGTCTGAGCCAATGGCTTTCCGATATTGAATATACGCTGGCTTAAGCTGGTTAATATTAAACTGTCAAAGCCAAGAGTTTTCCAATATTGGTGATGTCATGGTATAGGCTGGTCAATATTGCACTGCCATAGCCAATGGCTTATCGATATTTGTGTCGCCTAAGGTATAAACCCGCGACCCTTTTTTTGCATTGCAGAGGTAGGAAAGTAAAAAAAAAGTCATTCACGCGCTCGCTCGGGGCGAGAATTTTATTTACCCAACTTCGTGGGGCGTACGTCGCCGGTGCTTTATAAGTTAACCGCGATCACAAATACGTCCTAGCTGCCTATAGGACTATGGCAGTTTTTTTGCCTGCTGCTCTCCCTTCGCATTGCCTTACCTCGGCGTTGAAAACTTAATTACGTTTTTTAGATTTAATTATTTTTGTATTTTCCAGTGTATTTTGCATGTACATGCATTCCGTAGCGTTAACGTCTCCTACTTTGCCCGTGCCCCTGCCATGTTTGTATTTCTTTCTGCGTGCTTTATTTTTTATATTTAATGTTTCTGTCCATATTTGTCATTGTCGACGCAGGTGTCAACAAACATAAAGCCGCCGCTTACGCCGCCAACCGAAGCGACTTCTACTCTCACTTTTACGAGAGTCTATCGCGCTAGAAAGTTGTCTATTGGACTCGAATGAAGTCTCGAAAGGGCTGCTTCGACTGCCAGTGCACATGTCATCAGTGTAGGCAGAGCAACGACGTAGCAATCGCGACGCGAGAGCATACTGCGCCTCCATCTGGCCGGCCGCGCTCGCTCTGCGGAAATATGAGCGTGGTACTCTCGAGCCCCGTTAGCTTACTGAAGTTGGAAGACGCTACTATGTCGTCGCGAATCCTTTGCCCTTCGAACGGTCGCGAAGCCGTTGCGCCCGGCATATCCTACGCAGCATCTTTCCGAGATTGTTCGCGCAGCATCGAAACCTTCTGTCAGCGAGCGTCGGCGTTTCATCGTGCGTTGAAAGTCGGACGATGTTCTGTCCGTGGTGTATTTTATGTGTAACTCTTTCGTAAAAAAAATTTGAAGTTTAAAAACGCGGATCTAACAGTGTACAAATAATTTTAAATTTATTGATAAAAAAACATATATTTATTTATTTATTTGTGGACATCGTGCGCAAAATATAGTCGCGCTTATTTCTTCATTCTAAATTTTAATGTGAGTTATACGACGTAAAACATAGTGTCTTCAAACTTGCCCCGTTTAGAATCACTTTTGGGCTGGACAGCCTCTTTAGAAATTCAAAAGCTGGCCTTCAAAGAGCTGTTCTGTTCAATCAGTATAGGCAGCAGGGTAGACGCTATGCGTGTTTTAGGCCAATCGTGTCTCCGGTTAGGGTCACGTGACTACAGTTTCGAAGCTGGTGATAAGGCAGAGCACGGAACCTGACGAAAAGCCCAGGGCCACGCATAACATCCACTGCACTATCAACCTTGGGTACAAGTGGCAAATCCTCTGGTTGGGTTCATGGTTGAGATGGGCCTGAAGATTAGCATTTGTAAGCGCACCCCCCGTTCTGCGCTGCTTTCTTTCTACTCCTTCTCTCTTTCTCTCCCTCTCCCTAAGCTGAAGGCGCGGTAGAAGCGTTATCACGTGGTTTGACGCATGACGCATTAGCCGCTGACAAACCCGGAATGCCTGCGAAGACCGGACCTAGTTTCGCGTGTGATGCGGCCTGCGGGCCTGCTGTAGATTTCGCTTCTGTGGTAAATGTGGAAGATCTTGTTCGAGAGTTCCGATCACCAGCAGCGCATTTCGTCTTAGAGCCAAGTGCGATCTTCAACATGCGGATTGCCAAGACCATGGATATTCTTTCGGCAGCGCCTACACACCGGTGATCTTCCTTTGTTGTGGGCATACATGTGACCACTAGCTTCGACGGACCGAAGACACGACGGACCGCCTTCTCTTCCATGTGAGTGACAAGGAGAAGCCCTCCTGACCATTGGGGATAGGTATTCTTGCTACGCAATGTACGTTTTGTCACTATCCGATGAGTTTGAACCGTGTCGAACTCTTTGACAGGAATCTGCGACGAGTTCAACGTGTAATCCAGAGCGATCGGCCCGCAAGGCCCTGTACAGTGCTATTTGCAAGTGCGTTTTATTCTAATAGACCGTGAGAGACGTTCTGATTGGTTATTTTGGTGTTCGAAGTCATTTTTATTTACTTTTTTTGTGTGTGTTAAAATATGGCTGTCTTCTTGGCGGTAGATGTGTGCTGTAGTAAAAAGTCTTTCCGGTATTTCCAAGCCGAATACCACAGAGCGTTGAATAGTCCTTATTTGCCAAGGTTCGGCATGTTGGGTGCGAGTGGAGTGTCAGTTATGTCACCGCGCTCTGCGAGTGTCATTGTCTTTACACGACAAGCTATTTTATGTGCGTGATTTATTTTAAACTCTTGATTGATTCAAGCAATTGATTTTTTAAACCACTATAAATATTTTAGTCTAGATCGATCGAACTCTGAGTAAGGACAATTCGGACGAACAAAACAATAGTAAACGTCCTGGGCCGTCTTTCTAGAAACTGCGTCTCAGCTGAGACGGGGGTAAAGAAAGCACTGTCAAAGCCAGCGTACGAGCTGAACGGGACTCAAACCTCGACTCAAGACGCTCGCGCGTTCCAGCCTTTCCAGTGCTTTCCTTCACCCAGTCTAAGCTGAGACACTGATTCCAGCAAGCCCGCCCCGGTGTCTCACCAGCGCATCTCTTTATTTTAGAAGGCAGTACTAAGGTTTTTTACGTACAAAATAACGAAGAATAATTCACTGGAATAGAAAGTTTATAATATGGAAATGTAAACATAAAAAGGTCGGTAGGCCTCTCCGAGATTTTGTACTTGCAGAGCAACTGAGCCGATTAATCGAATAGTTAATTTAAGGGCGGCGAATAATAATGAAGCTATGTTTTAGTTTGATATTCATTATTGACAAGCGTAAGAGGGAACTGAGAGCCTCTGAAACCCTTCACCCGAATCAAAACCCCCGCATCTGTCTCTTTCAGAATCCTGTGGCCAGGCCCCTGCGTGGAATCCCTTTGCCCTGCCCTTTGCACAGCTCTTCGCCCAGCCCTCTGCCCTGTCCACTACCGAGCCTGCCGCCGAGTCTGCCTAGGCCCCTCTTGTTGCACAATTTTTTTTAAATATTTTTCTTCGATTTAAATAAATTATGAACTGTCAAACGTTATGAACAATTCATTTGCATGCTTTAATGATTTATAAAGTGTCCAAATATGCTAAAATTGCTGCATTTATTAGATTTTAGTATCAGAAAGAAAACAGTGCTTGAGGAAAAAGGGCAAGGGACTTGCTCGGTTCTCTGCACTGTTTTTGTGACACTGGTTAGAACACGGACTGAAAAATGGCATCCAATAATGTCATAGACAATGAATGCAAAAAAAAGCCAGTGTATTAGACTGGATGCCAATATTGGAATAGCCAATATTTAGGCCAATGTTAGAAGAGCCAGCGTGTAAGGCGCTGGATGCCAATGTTGGTTCAGCCAACGGTGAAACCTCTATGCCAATATTGGATAAAAGAAGCGCAAACCACGTTGGTCCAACGTGGGCTAGAACGTTGGCAAACCAGTGGTCCAACATTGGCACCAATGTTGGACCACCATTGGATCGGGTGGCGTTTTCGAAAATGCCAACGTCAGACCAATATTGGAACCAGTTTTGCCAACATTGGGCCAACGGGGGTCCAACAATGGTGTGCTTCCTGGGACATTACGCTTTCTTGCATTATGGGAAGAAAACTAAGATCGAAGAACAATTTAAAGAACCAAAGAACCAATAAATGAGCTAGCCATTGGCTCGCTTGCCATGTTACACCTAACTTGTCTTTTCTGTGCCTCCCTTTTCTTAATGCAGGCAGTGAAATGTTTTACAGATAATATTTTTGTCATTTTGATAGGTATGCTTTGTATCAAAGGTTTCCAGCCATGTTTTATTAAGCTATTCCTGCTCAATTTGTATTAAATGTAATATATTTTAATTTGATTTGCAGTTAAACTTAAAACATTGTTTAAAGTCACGAATTTGATATCCACACACCTGTACATAAAGAACATGAGGACGCTCAATTAAGGAAAACCGAAATTTCAAAATATATACTTGGAGTGGCTGTTTCAATGTAAATTTTAATGCAACTCTATTTTTGCTCCTGCCAATGATGTTTGAGTAACAAGGCCGCGCTCGTCCTGGGACTCGTTGCAGGATGACCTGCAGCTGTCCCCCCCCCCCCCCCCCTACCAGCTTCTCCTTTAGCTAGATCAAAAACAAAAAGGTACCCAGCCCGCCTCAGATGGTGCCACCGCAGTGCGCACCTTCAGGATCGCAACCCACGCGTGTGCCGCCGCCAAGACCAGCCCTGGTTGAGCGGCAGCTACACACCCCGCAGCCAGTCCCACTGCGCCCCAGGAAGAGGACTCACAAGGGCACCTCTCCGCAGGGCAGGGCTCAAGAGGATGCGGCTCTGACGACAGTCATTGAAGAATCTCTGCGGCAGATGGGCAGGGTGTGCACAAGGCCTCACCTCTATATAAGCACACCTAATCGTGCATTCATGGCCCTTATGGTCAGCGAGGTTGAGAGTGTGGTGACACAGATCTATACAGGAAAACAATCAAAAGAAATAAAAGACGAGGTTCTCGGGGCGCGCGCTATACGCACGCCGCGAGACAGAGAACGCTTGAGAATTCGAACAGGTAGGATGCCTTGGCTCTTTCTTCCCCACAAGTGGTGACCCGAATAAGTGCATGAGCATGCATCATGGGCTACTTCCGGACTCGACCCAAGCTCCACAAGCGGCTATTGCGGTTCGGCTTCCGCCGTACTGGGACCGCAACCCTCGAGTCTGGTTCGTGCAGGCAGAGTCGCAATTCCACCTCGCTGGAATCGAAACTCAAGAACTCAAATATCATCACGTCGTCTCGGCCCTCTATCCCACCGCGGCCGACGCTGTCTACGACGTGCTGTCCAGCCCATCTTCCTCAGCACCCTACGATCAGCTGAAGTCAGTCCTGCTTCAAAGAATCGAAGCATCCGAACGTTCCCGCTGCCAACAGCTGCTCTCCGACGAGGAACTCGGTGAACGACGCCCATCGAAGTTGTTGCGTCGAATGATTCAGCTTCTCGGAGAAGGCGCCAACGACATCGACGCCGCTCTACTCCAAGAGCTGTTTCTTCATCGGCTACCAACAAACGTTCAGATCGTCTTTGCGGCAGCAGCACCGCTCGATCTCGCTGGACTCGCCTGGTTGGCCGACGCGGTCATGGAGGTCTCTGCTCCGTCTGTCATCATAGCTGCCGACACAACAACACAGTCGGCAGGTGACACATCCAGCATGGCGCAAGACATCCGGACCCCGCAGACATCCCAAGGCTACGTTCACGAGCTCTGCCAACGCCTCGAACAAGCCGTTCTCTCCACTACAAGACGTCAAGACCCCGATCGCTCTCCACAACGTCGTCGGCGCTCAACATCTCGCCGAACAGACAACGACCGCTCTAACAGAGACAGCTCACCACGTCTCTAGCTGCTACTACCACCGCTGTTTCGGTCCAGGCGCACGTCGCTGCGAGCGTCCTTGCGCGTGGCCAGAAGACCGACAACTAGAGGTGTCAAGCGGTCCGGTTCTTGCAAAAGGTAGCCTTCTCTACGTTCATTCATTCATTCATTCATTCTTTATTTGGATTTTCACCGGCAATGCCGGGTAGGGAGGCAGGGGCAAAAGGTATTTCTGCCTGACGGGGCCCCCACCCCCTGTACAGTTCAGAGCAGCACGCAGGGTACATTTGCCACGCTAAGAAATACGCCAGCAACACATTCTACCACTAAAACGCCAAGCAACATAAAAATAGCAATACAGTTAAAATAAAATTGTGATAAAACTGGAAACAGAAACAACAGCAGCACTTGTCAGCCCTCAGTGGCTTCTAAATAGTTACAGTTTAAACAGCAAGAAGAGACATAAAAATATGGACAGTTAAGGGTGAATATATTTCACGCAAAACAAAAATGTCACGCGAATGAAACAAACACATGGTCTAAAGTACAGTAAAAGACTCATTCCAGATCCGCAGGTAATAACGGCGATAAAATCGGAATCACAAGCAACATCAACACTTGTCACAGCCCTTTGTTGCTATGGAAATAACAGTCTGAACGGCAAGAAGAGACAAAATATTGATAAATAAAAAATAATATATTTTACGCGAAACCAAAGTGGTCATGAGGAAAAAACAAGAACAAGTAGAAGACGCATCCCAGATCCGCACAGGAATGGTGACATGGTGAATTAATGTTAAATGCATACACACCGCAGAGTCATGAAGATAATATATATGTCGGCAGGTTTAAACTTCGGTGATTATGAGTAAGTGATATTGTGTGTTATAAGAATGCTCTTTGCAGCTTGTTTATATTTTAGATAAGTAACAGAAAAATCGAGATGATTGTCAATCTGATTAAGCAAGTTTGGTGCCTGATAACTCATTTTTTGTTTCCCGTAGTTTGTGCGCATGCTCGGTTTTCTTCTTTTGTCGTGTCGAATTGTAAACCGATTATTTGAACGGTCTTGATTTGTTTCACAGAGTCTTTCTTTATATATTGCTTGCAATAGTTTAAAGTAATATATTTGGTTTGCCTTAAGAATTGCGTGTTTGGTGAAATTGTATGAGCTATTAAATTCGATTTTATTTCCTTTGTAGTTTTCGAGGAGGCGTAGCGCTCTTTTCTGCATAACAATTATTTTGTCGTAATTGGAAACACCTGTTGTGCCCCATACCAAAATTCCGTAGCATATTTTAGAATAGAGCAAAGTATAATACAACATTTTCATTAACCAGGTAGGAACAAGCGTTGCTATTTTTTGCATGCAACCAACCGACCTGCTTAGTTCTGACTTCAGTTTCGTCACATGGGTTGTCCATTTTAACTCTTCATTGAACCAAACACCCAAAACATTTTGATCCTGCACTTGTTCGATTAAATTATCTTCAAATTTATTAGAAATCGAGCCATCGCTGGGTTTATCTACAGGTCTAAATATTATATATTTGGTTTTATCTGTATTAAGTTGTAATTTGTTATTTTGAAGCCAGGACGACAGCTTCGTTAGATATCCGTTTGCTGATTTTTCTAGAGCCGATTTAGTCATAGCAGTGAAAAATACATTTGTGTCATCGGCGAACATGACTAACTTTGATGAATCTGGAATGGTTATGATATCATTAATATATGCGAGGAATAACACTGGTCCCAAAATGGAACCTTGAGGGACGCCACACTTAATTTCTAGCTTTCTTGATAGTACATTTTTAATTTGTACACATTGAAAGCGGTTTTCTAGGTATGATGATATAAGTTTCAAAGCGACACCACGTATACCATAATTTTCCTAATTTATGAAACAGTATGTTATGTTGAATAGTATCGAATGCTTTTCTAAAATCTAAGAATAATCCTAGGGTAAGTAGTTTGTTTTCGATATTATCTACGATTGTATCCTTGATGTTTGTGAGTGCCATTTCTCTGGATTTTCCTTTTTGAAAGCCATACTGAGCTCCTGCAATAACATTATGCTTATTGAAAAAGTTTACTAGCCTATTGTTTAAAACACCTTCAAAAAGTTTTGAGAATACGGGCAACACCGATATGGGACGATAGTTTTTCAGATGGTTTTCACCTCCCCCTTTGTATTCAGGGTTTACTCTTGCGACCTTCAAGTCATCAGGAAAAATTCCCGTGACAAACATGTTGTTTATAATGTTGGATAGGATCTTGCTTATTGTAGATGATGCCTTCTTTATTGGAACGACCTTTATATTGTCAAGTCCTGCAGATACGTGGTTTTGCAGCCCCATTATTTGTTTTTGTACTTCACTTGGAGTTGTCGGCGACAACATAATTGACCCTGGAATACAAGGACCAGTTACTCTATCATTGCATTTGTCATTTGGGGCTTATCTGGTACTCCTACATTGATGAAATGCTGGTTCAACGTGTCAGCTAGCTCAACGCCGCTTATCTTATTGTTGCTTATGCTGAGTTCCTGCAGATTATTTTGTGTGCCTTTCCTGTTTGTTAGGTTGTTCACGGTGTCCCATATTTTTCTCGGGTCATCGAAGATGCCTTTAAATTTCTGAAGATAATACTCGGATTTTGCTTTTTTGATGTCACGATTTAGTTTGTTTCGTACTTTTCTAAATTCGGCTAGTATGTTTTTATCTCGTTTTTTGATAAAGCGATGGTACAAATTGTTCTTCTGTTTTATCCTCTTATAAAGAAAATTGTCAATCCATGGCTTGCGAGCTTTGTTTTTTCGTTTACTTGAAATATTTAAGGGCAATGCGTCATCATATAGTTGCCTCATTTTCTTCATGAACTCACTATAAGCTACGTTAGGATTTTCTTCAAAATATACCGCACTCCAGTCTTCATTATCAACTAGGTCTTTGAACTTTTGAAGTGCTTCGTCACTCATTCTGCGACATTGAAATGATTCTTGCTTTGTTTCTTTGTAATTGTTGGGAATAGAGGCTAGGCAAAAAATGGGAAAATGGTCACTAATATCTTGGGTGAATATTCCGGCCATGGCATCACTTGCGCTTAAATTTGTTACACAGACATCGATTGATGTGGAACTTTCTAAGGTAACCCTTGTTGGCAGCGTTATAAAATTGCTACAGCCGTAGCACATCGTGGTTTCATTAACATTTGTCGCATGTAGTGTGTCTAAGAGTGTACTAATATTGATATCACCCATTAAGAAAAATGGGAGTGATTCTGAGGTGAGAAAGGCGAGCAAACGATCGTAAAATTCAATAAAACTGCTTTCGTTTCCTTGGGGGGGTCGGTACACGGCAGCAACTAATGCCCCTTCAAGATGTACCGTGAGGCATTCAACATTTTTGTTTATTATCGTGAAAGCGTCCACTACTGAATAAGAGTAGCTGTTTTTAACATATATAAGAATTCCCCCACCTCTTTTATTGTCCCTCGTTAAGTTGGCACAGCTATAGTTATCAAAATGCGGCTGTTGATCATTTTTGTTCAACCATGTTTCGCTAAAGATAACCACGTCAAAACGTAGAGAAAGCGAAGAAAAAAATATATCAAGAGCGTCTGTTTTGCCATTAATGCTTCTTGCGTTTATATGAATAGCTGAGAACGTAGATGAAAATTACCTTCCAGTTTTATTAAAATATTCAGTCGTAAAGTACTCACATGGCTGTTTTTCCTGCATTTTAAAGGAATGGCTATAAAAGATATAATCTTATCAGTTTTCTTCCCACACCATTTTTGCTACGAACCGACAGAACCACTGGGAATCGCCTACTCGTTGACACGGGCGCCGAGGTCAGCACCATTCCTGCATCACGTGCGGACCGTTCGCGTAAGCCTATCTGCTTTCTTCAGGCTGTGAACGGCTCACCCATCCCCGTGTACGCGGAACGCTCTCTCTCGCTGAACCTTGACCTTCGACGAGTGTTTAGGTGGGTATTCCTGGTGGCCGACGTCGGTCGGGCAATCCTTGGCGCCGACTTCTTTCAACACCATTCGCTGCTAGTCGACGTCAAGAGGAAACGCCTACTCGACTCGACAACAAAGCTTTCGATACAAGGGATCGCAACAACGGAAACTCCGGTGTTCGCCTCCATTTTCACTCAGGTGCAAGCACCTTCCAATCACCGCTCAGTGAGTTTCCTTCGCTCGCGCGACCGCCAGACTGGACGAGACCTGTTGCACATGATATCGCACATCACATTCCAACAACAGGCCCACCAGGTTTCTGCCGTCCACGACGACTAGCACCGGAGAAGCTCCAAATTGCTCGAGCAGAATTCGACCACATGATCGAATTGGGGATAGTACGACCATTCTCCAGCAGTTGGGCCTCTCCGCTGCACATGGTCTCCAAGAAGAACGGAGACTGGCGACCATGCGGAGATTACAGCGCTCTGAACCGAAACACCGTTCCAGGCCGGTATCCGCTTCCCAACGTACAAGACTTCACCGTCAACCTTCGAGGCTCTACCATCTTCTCGAAGATTTATTTGACCAGAGCCTATCATCAAATTCCGGTGGCGGAGGAAGACATCCCCAAGACAGCCGTCACAACACCTTTCGGCCTGTTCGAATTTGTGCGCATGCCTTTTGGCCTCAGTAATGCGGTACAATCGTTTCAGCGATTTATTGACGCTGTTACAGGGGGCTTGCCTTTTGTCTTCTGCTACGTCGACGACCTGCTCGTCGTAAGCCCCTCTCCAGAAGATCACAGCGCACACCTTCGTCTCCTCTTCGAACGGCTCGCCAAGCATGGCATCATCATCAACGCCACGAAGTGTGAGTTCGGGGTACCCGAATTGGACTTTCTGGGACACCGTCTCAATAGCTCAGGAATTCGATCTCTACCTGCCAAAGTCAGCGCTATCCAAGACTTCCCGAGACCAACATTCCTCACCAAGCTTCGCCAATTCATCGGCCTCGTAAACTTCTACAGACGTTTCATCCAACACTGCGCCAAGCTGAATTGAACCACTTGAGCTGCTCCTCCTCGGCAAGAGCGCACGCTCTACATCTCCTTTGCCTTGGAACGACGCAGCTGAGCAGGCCTTTTACGAGGTAAAGAGAGCTCTTGCGGAGACCACCCTTCTTCAACATCCGATGCACGACGCTCCAACATCGATTATGACTGACGCCTCAGCAACTGCCGTTGGAGCAGTACTGCAGCAACGCATCGACGGACAGTGGCTGCCACTCGCTTTCTTTTCGAAGAAGTTGAAGCCAGCACAGACGCGCTACAGCGTGTTTGGCCGCGAGTTGTTGGCTGCCTACTTGGCCGTGCGTCACTTCCGACACTTCGTTGAAGGAAGGAGTTTCACCATATGGACGGACCATAAACCCCTGACAAATGCCATCTCAAACGCAGCATCCCATCACACACCTCGGGAAATCCGCCATCTAGCTTTTCTGTCGGAATTTACGACAGACATCCGACACGTAAAAGGCGTAGACAACGTGCCTGCCGACGTCCTCAGCCATATTGACGCCGTCTCCTTACCACCGCTGCCAGATCCTGCAGAATTTTCTCGGCTACAGATTGAGGACGAGGAGCTCAAGAGGCTACGATCGTCATCTTCGTTGCAACTGCAGGATGTCGCCTTTCCGGGTAACATCATTGTCACTTGCGACGTCACGACTGAAAAGCCCCGGCCGTTCGTACCTGTTTCACTACGTCGAAAACGTTTCGACGCCAGTCACTGCCTCTCACACCCAGGCGTTCGGGCAACACAGAGACTAATGACGTCCAGGTACGTCTGGCCCCGCATAAAGTCGGATGTCCGGGACTGGGTACGCCCCTGCATACCCTGTCAGCAAGCGAAGGTCCATCGGAACCTTGTGCCCCCGAGAAGGACCTTTCTCCAACCCGATGCGCGGTTTGACAAGGTACATTTGGACCTGGTCGGGCCACTTCCATCATCACAGGGGTACCGCTACCTTCTCACCTGCATTGACAGATTTACAAGATGGCCAGAGGCAACGCCACTGCAGGACATTACCGCAACCACCGTCGCCACCGCCTTCATATCCACGTGGGTCTCCAGGTTCGGATGCCCTTCCGAGTTAGTCCCAGACCGAAGACGACAATTTGAGTCGTCGCTCTTCACAGAGTTAACCCGCATTCTCGGGACGACACGGTTGCGGACGACCGCTTACCACCCGCAATCCAACGGACTTGTGGAGCGCTTCCATCGCCATCTGAAATCGGCATTGATGACCCATGGAACGCCTAACGAGTGGGTTTTCCAAGTGCCGATCGTCCTCCTTGGCGTCCAGACTGCCCTTAAAGAAGACCTCGGATGTCCTACCGCCGAGCTCGTCTATGGCACTCCCCTGAGGTTGCCATCAGGTTTCTTCGAGGCCGACACGCCATCGTCGGCAAAGCCCGAAGCTTACGCCGAGACCCTCGGAGAAGTGTTCGAAAAACTCCGCCCAATTCCAACTCGGGTCGGGAATACCAAGTCACCATACGTTACGGAGGACCTAAAGACTGCCACTCACGTGTTCGTCCGACAGGAACATCACAGAAAGCCACTACGTCTTCACTATCAGGGACCGTTTCCCGTGGTACAAAAAAGGACGGACACGTTCGTCCTCCGCATGAACGGGAAAGACGATGCCGTTGCCCTCCACCGACTCAAGCCTGCTCATCTCGAGGCTACTACGCCGACATACAATCTCTGGCCACAAAAAATTGTCAGTTGGAAGGATTTCTAAAACATATAAATCCTCCCAGAGGGGGGCATATATGTGGTGACACAGATCTAAACAGGAAAACAATCAAAAGAAACAAAAGACGAGGTTCTCGGGGCGCGCGCTATACGCACGCCGCGAGACAGAGAACGCTTGAGAATTCGAACATGTCGGATGCCTTGGCTCTTTCTTCCCCACAAGAGCATGCCATTTAGTTATCAAAGCCGGTTTAAATTTAACATTCACAAGATGGCATATAAGCTAAAGATAGAAACTTTGGTGATAACGAAAATCAGTAATGAGCTTTGATCTGAACAGAATATGATATTGATATTGCTGGCTTGTTATCAGGTGGAGCCACTGCTGGGGGTGGGCTTGGGAGGGCCCACTTAATAGAGCAGCAGCTGACGCTGCTGCTCTGTTAAGCTGAACTGAACAGAGCAGCAACTGAAGCTGCTGGCATGCTGGTTTTTTTTTGTTTTTTTTTATTTCTCCTATTTGGTTGCCTAGCTTGCTGAACCCTTGCCAGTCCTGATGAGGCTTGCCGTTTGCACGAGTCTGAGATTATAACCAATTTCTAAAAAAGTCAGTGGAGCAAAGTATGTTGAAAATGGAGGCCTAGCTTGCTGCAGTGGTTTACTTTGGTCGGCAAGCTAGGCTTCGAAATCCTCGCTCCTGGAAAAATGGGTTATAAACTCAAGTTCGAGCTAACAGCAAGCCTCATCGAAACCGACAAGGATTCAACGAGCTAGGCGACTGTGTCTCGGGAATACAGAAGCAGCATGCCGGCAGAAGGGGTGGCTGCTTTATACTTTCAGCGTCAAGTGCTACTCTCTTGAGCGGGTCATCCCAAGCCCCTCTCCCAAAAGCACCTACATCCGAGAGAGGCCCGTTCACACATTTGCATTTGACTACGACCGATTGAGACGAGACCGGTTTTTAAGCTTCTGTAAGCCGTCACAAGAGGCTTAAAAACCGGTATTGTCTCAGTCGGTCGTAGTCGGTTGCAATTGTGTTAATGGGCATTTACAAGTCAGCAACATCAATAACAAGTACTTTCTGCCTTTGAGCATGCAGTAAACAAAAAAAAAAAGAATAGTAAGATATTGTGGCCATTTTTCATATAATAATATTGTGTACCTTGAATGTTGTACAGCCTAAAGTGCAGAGATGCTTCGTTTTACTGATTGTTTATTTCATATCTTGATTGTAATGTTGCATTGGTGTTATTTTGTTACACATTGTTTTGACCTGAGCAATTTTCGAAAAATTCAATTTTTAATTTTTTATTGTATCTCATGATAGGAATATTGATATGCCCACTTGTAATACATTATTATCTTCTTAACTTGTGCATGTTGTAGCATAAATATATTGATGTATTATTTTCCTTGTGATTTAGTTTATGTCATAGTTTTAGTGCATTTATCGCGGATGGAATGATACAAGGAAGTGACTATTTCGACGTCCACCACCAACATATCTCAAAACTTATTTTGACATCCCCCGTTAATGCAGCTGGCGCAGGGGTAGTAGGGTGGTAGCCATTTCGTTTGGTTTAGTTTCCGACTGAGGTATCGGTGTTGACGGAGTCCCATGTCGCTGTGTCGCATGCCCGAGACGTTTCGGTCCTACTTGGTTCTGGAAACCTCTTATCCAGCACGTGCGTGCCCGACTGGCTCGACACTTGATCCTTTCGGACATGACACGTCTGGTGGTGATGTTCTCAGCTCTTGTACGTCATTTCGTCACGCGTCTCACTTAAAGGTTTGAATCCCCAACCAGGGCAAGCTGGATATCCCTTCATCTTGACTGCACATAGCAAAAGTAAGTGCGTATATCAACTACATAACAAAATGTAAGTTTAAATGTAAAGTACTACAAAGCACTTAGAGTTTGGTACAATTTTCGTGCCTCTAGGCTTCCAGTACCGTGCGAGCGCACCTTCGAATGGTCGCAAAGTCTCACTTTGCATCTGGCTCCCGCCCTCTCCTTTATCCGGGTTTCGTGGGTTTGTTGTTTAATCTAGATTTTATTTTTGGGTTTGTGTATAACATGTAGAATGAATGTGGGTTGCTTACTAACTGATCGGGATGTTGAATAAAGTGTTGCGATTGCAAACATTGCCTCCTTGATATTGACTGGTGCAAACGAACAACCAAGGTTCCAACACACCGATCAAAAAATGACCTTAATGCAATCTGCCTTGTAGTTGTAAGAGATACATGCATTTTCCGACAGCAAGTGTCATGCGATTGACTGCAAATTTTGTGACACGAGAATCAGATCCAAAATATTACAGAATGCGGGAGCATTCTGTAATGTTTTGCACAAGCAAACAAATGTCACGTGCGGCCTGATACCCGAGTTGTATTTTGAATTTTTTTTGCATTTCCCATAACTTAAAAGGTCATAAAAGCTGCAGTCGACTGCACATTTGTTGCCGGAAAAGGTGTGTTGAACTGCAACGTCTATTGCAAGCAAGGTGACATTTTTTCCCCGACACTTTCGATCACCTTCCAGCCCGAAGCTCTGAAGTCCCAAGTTGAAGACATCAAAATAATGAATTGGTGCTACGACTTGTGATGCTTGTTTACTCGGAGTCGTGCGATATACAGTGATGTCTCGTTAATGCACACCTCCGTTCCCAAGACAAAGTGTCCATAATGTGAGTTATTCAGATTAATGAGACAAAAATGCATGTATGTACCCCGTTTGTCTCCCAAAATATTGTCATAATAAAGGGGTCTCTGTTAACAAGAGATGACACATATATTGCTAATTGGGAAACCAGGAATGTTTCTCAAATAAAAACAGTTGAACAAGTCAGTCATTCGTTCTCTTACATGTTTATTTACACACGTGGACAAAAGTAACACCACACCAACATAGATCAATATCAGTCCTCTGACCAAGCCTCTTGATCAAAAAGCAGTTGCCAAGACAGTCCATCAGGCATCGTCGGATGTAACTGTCTGCAGATAGAGCAGAAAACAAGCACCCTTGCACAGCGGCCTGCCACTGTGCAAGGGTGCAAAGGTTTACCACCTGCAAACGTTGCAGTTTGCAGGTGGTAAACTACGCTTGTGACGATGCAGGAGTAACAAGGTCCGCCGCAAGCAATGTTTTATTTTAAGTTTGTGATAAACTTCAAACGAACATTGCATGGAAAATATTTCAATTTTACAGATAAATTATGAGGAGTAGTTTTCAGATAAGGTTTGAGATGTAATCTACCATTGACTGAAAATCTTCGTAATTAACCAGAGTTGCCTTTAAATTAATTTGTAAACTCAACAAAACATGTTGTGGTCCTTCACCAATTTAGACTGCTCAATCATTAGATCCTAAAAAGTAACCAAGAGCCATCAAAAATCAAAAACGGACACACTCTAATTGTAGAATGGATTCAACGTCATAGGAAGGAAATGACAATCTCAAAATAAAAATGTTAACCATTTCGAGAGAAAGCAGAAAAAGAAAAATCAGTTTCTTGCTTGACAAGTGCCTGCCTCCCGCAGTAAAAAGAGAAAAACAACTGTTACGTTTACACAACTACGCAATTAAAAAAATTACATTACAGGCCAGAGGAGAGAAACCATCCAACCAATTTGAAATGAGGAAATATAACCAACGTACATTTTTTAGTGTCACTAAGATTTTCTTAGGGTCCTTGCACGAGACGATGAAGCAAGAATATTCCTGGCCTGAAATCTTGCCGGAATCCATGTTCACTTTCGTCTGCTTTTGTTTTAGGCATTTTTATGTGCAAAGGCAGTGTTTTCTAAAACGCTAGTTTTTTGCGTTACAATTAACTGTGCCAGCCGCACAAGTCGGAACCAGTAAAAGCATCGGCTCGTGCGCAATTTTTATACATACCGACCTTCACTCAAACCTCCGACAAGCCACAAGAATTTGGCTTTTTGCTCACTGAAATGGCTCCCGCAGTAACCGTCGAGCCCACTCAGGCGGCTCAGAAAAAGAAAACAAAGTTACTTTGTCATCTAGGATGACGCTAGCAAAGAATCGCTTACATTAAAAACCAATAGGGAAAATGGTAGAAGGTGTGACCAGCAATATCGCAGACGGCTTATTAATATTAGATCTCATAGTTCTTTTAAAGGGAAATTTGGATATATATTTTTAAATACCATTTTAAATACCAGCAAAAATCGAAACCAAAACTTCGGCTCTGTCCGGCAACATTGTCCTTGGGCTACCAAGAACATGGCTATAAAATGGTACAAGATGTCACGTGATCCTCTACACGTCAACGGGCAGGATTGGAATTGGGGAGGGCGTGTGCCAGGCACAAGTGTCGTCCACACCACTATCTTCACCACGTTTTGGTGTCTACAGCATTCGACGACGTCTGCCCAACTGCGGCATAAGTTTGCGCACATAGCGGCTGTAGTGTGGACGGAACTGCGAGAGATAATAATCACGAACTTGGAGACGACGACGGCGGTTGCGACGCGGGAGACGGCCGTAACGGCGGGACTATGGCGGGGCAGCCGGACGGCTCTCAAGAAACGTGCAGCGAAGGCGCATTACGCCAATCAAGTGGACACCGCTGAGCGCCGAGAGGAAACGTTGCTGACGTTACCCATCACGCTTGACCGGAGAAGTAAAAACAGGGGGCAATGGTGATGACGTTTAGCTCAGTGTTGGCTCCACCCACGCCGTAGCCTTGACAGCGTTGTTGGTTGCGCCTCAATTCGCCCGCTCAAGTCAGCCAATTTCGGCAACTTGGCGCGTTGCAAAGTTTGCCGGACCGCTTAAGAAACATTTAGAGAGAACTATATCGTAATATTTGACGAGTGGTCTTCTTAGGTGATACTGAAGAGGACTGTGTTGGTTTTTCCAAGCGGAGTGGCCCTTTTATACGCCGCTAGGATTTCCAACTATAATGGCATCATGTACGAGGGCCCTATATGTATTCCATTTACACCGTTTAAAAGACGGGGGAGTGTTACCGAAAGAGTGAAAGGGGCCGTGCAACCATTTTTGGACTTCGGTCAACTGATTTTGGTAGTTTTCCCCTGTCCTGTCTGAAGTAAAGGAGCTAAAAACCAATTTTGCTTCTGCACGTAAGATTGTTTAAAAACAAAAGTCACAGAAATGAATATAGTGCGATTTTTTCGATGATATGAAACCTTTTAGACATTCACTCATGGTGAAACGACAATATTTATGAAAGATAGCATTAGATATTGAGCACATAGTGGCACATGTTGCTATCTTATTGCAATGCACCGGGGTTGGTGTCATGCCATAGCTCCCATGACCGCCAGTTGCAGCTGCAAATAGCAAAATGTTCATCGTTCTTTTCTTTGCTATTACACAATAGAATTTTGATGTTTCACAAGAATGAGGCGTTTTCTATAAACCTCTTGGTAAGGTAAACAATGTAAAAACTAAAAACTGCAAATTCTTTCAAACCTAAAATCATTGCATCGTCCCCTTAAGCGTTGGGTGCTGAGCCCCTGAACACCTACACTGTACTGCCAAGGTGCTTCACCAGTGAGAGACCAGAAGTACCTGCTAAAGGCGTCCTTTACCACTTTAGCCTTGTCGCCAGGCACGGTCGAGCTGATGCAACTTACATCTGACAGGGCAGGGCCGTCATCTACATCAGCTCTCCAGCCACCGCTCACTACGCCACCCAAAGGGGTCTCGTGGTCACCGTAGCTTTGAGGGCAGTAGCGGCGATGTCCCTACCCACTCTCATCACACACCCTCAAGTAGTTGTGCAAGTTGACGCATGCCCAGACAACGGCCTCCAGGGTTTCCTCAGAAGCCTGGATTGGTTGTCTGAAAATGCACCACCGCGCCACCAAGATGCCAAATGCATTCTCAATGATCCTCCTTGCCCTGGATAGTCTATAGTTAAACACTCAAGAGAGTGACTGCAGTTCTCTCCTGGGAAAAGGGCGTATGAGGTTAGGGAGCAGGGGGAACGCCTCATCGCCCGCGAATACAAAAGGCAGCCTGGTTTCTGTTTGTGGTAGGATCCCAGCTGGCGGTAGACCCAGTTCCCCCGACAGCATAGACCGCCCCATTTCAGACTCTCTGAACACGCCCCCGTCACTAAACCGCCCCGGCTGCCCAACGTCTACGAGAGTGAA
Organism: Ixodes persulcatus; assembly: GCA_013358835.2. Lineage (NCBI taxonomy): Eukaryota > Metazoa > Arthropoda > Arachnida > Ixodida > Ixodidae > Ixodes > Ixodes persulcatus. The sequence continues at coordinate 232,369 of JABSTQ010009487.1, read as the reverse complement.
CTTGTAAGGGGCATCGCAGCTGGCCATGAGGACAGTGCTGTGGAACCCCCTGTAGTTGAAGGTGTTTTGGAGCCCGCACCGGATAGGGCCAGGATGGCAACGTGCTTGCCATCCAGGGCTCCGACACAGTTCGGGAAATTCCACAGCCTGGCCAATTCTGCTGTGATCCGCTCCCACTGGGCAGTGTTGGGGGCCTAGAACAACAGTTTACCAAGTCTTAGCCAGAATCACACAAGCACCACAATGATATGCGAGACACCTCAAATGCAGAAGTGTCAGATGTAACACCATTTACACTTTCCTTTTGTAAGAAGGAATAAGTTCCATGAATAGTAAGATGGTTTTCAAGTGATTCTAGCACAGCACTCATAGTCCGTGTTCCCAAATTAACTCAATGTCACTTTAGGGTAAAGGTTCTGTACCTGGTGTTGGAAAACCTAAACGCGTCCAGCGTTGCTTTATCTGCCTTATCCCGTGACGGGATCTGCTGCAGTAACTCGGATTCATTCAAGTAAGATTTAGAAAACAGCCATAATGTTGCGATGATCGCATATGTGGTGCAATTCTCATTAGATTCATAACTGTCTTTCACTTTACCTTGTTTATTTTATTCACTTCACTTCACCACTGTGGCTGCACAAGAGGTTACTGTCTGTGTTTATTTATCTTCAAGAGTTTTGTGAAGTATTAAGACCACAGCCATGACATATTGACTTAAGATAGGGCCTTTGCTGCACAGGGAATTAATGTTTCTGCATAAATGGTTGATTTGCAAAACCTAGCCTGTGTCTTTGATTTACTTCTTTAATTCCTAAGTTGACAAGGCACTAGAAGCTACCTGCTCAATAGACCAGTCGTGTGTCTACCTTTCGCCACATGATCACGCTCCCTTCTGTGCCCACGAGCAAAGATAGCGGCGAGGAGATTTATTTATTTATTACATGTTACCCCGCAGCGACAAGAGGCATTATTGCAGGGGGGGGGGGGGGGGAGGTGTGAGGATACATTTGCACAAGAATTACAGTTGTCAAATACAGAAACACACGAAAAAAAAACAAGTTCGTAAAAAAAGTGTGTTGCGAATATATAACACTTTAACAAATCGATCCACAATGGTATTAAGCTTTAGCCACCAGTATAATTTTCCGTACAAGTAAAGGTATGAAAACTCAAAGCACAGTGTTACCGACCAAGCATTCTGAATACACATTCACAAAGAGAAAATTCACTTTCCTTATTCCCTGCTATCACGTGACAGTTTATCAAAAAAATTTATCAGACGATGGAATTGAAATAGTTTCCTCTGGCAATTCGTTCTATTGTTTAACGGTATTGGGGAGAAATGAGAATTTGAATATATTAGTCCTAGCTGAAACTTGTCTAATTTTTTTGGAATGATCTAATCTGCTTGACACAAAGTGCGGCAGTTCAATGAATTGAGTTTTATCCAGTCCTGTTTGATCATGATAGATCCTACGTAAAAGTTTTAAACGAAGGCGGCGTCTTCTAGAGTTCAGAGGTTCCCAGTCTAATTGACGTTGTAGGGCAGTAACACTTTGTTTGAAATGGTAATTTTTCGTAACGAACCTAGCAGCTTTGCTCTGGATTTTTTCAATTTTCTGTTCTAGTCAGCGCTCTTTAGGGTCCCAGAGCACGCAAGCGTATTCTAAAATAGGCCTCACATTAAAAAGAAAAAGGTTTTTTTTTTTTTTTTTTAAACTGGAAGGACAATCGTGAAAATTCCTCCTCAAGAAATTTAGCACACGGTTAGCTTTGACAGTCATGTAGTCTACATGCGCGCTCCACGATAGGTTTTTCGAAAACTGAACGCCTAAATATTTTACTTTGTCCAGCTTTTCAAGTGGGGTGCCATCAATTGAATAGTTAAAAGGAACAGGTGGCCGTTTTCTGGTAAATGTTATATAATTGCACTTTGGAATATTTAAATTCATTTTCCATATTTTGCACCATCTTGTAAGGCGATCAATATCTTCCTGTAGCTCTAGACCGTCCGACTATGTCTTAATTTTGCGGTATAAGACGCAATCGTCCACATCAAGACGAATGCTTGACGTAATGTCTATAGAAATGTTATTTCTATACATTAGGAATAAAAGCGGACTTAGCACTGATGCCTGGGGGACACCTGATGTTACCTCCAAATATGACGACGTTTTCCCGTTAACTAAAACAGCCTGTCTTCTATTTGTAAGATAATCAGTAAGCCAGTTAATAATATTTTCAGAAATATTCAAAAGTTTTAATTTGTATAGGATCAATTTATGGGGGACCTTGTCAAAGGCGTTTTGAAAATCTAAGAAAACGCAGTCTACTTGCACGCCTTTATCAAAAGAAGAAGAAATGTCGTGATAAAAGTCGATCAGCTGGGCATCGCACGATAAACCACTTCGGAAGCCATGTTGATAAGGAATAAAAAAGTTGTTTCTGTCGAGATGTTTTATCAGGTGGCTGTAGATTATATATTCTAAAACTTTCGAGCACACACAAAGAAGAGAGATTGGTCTATAGTTTTCTACCCTATTTTTTACCGCTTTTGTGGGCAGGAACAACGTAAGCTATTTTCCATTCACTTGGTAATTTACCACTTGATAATGAGTTATCAAATAATACAAATAAGAAAGTAGACAAAATGGCTGAACACTCTTTTAATATGCGGCCTTGTACGCCGTCAGGCCCAGTGGCCTTGTGAGAGTCAATATTGTTTAGTAAATTAAGAATTCTATCTTGACAAAGTTCAATATTCTACATGCTGTCCTCTAAAGACTCAAAAATGAGAAAAGGGTTATTCACTATAGGAGGCGAGAATACATATTCAAATTAGATATTAAAAAGGCTTGCTTTTTCGGCCTCATTATCTATCAACCGTCCCGAGTGGTTGATAGTTGGAATTCCTGGCTCATCTTTGTTAGAACGTTTCACGTACCTCCAAAGTTCCTTTGGATTTCGTTTGAGCTTATGATCAAGAGATGCTAGAAACTCATTGTTGTAGTGTGTCGCTGTGCTTTTAAAAAAACGCTTTTAGTTCCTTTAGACGGACTATGAGGCTCCGTTTTCCATTTTGTCTATATCTAGAATACACACGTCTTTTTTTCTTAATGATTGTTCTTAGTTCTTTATTAATCCAAGGCTTGTCTTTCCGTTTTCTTCCAGTTCCTCTTAAAGGACTATGTATTTCAATTAACGTTTTTAATTTATTTTTGAACATATCCCATAGCATTTCCACATCAGAGCGGTAGCTGAATTCTTTGAAATCTTGGAAATAATCAAAAAGTTTGTCAGCTAAAGCGGAATAGTTCCCTTGATCGTAAAAATAAAGTTTCCTCTGCGTTTTCTTTACGGTTTTTTCTTTTGCGCATTTTATTTTACCAACTACCGCCTCGTGATCGCTGATACCGGGAACAACGGAAATAGAAGAGATAACAGAACGTTTACTGCTAAAGATTAGGTCTAGCGTGCTGTCCCTCCTGTGATCTAAGCGTGTAGGAAATGTAACGTGTTGGTATAAAGAAAAGCTTAAGGCAAATTCAATAAAGGTCTTGTAAGGTGTGGATACGTTTGTACTGCTCGGTAAGCCATCACCCCAGTTGACATCAGGATAGTTAAAGTCGCCTCCCAGTACAAGGTAGTCGTAAGAAAGTGTTGAAAGAGCACTTCTTATAGAAGGAATGGAATCGCCGCCAGACACAGGCGGTCTATAGAATGAACCGACTGTGAGGAAGTGGCCATTTCGAAGCGAGACCTTATACCAAACAGACTCAAATGAAACTTGCGAAAGGTCAATGGCGGTGCTTTGCAGACTGTTATGAGTCAACAGGAATACTCCTCCACCATGCCCATTTCTGTCTCGTTGATAAGCAGTATAGTCAGGTGGAAAAACGTCGGCACTTTTGATTGAGTCATCAAGCCAGGACTCTGTACCTATTACAATACTGGGCCTTGACAGATTAAAAAGCTCTGCTAAGTCATCAGTTTTATTTTTTACACTACGACAATTCACGAGAAGTACATCGAGTTCATTCATAGTTATGGTATTTTTGAGGGCAGCCCATAGAATCTGTACTGGTTGCTAGATTGTTTTCTCTTTCACTCTCTGTTCATTGTGTCATAGCAAAATACTTTTTTTCCAATAATTAGTCTGTTGTAGCGTAGTTTAAATTGACTATTTTGTGTCCCGGCAAATCCCAGAAGCTTGCTTCTTTCATGACGCACGTTTACAGAAAAGTCCTCGCCGATAGATGTTCCGTTGTTTTTTTCAGCTTAGGCGTTTGCGACAGTATAGTTTGTTTTGTTTTGAACGAGGGAAGATTTACTATAATTGGCCTGGACCTCTCTGCATTGTATCTACCCAGTCGGTGAGCGCGTTCCACATGTGAATGGTCAATTTTGATGCCTAGCACAGTTTCGGACGTTGCCCATGTTTCATTTGTGTCCTCAGCAACACCATATTAGATCAGTTATTTCCCCGATAGCGATTTTCTAGGTCATCATGACTGTTTGCCAGCTGGTTTAACTGCTCGGTAAGCTCTGTGGATGCAACTTGTATTTGCTGCACTTCAGTCGGAAGGGAGTTCAGTGAAGTAACGTATTTTTTAAGCAATTCTAGTGTTGAAAACACAGATGTAAGTTTTTCTTCGACCGATGTCTCTGTTTGCTTGATTGCCGCCATTTCAGCCAAAATTACGTCTTGGTTTTTGTGTATACCCGGTAGTAGCTTCACGACTTCTAGTATTCTCTTAGTTTGCTCTTGAGTGAACGGGCCAGGGTTCATTTCTACATTGCCAGAAAGTAGCAGCCTTATCCTTATTACTATGGATGCTGCGTAGCACAATACGCAAGTCACGTAGGCACTGTACGCTTCAAAATGACAAAGCACAAAGACAAAAGCAAAGGGGCTCGGCACCGACAAGTGACGTCTAGCACTGTGATGGTCAACAGGTTTGTAAAAAAGACCAACCTGGATGAAAATTTGAAGTAAGCAACTTGCTTGTGACATGTCGGTACCGGGCCCCCCACTGGAAGTGCCGGGCAGCGGCTTTTGTAGCTTCTGGTTACCTGGCGCAAGCTGTGGTTGCCAGGCTGTGCCGTCGAATCTGGACGTATCCAGCGGTGGTAGGTTCAGGGGGGCGTACGGTAGCTGTAGTGACGCCAAGGCTCCGATGGGCAGTGGCAGATTATCGACTCGTTGATAGGGCTTTGCGTGGATCGTTCAGGCAATGACGAGCACCTGGATGAAATTTTGACGTAAGCGACTTGCTTGTGACATGTCGGTACCGGGTGAGGAGATGAAAGGGTGGCGGTAGATTTTTCTGGCAAGCATGTAGCTCCCACTATACTCCCAGCTTAGGGGTGGAGGAAGTGTAGTGCAGCACATAACGTGCATGATGAACCATAAACACCATGGTGCTTTCGTCACTAATGGACGCTTTTTGTGGGTTAGCTCCTCGTCATCAATAGTTCCAGTGGTCAGCATTTCTGGAAAACAGCAATAGGGCAGTAATGGCAGCTCGAACTTGGCTACAACTTTGCCCTGCGAGTTTAGAATTCCGCGGAAGACTAGAAATAGATGCAAGCTGAATTCAAGGAAGTGCACAACGCAAATACAAGTGGCTACAAAACGCAGAACCCGATCGCTCAAACAACCACCCGAACTTCATCGGAACGCTCAGCATTGCTGGCGATGCAATGCGCAGCACACTCTAGACACTTACAAATTTCAAGCTGCATGTTGCTAATATTGCAAGAAATGCGGACACATTGTCAAGGCGTGCATCAAGAAGCTGAAGGATACGAAACATCCGCACACGAATCACAGCGTCGATCTATAACAGCACCAGCTGCAGACAGGTGTGCAAAAATTGTCATGCACCGTCCCTCACTGGCTACGTCGACGCTGTACGAGCTGAACACCGTGACAAATACTACTAATGTGCAGAATTTTACAGTGGACGTATCAGTTGACAACAAGTGCATGAACTTCAAGGTTGACTCCGGAGCAGCCAGCACACTGATCAGCAAAGCGCCGTTATGTTTTACATGAACGAGCAGCCCGCCTCGGCTGGAAACTGAACTAAATGAGCCGACGCTGTGCGACGTTAGGTCCGGACATAACAGAAACACTGACATACTCACTGGCCGGCACAAACGGTTCAGTACTTGGTGCAGTGCCCAGCATGTCTCCTGAAGGATATTGCAGGCTGTAGATCGCCCGATCCGGTAGCACATCGTTGCCATCTGCTGCGATGACCCATGAGCCAGCCACCTAAACCTTAAAGTTGTGGGTCACAATGCTACATGTGCTAACAGACACGGAACAGAAATAGTCAATGCTTGGAACAACAGAGCACAAAAAAGAGTAATATAAATGATGAGTGGGGTGTACCCAGGGCTCAAAATAAAATAAAGGATATTTTCGTATGTAGACAGTTAAAAGATGTTCTACCTTTGACATCTGATGACAGTAGGTTGCAATCAGGGTTCCATGTTTTCGGTAAATACCGATAAAACCTAGAAGCATAAACTCCGAGTCAGTTTCGTAAAAATCAGGGGAAACCGAAAAACAGATTTCGAGCTGTCCTTGAATTACAAAAGCCCAAGCTTCACGGGAACAAATTTATTAGGTACAACTTTATTTTGTGCTGATTTAGAACAGGGCTCTTAGTAAACTGCCTGCTTCTTTCTAAGGAACTGCAGGCATTATTCCATTTCCTTCTATTTTGGTACTTGGAAGTTTTCAAGTATTCGGGTTGCGTGCATATATATTCATCATTGTCATTGAAAAACAACCAATGTGTGGGGAAAGTAAACCCCAAAAATAACCCCCAGTTTGAAAAAGAAAAACTCTGAAAACATGGAACCTTTTTTATGATGCAGATCATAAATTAGGGCAGTGTAGTATGGATGCTTGCCGTAACGTACACCGAGCAATGGTGACACGAGCAAACACCAATACGATGCTCATTCAGATTGAAACGGGTAGGAGTGAGGATTAATGCCAGGATCCCTGGATCTTGCAGCATGCACCTTTTGCTCTACCTCATCGGAGTCATTGTGCATAAACAAATTCGGCCACTGATCCCGCACGCTAGGAGTTTTCCCATGGAAAAGTGTCAAGATGGCCTCGTGTTGTGGAAATTTCCGGTGCACATTGAAGGGGCAAAGCGAAAGGTTTCTACTTCCAGTAAATGCCGTATAGAATTAATCCTTGACATTCATGAAACAGGAGTTAGTCATTTTCTCCACCCAACAGCAGTTCCAGAAAAACGTTTGGAAAAAATGGGGAATGTTCAACCCCCCAACTTGCAGCCAGAAAGAAGCCACATGATCTGGAACAGATTATACACTGCCAACGTTCATCATAGCTACGTTATGATATTTCCAAAGCATAGGGCATGCAATAAGTTCCACACATTTGGTAATGTTGTGATATTCCCATAATCATAGCGATTGGTGGGCAAAAGCTACTACCCGAATGCATGTAGGGGTGTTGATTATCGCGAGCCTTATTTAATGCTCACGCAGTGCTTGTGTCAACTGTTGAAACATTAATATATTCCAATGCCAAGAAAGCAATTTCCACAACTTCATCACAAGTTTTGCAAAAGAGAGACTGAAAAAAAAAACAAAAAAACTTATATCTTTGAAATCATGTAGTGATGAAGAACAAGCATTGCATGCACGTATATTTACGCCCTGATAGTGCCAGTAGGCTTGTGTAAAGTGAGAAGTATTCCTACCCAATATTGTTGAATGGATCCTTGAAAAGCGTCTAGGATTGCTGAACCTATACTATGTCGCAACACGAAAAGGCAAGAGAAGCCCTTCCCACAAAGCTCTCCGCTTGCCAGGATTGCTGGTACCCAATTCTCCACTTCCTTCCTTCCTATGCAGTGTTTGATTTGTTAAAGTGGAAAGAGTGAAGGCCTTTATGGGAGGAGCTTGTACTGACATTCTTAATCTGCGACAAAAAATTTCGCCAACAAAGTGAGGGAAAGAAGGAGACGAGAGAGCGCGGGGACGTAAAATGGCCGAGCTGCGATTGGAACGATTAGTGGTTAGCCAAGAGCTAGCAGCCCTAGTCTCTATTGCACTCATCGAACGCGCTCGAATGCGAGAGCCAAATGCCAGACGCATGCGTTCCGCGTTTTAACGCGCTCGACAAGTGCAGTGGGGACAAACGCTGCCCTTGTCTCCACTGCACTTGTCGAACGCGTTCGAATTCAAGAGCCAAACACCAGATGCCTGCGTTCCGCGTTCCAAGCGTTCGGCGACTGCAGCGGAGACAGGCCGCCTTCGTCTCCGCTGGACCCGTCGAACACATTTGAATGCGAAAGCCAAAAACCAGACGCCGGCGTTCAAACGTGTTCGACGAGTGCAGTGCAGTCAAAGATTGCTAGCTTTCGGTTTACCCACTAATCGTTTCAATGAGAGCTCGGCGTTTTTACGTCCCTGCGTGCCGTCGTCTCCTCCTCCCCTCACTTTCTTGGCGCACAGTCTTTACTCTCTTCGTCAGGCATTTCGCATGGGATTAGTCACTTTAAAAGAAAAGTGTGGGTGATTTTATGTGCCTCAACAACGACGGGCACCTGGCACGCCCTAGCGGAGGAACGAGGATTAATGTTGACCACCTAGCGATCTTTTGACGTGCAACAGAAAGCTCGGTTACACGGCGCCCCCTCCGCAATTAGCCTCCGTCAGATTGCGGGCACCTCAGCCGGGATACGAACCCGTCACCTGGGTATCCGCAGGGCGTTGCTTTGCCTCAGAGTCAGCAAGGTGGCAATTAGCCACTTCAGTACACAGACCGTGGATAAAACTAAATGTCGTGAAGGCCTACCCAGAGCGTTTATATGGACTTGAATGCCGTGAAAGATTTGGGATGTTTAATAGCTGCTTTACTTTGGATGAATAAATAGAACTGCCTCCGAATTCCCATACATGAACAACTTTTTAAGTTGGCTTAAGGCAAGGTTATACAAGATGTTCTTCAACTTACCGGATTGTGAACGACAATCGTTCTGCAAAACTTATGGGCTCCCTGAAGAAAGTCGTCTCCTTCTGCAGAAGAGGCCCTACCAAGAAGAGCAGGGTCAAATCTGTAGATAAAGTGGTTATTAATGTTTGTACTCAAAAGCAATTCGTTCAGTACTGTGGGTAGCTATTCTTAAAGGGGCGGTGCAACGATATTCGTTTTGAGCGTTTTTCACTTTGTATGAGCTTACTGGCACTAGTGGGACCCAAGTACACTCGCACGCAACGCCACTGACCAAGAAACCTCTTTGTTGCGGTGTAATTTCAAGGAGAAAAGCGAGCGTTTCAATCTCTCCTTCGCAAATTTTGATGGCGTACCCTCTTGGTAGCAGCATCCTCCAGGGACGATATTTGAATGCGGCTCATAGATTGAACCCGAGCATTGCGTGAACACTCGATTTGGGCTCGTGATAATTGATAGCTCGAGAAGCATTCGGGCAGTGGCTCGTGTTCAATCGCTGCAACGACGACAATAGCCGAGCCATAACAATGTCTGGAACTCAGCGCGTGTCCTGTGCTTTGCCAACCCCAGCGCGTGGCTATGATCAACATTGGCGGCATATAATGGGCTCCAGATCACGTGGCCGCTTGTCCTGGCTGCGAGTTGAGGGGGTGAACGCTGCTCGTGTTTCTTTAATTTTTTACTGGGACTTCTATTGCGTGGGGTGAAAGACGAACGCGTGTTTCATAGGTCATTAACGTCAGGGATCCGTTCTAAGCGGTATTTGCGCAAAGTACAAAAATTGTTGCATCGCCCCTTTAAGAATTGAGCCACTGTAATTAACAATTGCAGAAACAACCTGTAAACACTATTTCGTAATTAGGTATTGTCTTCGGTACAATGAAATCAAAGCAGACAAACTTATGCACTTCAGAATTCGTCGAACACAGCTTACAGGAGTCTGCTGAAAGTTACCAAAAATGACCTTCCAATGTTTTTTTTTTCTCAATCTTTTCTTCAGAAGTGATAGAAAAAAAGATGGTTATATACACGTAACCGAGCCATAGTGAGGTAATTGCACATGGTCGGAAAAGACAAAAACTGTTGTTTTACGAGCCAAATCAACAAATTAGATTACATGGCACGCCCCACGTCTGGAATATTTTTGAACACTTTCTTGACGTGCGAGCGAAATCTCGATTACACAGCGGGCACCGCGGGCGGGATTTGAACCCGCCAACTGGCGAACCATAAGCAAAGGGCCTTCCTTTACCTCCGAGCCACCGAGCAGAGGAGGCGCTGCACCAAGGCGATCGGACATCCCAACATACCTCTTCTGTGTCTGCTTATGTTTAACAAGAGCTAAGTACACACCTTTGCCGCTTCATGCGGAAGTATCGGAAGAAGTCGCTTTCGTCGTCGAAGTGCATGTTCCGGACCAGGTGGTGTAATTCCCCGTGCGTCGCCCGGGACCGGAGCTGAAACTGAATCCGCTTGCGTGGCTCCCTCCGTCGGGAACGTACGAGCATCGCTGCTGACGCTTGTACCACAGGTGCCCAGTCGACGTCGTTGCCTGCTTCCACTGTATACCAATTAACACTCTGCAAGAACAATAGCCGCAGCACATCATTGCTGCCGGAATCGGGCCAGCCCGGCGGGATCGGGGCCAGAGTTGAGGTTCTCGCCGGAGTAGCCATGTTGGGACGAGAAGCGAGCACCGTCGCTGTCGCGTCATCCAGGATTGCCTGACTAGGTCGATTGCTAGTGGCTGAAGCCGAGCACTTTTAGCGTTCTGCTATTGGTTGTTCACCCGCACGACTGCGTACGACGTGAACAGCGTGTCTTAGCTGGTCTTAGCAAAACGTGGTGGTTGTCATAGCAACTGCCGTCATAGTGGTTGTAAGACGTTTCAAGAGGTTTTAGCGCAATTGGTCGAAGTTGGTCGCAATTGTGTAAACGAGTCTTTAGCTGAGATTGAGACGTCGTCCTGTCTTTTTTCTGTCTCTTCTATGTTTTTTGTGTTTCCTCTCTGCCCCAGTCTCAGGCTAATTGAACATGGTTAATATTCACCAGCTCGCCTACACCCTTACAATATTTCCTATAACCAACGCGCCACGCTAAGCTCTGCAGTGGACGGCCGGGCAGCCTCTGCGGACGCCGTGTGGACGAGCTTTGCGTGGGTAACGGCGGGTGTGCGCTGCTTCGGCGGCGCGCGGGAGCAGCGCCAGGAGTGTATGGTGGCGTTCCTTGGAACTATCAGCGCGCGGGCCGCGTCGCAGCCATCTTAAGAGCCGTTACGGTGCCGAGAGAATTTCTCTGCCGTTTTTCGCGGTTACGGACAGCGCCGACTCCGGTCCATTGGACTATTAATGCTTTCGCATTAATCACGTATCGCAGAAACTACGCATCAAAGAAATCTGAAACTTCTTGCGAATGTGACGTTAGCGGTGGTGATACTGCGATAAAAGTCGAAAGTCTGTGAACAGAACGTAACCTAGTTGGAGAGATAAATAAATCATAAAAAGAAATTTATAATCTCACATCCACCTAGGTCTAGTATCTGTCAAATCAGGAAATGGTATTGTTGGCGCCTCTGCCATTTGTTTAAGGCGAAAAAACTTGAAAATCAAAAAGAAAAGAAAATAAGGGTTTCGTTCTTGCTGACAAGTTTTCACTTAAATAGAAAGACTGTTTACGCAGTGACTGACCTTCCTTGTGTACGCGCTTGCATTTCAAGGCAATATGCCATGCATACTGTTAGCAACTGCCGGCAGCAGTGACGTCCGCCGCACTCCCTAGGAAAAGGGGGGGGGGGGGGGGGCGTAGAAGGCAACACAAGGAAACGGAAAGATAAAACAAACCATGGGAACAGTATGACTTTCAGAGAAGTGAACAAACGCCAACGAGCTGGTTAGGAAACATCATAATCTAACACCCTGAGATTAGGAAGTTGGTCGGATCTCGTAGTCTTGACGGAGATTATCTTTGGGGATGCTTGGCGTCGCATGCTCGTGGTCGGAAGCGTGTCTAGTGCTGTAGGGATTTAGCCTGTTAAGCCACGTCTGATCAGATCTTCGCGACACCATGTTCTGTTTTCTCGATCTTTTCTTGTTTTGGTGAGGTCCAATAAACTCAGCTGTTTTTCAGATTTTGTGTTGTGTTGCCCGTTCTTTTATTCTTCCTAAACCCGGGGTTTTAAGTTATGACGAGTTTCTACTAACTTTAGAGGGGTACTGACGCATCAAAATCATTTTTTGTTATCCGAAACAATTGAAAACGATTCCGGGACATTACCCTCAAAATACGTAACTTGGGAAATCAATATTTGTAAAGTAAAAAAAAAAAAAAAAATTCCAAATTCCGAATTTCAAGTTCCCGCGCGATCCGCGCCGGTGCGTTGACTTTCTTTCACGACACCGTGCTGTTGCCATCGCGACCCAAAGCGAGGAAGAACGGAGCGAGTGCCGACGGACCGAAAAAAAAAACGGTTTTGAGCGGTGTCGCCTGTTTTCCGAGGGAGGATACAAATCCAGGAGGCGGCACCACAACGGACTCCGATTTTTGGTATTTCGAAAAGAAGGGCCGTAGTGCGTTCGCAATTGCGTTAAAAAACATATTTTACGATTGCCGTTATAAATGTCGCCTTCAAAGCTTCTAAATTTCGTGATTCTTGACGTCACGAAACAAAAGAAGCGAGGAGGCAAGGAGCGGCAGAAGAAAACGCCAAAAATAAAAAGGCGCGCGCGCGTGGGAATTTTCTTTTTTTCGCAATGCGTTTTTTTTGTGTTTATGACTACAATTTGCATCGTTTTAGACAATAAAAGAAAACGACCCTTGGGATGTCAGTGCCCCTTTAATAGAGAATCACTGTTGTACACACTTTGCCGCAGAGAATATCTCTTTGGAACCGAGGTCGTGCGGCAAACCCCCTATAACGAAGCCAAGCTAGATCAATTTGAGTGAAGGTTTGCTCTCGCTTTTTTTCAATTGAAGGTCATGTGCTCCTAATATTTTTGCCACCACACGTTAGTTCAAATTACTGCAAGGAGCTAAGGAGAGTTTAAAGACCAAGTATTTTCTTTTAAAATACGACCCTTGGGATGTCAGTGCCCCTTTAATAGAGAATCACTGTTGTACACACTTTGCCGCAGAGAATATCTCTTTGGAACCGAGGTCGTGCGGCAAACCCCCTATAACGAAGCCAAGCTAGATCAATTTGAGTGAAGGTTTGCTCTCGCTTTTTTTCAATTGAAGGTCATATGCTCCTAATATTTTTGCCACCACAAGTTAGTTCAAATTACTGCAAGGAGCTAAGGAGAGTTTAAAGACCAAGTATTTTCTTTTAAAATACGACCCTTGGGATGTCAGTGCCCCTTTAATAGAGAATCACTGTTGTACACACTTTGCCGCAGAGAATATCTCTTTGGAACCGAGGTCGTGCGGCAAACCCCCTATAACGAAGCCAAGCTAGATCAATTTGAGTGAAGGTTTGCTCTCGCTTTTTTTCAATTGAAGGTCATATGCTCCTAATATTTTTGCCACCACAAGTTAGTTCAAATTACTGCAAGGAGCTAAGGAGAGTTTAAAGACCAAGTATTTTCTTTTAAAATACGACCCTTGGGATGTCAGTGCCCCTTTAATAGAGAATCACTGTTGTACACACTTTGCCGCAGAGAATATCTCTTTGGAACCGAGGTCGTGCGGCAAATCCCCTATAACGAAGCCAAGCTATAGATCAATTTGAGTGAAGGTTTGCTCTCGCTTTTTTTCAATTCAAGGTCATATGCTCCTAATATTTTTGCCACCACAAGTTAGTTCAAATTACTGCAAGGAGCTAAGGAGAGTTTAAGGACCAAGTATTTTCTTTTAATATTGACGTGCAATTTTGATACATTTAGAAAAATGAGTTACGTTTCTGCATAACAAAACTAAACTAACGGCTAAGCAATTTTATACGTTCGTAAGCTAGAAATCAAAAAGCACATTTTGATATATTTTGCGACGTTTTGAATAAGGTTGTTTTTTGATAAGTAATTTGTGAATGAGTCCGTAAAACTCGTTTGTTTTTCGCGTGTTTCGTAATTTGTTGTTTATAGAAATATATAATTGCAATTTTTAATATTTGGTGTGCAGGTTGTAAATCGTCTATAAAATAAATGCAAACAAGTTTAACTACGTGCGTGCTTTGGTGAGAAATTAGCGGCTGTGCAAGATGCCATAGTGAAATCACGGCTATGCCCACGCCTCCAGCTTCTCAGTTTTTATATCTTTGGAACGAATTCAGCTACGGCGTTCACATACAGCTGAATGTTCCTCCCACGGTCATGGCTTTCACATGTATTTCCTACATAAGTATCAAAAATATGATCCGGACAGACGTGGAAACACCCTTAGGTAAAACTTCCCATGAAATACAAAGAGAACAAATTTGCCAGTTTAACTTCTCTATTTTATTGGACCTACAAAATACAGTCATTGTTTAGAAGCAGGCAGAGTGGTGGTGTATCGATACAGTAATTTGGCAAACCATGCACAGTACACAAATAACAGGTACAGAGCTACAAAACATTGAACTCAGTAACGTTTGAGGCAGTCTACTTATATTCACCAATGAGGCTGTACTGGAAGGCTATCTACTGGCATTATAATAGTTCATGGGATGATTTGTTGAACGTTCATGATGCTTTTCAGCCATTTATTTGCCCATCAACGACGGTAATTACAAATTGGTTATGATGCTTGTTGTCCTTGTACAGATATTCCGGTCGCTTTGTTTCTTCGCAGCTGCCCTCGGTTACACCCAGCAGTTTCAACCAGCGAGACAGAAACAAAATTACATTATTTTTGCTACTGAAAAACAAGTGAACTCGTTCGAAGAAATAAAATACCACAACAGTCGGTATTCTTAAATAAATTACCCGTGTGGATTATATCTATGTGGATCTTTTCGTAACTATTCTAACCTACGTCTTGTAAATTCCTAGGACAATTAATACAAAGAAGCCCACAGCAATACTGTTTCCAAGGGTCAACATTTTGCAATCGCAGGTGCATTCTAGGATTCCCGCGAATAAAAAGAAAACGCAACGAATGGTGCCAATTCGAACTGAACGTGAAGTGGGACTCCACCGTAGCATGTAGCTGAAACTGTTTTTAAAGGGTGAGAGTGTGTAAGAAATCCTAGCTAATAAGGCTCGGCGGCATTCCTCTACGGAAAATAAAATCTTTGTCGCCTTGTAGCACGACGTTTTTTTGTAAATAAATTAAGCTATACATTTGTAAAACTGTGACTTGGTTGATAACAGTATTGCTGTACATAACAAAATGTGAGGGAAAAGCGACCTAGAATGTAGTGCTCACAATTCTTATAAAAAACATTTTACAAAATGGCACATCAACTTCATACAGAGCAGGCTGTAGATATATATATAATACGAATATATTACTTTGCACTGCCCCATTCCTCATAAACAAACCGCCGTTCCTCATCTCAGTTGTCCGTTCCACTTGCATGGAATCACAGCACTTCGTGTATTTTTTACAGCAATACGAAATATGCACCTATAGCACAACGGCTAATGTTCGGTCACTGGCATTAGGAATGTCTTCACAGCTACACTCTCGCCTTGTAAGAGTTAAACCGGCTTTGGAGATCATTGCCATAAAACCACTCACAAAACTGACAGAAGCACGCAGCAGAATGAACGAGCTTCGCTTGAGACAAAGAAACATTATTATTTACGAGAGATATATCGTACGTTACAGGATTTCGGAGTACATCTTGGGCAGAATTGTAGCAGTCTGGCACGCATACAAATGAGACCTCCAACAGCGAATTAGAAGATAAATAACATTCCCTTCTTAGCAAACTTGGGAGAAGGGGAAGTGTATGGTACATCAGAGGTCAGTATTGAAATATGACATGTTTCTATGAAGAAATATGGAGTATTTACACTTAAGCCTTATCGTACTGATTTGTTTCCATGTTTCCCGGCATTCTTTGATGCTGAAAGTTGTATCATTTTACTTTGGAGAATAAATCGGGGCTCACTTTCGATCGTACAGTAAGAGCCGAATTTAAGAGCTGCTAAACCATCTAACAGCACGTATTGTAAAAACAAATATCACGTCGAACTTTCCACAGAAAAGCAAAAACATAAATGTGTTTGATTGGAATGAGCTTAATCTCAAAGAGTGACTCCAAGCTATTTAGAGCTTTATATAAATTACTTATTTAAATTTCTAGGCTCTATTAAACACGTCGTGTGTATGTAGCCTTAGGATTTGCCAGGAATAAATGCCTCAACCCATAAACATTTTGAATAAAAAGTATAGTCTCCCCCACTAAAGTGAGATACCATGACAGCTGCGCATTAAAGGGGATTAAAAGACCGCTAGAACAGTAGTCTTAACAAACTTCGACTATGTTGCGCAAAGATTGTTTTTAGAGGTAACTCGCAAATGTATATTAACATAAATTCTCGCAACGCTGTAAAATATTTTCTAAACCTACAGTTTGAAAGGGTCTCTTGACCTTTCAAGATGCGTGCAAAGTATGATCATCACGGTTACTGTGTTAATCCAGCTTGCGCTCTGCATACAACTGCTCAAAGCCTAGGAAACGGCACCGGATACAGTCGTCCAGTCACTACATTGCCGAAAGCTCATGCAACTCCTCTTTCGAGGCATACTCCGAAGCCAGCGAGAAAGCTTCCAGGCACTATTTCACGAAGAAGCTTCGTGAGTCAAGCAGCCAATGTTTCTGACATACGTTTAATTAGAGTGCAGCCTGTATCGAAAGATACATTATACACACAAAACGGCACACCCAGCCTCGCGGCAGTGTAAGATCAATCTCGGCATCTGAAAGTTATGACAAACTCATTATAAGAGATGATAACTCAAAGCAATGACGAGAGGGGAATCGTGTTATGTATGGGTGACTGTTCTAATTGCAGGAGAGCGTGCTTTTGATAGACTAGAAGACCTTCACAAACATTCACAATACTATAGCTCTTTGCGTGCACAATAAGAACTGAAAAAAGCTGACTTAGTGCTGTGATTTATAGTCCCAGTCCTACCCAAAACATGACAACATACATAGCTGCTGAAATTACAAGAAAGTTGACTCACTGTACTGTTAGCATAACCAGAACGGGTCTTGTTCAGCAAGGACCTAAGCTCTGAATGTTTGCAGACAGAGTGCATTCTCGTATATCATCAGCCTTACTTACTATTGACACGTCTCTGCGGCTATCGTGTTTCCATAACAGCCATCTACATCATAGTTATACGGCAGGAAAGGGGACGAAAGTTTGCAGATTATATATGCACCCTTAAAAGAAGTTAGAGAAGAGGAAAAGCAGGTATATGCATATAGTATAAATACGGCACTAAAGAAGAGAACAAGACACGTCTGAAAGAAGGTTTGAAGAAGCCGTACTTTGTTAAATAGAGATGCACTGGGTTGCTGTTGTTACTGCTGTCGCTGTATAGCGTAGTGGTTGGGTTGCTGCATCAACACTGGGCCACTTCAGGGGCTGCCAGCACGCTGGTGGCGCCTGGTGGTACAGCCAAAGTTTCCTCCTTGGTCGGAGAAACGTCCGAGTCGTCGTGGCCATTTGCAGCAGCAACCTCTTCAAGACCGTGCTGGGGCTGTGGACTCGTGAGGTTTGTGGGACTCTGCAGGCAAGCCAGATCACAAGAGATTATCCAGGCGTGTCTTGTTGCTTTATTATACCGGGGCTTCTACTTTACACTATAAGGCAGTGGTCTCAAACTCATTTGAGTGTGGGGGCCAGATGGCTCACATCGGGAAGGTCGAGGGCCAACGCTACAGCGGGGGGGGCAGGGGCAGGGGCAGGGCAGGGGCAGGCAGAGAGAGAAGATTTTGAAGAGAAGATACCTCGTATGCTTTTTGTATACTCACAGTTTTTCCAGTGGCATTTTTAGACTTGAATTGTTGATACGACTACTTGGGGAAGGGGGGGGGGGGCGGGCGGGGGCGGGGGGGGGGGGGGGGGGGCGGGGCGGGCCGGGCCTGAGCTTTTGTGAAAACAAGAATTAAAATGCCACCGGCCCGCCAACGTGCTGGCATTTTTAATGAAACAAGTGGGCAAGTACACTGTCGTTTTCGTTGCTCAATTCACTCAGGAATTAACCAAGCTCAACACGTCTCTAAAAAAAACAATCAGTTATTCTGACAGTTCTTGCTTTCCTGACGATCTTCAGAACAACACCCTGAAGAAATACTTCGAAGCTTATAATCCCGAGCTCGTAGCTTTATCTTTGACAGCTACTACTGCTGATCAAGTGTCCACGCAGCCGAGATGCATCCTACAACGACTAGTTTGCGCTTGCAGCAGTAGCGGACTTCGTGCATTACAAAAAGCTGGAAAGCAAAAAATAAAGAGAAACAAAGGGAAAAGTGAAGACAGATAATATGAACCATGTAAATACATTAAAAGAGCAGAGCTACCTTTCGAGCAAAAATGAATCGACGAGATGCGGTCACTATGGAGCATGTCATTTCTAGCGTTCGAGACATGGGAACCGGGACTCGTAGCCGGTTGCCTGTGGGCCGCGTCTCAGCAAGTCGCGGCCGCATGTGGCCCGCGGGCCGCGTGTTTGAGACCCCTGCTCATAAAGGGTCATAGTTCTGGCATGTTGGACGTGACTGGTGCTGAGACTTCTCTGATACTTTATAAAGGTAGAAGTTCAGGGATGTTGGACGTGCACTCCGGGCTGTCACAGCGTTCGCTCGAAGGTAAGCCGGTTTTCTTGATTAATATTAACGATGTCGCATTGCGCGTTGATCCTTCCTTAAAAGTAAGGTTTTCTCGTGGCTGATTTCGTTATTTGTACCACAACTACTAGAACCTAAAGTAAGGACCTCCTTAACTTATCTTTCTAAAATATACAGCGATGATTTAAGAAATATAAAGCTAAAATAAACGAAGAAAAGAAAACCGCCACCCCTGTCAGTAACAAGAAAACGACAAAAATTTCGCCTACACGACAAGCAACGAAATTGTAAAGACAAACGATATAGAATACATCGGTGCTAAATTACACATAACCTTAAATGACAAACACACTCGTCTCAAATCTCTGCCGCGACGATTTTCGGCAGCTATAAATTTTGACCTCCAAACAAAAAAAAACTGCACAAAAAAAATAACAGCCCAACGCATAAAAGATGTTTGTCAGACCAGTAACAAAAGGTTTAGCTGGGCTTGTTGGTTCATGACTGGAAATGAGCGCCAAAGAAACGGGGACAGGTGAAGAAGTGAACGACAACACGGTGCGCACTCGCAACAGAAAGTTTATTAGAAAACACACATGCTTAAATACCTAAAATATACCTAGTCACTTCCAGCGTCCCCCCTCTCTTTCTAAATATAAAAATTCTTTATCTGATAAGGCCACTGACGGCTCGCTGATACAGCTATCAGCCCCTCTTGTTTTGATGACGAATGCTTCGTGAATCTCTCTGGATGTTGTTTTGCTGTGTCGCCCCAGGATGATTGTGTTTGACTACTTTGGGGTGCACGGGCATCGATCACAATGCACGGCCAAATGGCCTGCCGGTGTCTGTTTGACAGTTGCCGCGTGCTCCCTCGCACGATCATTAATGCAGCGGCCTGTTTGCCCTACATACGAGCGCCCACAGGATAATGGTATATCGTAGACGACAGATGTTTTACAATCCACAAACTTTTTTTGGTGTTTCTTTTTGCATTCGCCACTAGCCTCTTCCGGAGCATTTATCCTTCTGCCACAAGGCCGAGAGTTTCTTCGGGGCCGAAAAAACAACCGGAACGTTGTAACGCTCCGCAACTTTTTTTAAGTTGTGGGAGATAGCGTGAAGGTAAGGAATAATGGCCGGTCTGGTTTTTTGCCGTTCACGGGCGTTAAGGCGAACACCTCTATATTTCTTTTTCAGGCTGTCCGCTGCGTCGGTCAGAGATTTTTTCGGAAAGCCCGCACTTTCTAGACGATCCACCTGTAACAGGAAGCTCCTGCTCATCTCATGATGACAGGATTTGGCCAATGCAGCTCCGAGACAGGACAGGGCGATACCTCGTTTTACCAGTTTTGAATGTGCGGAGTCGTAGGGGAGTACACCCTTCTTAGAGCGGGGTTCATAAGCCCAACAAATGTGGTCTTCTAGAAACATAAGCTTCAAATCTAGAAACTGCAAAGACCCCCCCGAGGTTCTTTCAAGGGTAAACCTCAGCCCATGGGTGCAGGCCGTAAAAACCTCCATCAAATCAACTGCAACCACATCAGTGAGCACCTTAGGTGCGAGGACAATGACAGGGTAATCATCGGCATACCTAAAAATTCTGAAATCACCTTCATTCCCAAGTCGTTCAGCTATAGCTTGGTCAGAGTGTGCTAAAAAAAATATCACACAAGACGGGGGCCACTCGCGAACCAATGCAAATGCCCTGTTTTTGCCCATACACCTCACCATCAAAAGACACAAAGGTATGTTTAAGATAGAAAGACAGAAGTTCAATGAATCTCTCCACACTCATACCACAGGAGCTCCGGAAGGTCGTTTCTTCATTCCTCTCGATGCATTTGGTTACAGCTGTAAAAAGGGCCTGATGCGGGACAGAGTAATAAAGATCTTCAACATCGATTGAAAAGGCATCACACTTCCCTCTGGACCAACCCTTCAGGAAGTCAATCACCTCATCTGAGCTACGGACCAGGAACCCATCATGCAGTTTCAATGACGAAAGGTGCGTTCTGAGAAAGGTGGAAAACTGGTACTGCCACGAGTCTCTTTCTGTTACTATCGCCCTAAAAGGGACGTCCCTTTTATGCGTCCTAGCCGAGAAAAGAATGTCCAGGGACAGCTTCTTACTAGGGTTCACCTTCTTAGCTAAAACAGGAAGGTCTAATTCACAGCACAATTCCTTTGCCCTTGACTTCACCTTGTTCAGGGATCCTGGTTTCACCGGCTTGAAGTTCTTGTCAACAGCTTCCTTGGCTTTTTTGGTGTACAGTTCATGGGGCAGGACGACAAATCCCCCTTCCTTGTCGGAGGCTAGAAGCTTGTGGTTGGCGCACTTGAAGTGGTCAACGATGGCCCCCATCTTCAGGCTTTTTGGGCATTGGCCAGCGGTGCGGGCGTTGGCCAGTCGATGCGCTCTGCCGCACCGCTGGCCAACGCCCAAAAAGCCTGAAGATGGGGACCATCGTTGACCACTTCAAGTGCGCCAACCTCAAGCTACTAGCCTCCGACAAGGAAGGGGGATTTTTCGTCCTGCCCCATGAACTGTACACCAAAAACGCCAAGGAAGCTGTTGACAAGAACTTCAAGCCGGTGAAGCCAGGATCCCTGAACAAGGTGAAGTCAAGGGCAAAGGAATTGTGCTGTGAATTAGACCTTCCTGTTTTAGCTAAGAAGGTGAACACTAGTAAGAAGCTGTCCCTGGACATTTTTTTCGCGGCTAAGACGTATAAAAGGGACGTCCCTTTTAGGGCGATAGTAACAGAAAGAGACTCGTGGCAGTACCAGTTTTCCACCTTTCTCAGAACGCACCTTTCGTCATTGAAACTGCATGATGGGTTCCTGCTCCGTAGCTCAGATGAGGTGATTGACTTCCTGAAGGGTTGGTCCAGAGGGAAGTGTGATGCATTTTCAATCGATGTTGAAGATCTTTTTTACTCTGTCCCGCATCAGGCCCTTTTTACAGCTGTAACCAAATGCATCGAGAGGAATGGAGAAACGGCCTTCCGGAGCTCCTGTGGTATAAGTGTGGAGAGATTCATTGAACTCCTGTCTTTCTATCTTGAACAGACCTTTGTGTCTTTTGATGGTGAGGTGTATGTGCAAAAACAGGGCATTTGCATTGGTTCGCGAGTGGCCCCCGTCTTGTGTGATATTTTTATAGCACACTCTGACCAAGCTATAGCTGAAAGACTTGGGAATGAAGGCGATTTCAGAATTTTTAGGTATGTCGATGATTACCTTGTATTGTCCTCGCACCTAAAATGCTCACTGATGTGGTTGCAGTTGATTTGATGGAGGTTTTTGCGGCCTGCTCCCATGGGCTGAGGTTTACCCATGAAAGAATCTCGGGGGGTATTTGCAGTTTCTAGATTTGAAGCTTATGTTTCTAGAAGACCACATTTGTTGGGCTTATGAACCCCGCTCTAACAAGGGTGTACTCCCCTACGACTCCGCACATTCAAAACTGGTAAAACGAGGTACCGCCCAGTCCTGTCTCGGAGCTGCATTGGTCAAATCCTGTCATCATGAGATGGGCAGGAGCTTCCTGTTACAGGTGGATTGTCTAGAAAGTGCGGGCTTTCCGCAAAAATCTCTGACCGACGCAGCGGACAGCCTGAAAAAGAAATATAGAGGTGTTCGCCTTAATGCCCTTGAACGGCGAAAAACCAGACCGGCCATTATTCCTTACCTTCACGCTATCTCCCACAACTTAAGCAAAGTTGCGGAGCGTTACAACGTTCCGGTTGCTTTTTTCTTTTTGGTACCGAAGAAACTCTCGGCCTTGTGCAGAAGGATAAATGCTCCGGAAGAGGCATAGTGACGAATGCAAAAAGAAACACCAAACAAAGTTTGTGGATTGTAAAGGATCTGTCGTCTGTATACGATATACCATTATCCTGTGGGCACTCGTATGTAGGGCAAACAGGCCGCTGCATTAATGATCGTGCGAGGGAGCACGCGGCAACTATCAAACACACACCGTCAGGCCATTTGGCCGTGCATTGTGATCGGTGCCCGTGCACCCCGAAGTAGTAAAACACAATCATCCTGGGGCGACACAGCAAAAAAACAGCCAGAGAGATTCACGAAGCATTCGTCATCAAAACAAGAGGGGCTGATAGCTGTATCAGCGAGCCGTCAGTGGCCTTATCAGATAAAGAATTTTTATATTTAGAAAAAGAGGGGGGACGCTGGAAGTGACTAGGTATATTTTAGGTATTTAAGCATGTGTGTTTTCTAATAGACTTTCTGTTGCGAGTGCGCCCCGTGTTGTCGTCCACTTCTTCACCTGTCCCCGTTTCTTTGGCGCTCATTTCCAGTCAGACCAGTACTATACTGCAGCATGTACACTAACGCTTCGAACTCGCCTTGAATGGTTCGCAAAACGCGTCTTCTCAGCGTATCGCGCTGTGATTTACTGCAAAGGGACAGCTAGGTGGTGGAAGTTTGAGCAAAATAGCAATAAAAAACCCTTCTCGTAAAAAAAAAAGAAAAAAAAACGTTTCATGCAATTTCCGGCGGCCTTCGCAAACGGTGCAATAACGGTGCTCGATAACTTGTAAGTGCTGCCCACAGATGCCGCAATGCGAAGTACGAGATGGTAGAGAGCCTGTAGTAAAGAGAGTTCAACTGCTCTCGATCGAGGTAATGTGATTAATGGACCGCGTTTGCAATGCAAGCTGCCGGGATGTAACGACCGCGTTGATCGTCTGCGGGCCTATCTGTCTTTCCGCCTGTTTTCCTCCTTGACACGCAACAAGACAGCGCATGCGCACTTGCGACCAATCGGCGCGGAAAGGCGTCCGCCATTACATTGCAAACGCTCCCCATGGTTTCAGATGGACCCTTTATACCATCTAGGCTCTCTACTAGAAGATGCGGCGCCTCATTCGATCATCTCCGCTCCAGAGATCTGGGGGATATAAGTACTTATCTTCGAATTTAGTACATTAAACAATTACAGAGACGCGCGCCGCATTGAGGAAGCGTTCGGAATATCCCGAGAGATGCCCCACACCCGAAAGGTAACCCACCTTTATTTTTGGCACGGTATGCCATTTTTTTCAGAAACACACGACTGGAGATAAGCGAACATTGCTGACTGGAAATCTTTGGTGCATCGCGCCACCTCTCTGCGATCACAAGTTTTGCAGGTTACAAAATTTAAACTAGCAATTTTTCAACTTTTTTTATTGCACACCGAAAGTTAGCCTACTCCTTATTTTAACCCGATTTGCTTTCAATTTTAGGTGGGCTATCTCTCGGGATGTTACGGTAGTCAAAAGTTTCCGAAGATCGTCTGCTAAGCTAGGCGCCGGGGCGTCCCCAACGCTTCCAACATCTGTCAGCACCAGTGCGGAGACGACACGCACCGCCTGCGAATCCCGCCATAAAATGCCCAGAACAGATTCTTCTTGTTTTTTTTTTGTTTTTTTTTTTTTTTACGTTGTAAGTTATTTTGTTGGTATTTTCACTCCAAGCTTCCACCGCCAAGCCGCACCAGTAGTAAATCGCAGCGCGATACGTTGAGAAACTAATATTTGCGGACAGTCTAAAGTGGTTTCCAACAGTGGTGTCCCGAACCTGCCGAGGTTCGAGTTCGAAAAGGTTCGACTTTTTCGAACTTGTAACACAGAGTTCGTGAAAGGTTCGTCAAAAGTTGAATTTTTGTTCGCATGCGCAAACATTTGAAAACGAGCTGACGCCCTTGACGGAGGAAAAGTGCAGCATTCGTTGACATAAATGAAATGATTAAAGCATTAAAGGTACACATATTTACTTTTATACAGTCTAACAATTGGTAATCATTTCGTAATATAAAATAAACTACTTTATAACTTACTAGTTTCCAAATAGTTCGAAATGTGTGTGTAGAAGGCTGGCAACACTGTTCAATAATCGAACTTGTCGAACTTTTCTAAAGGTACGATGGTTCGCCGATGCAGTCGAACTTTAGATTCGACAATAGTTCTTGACACCTCCAAATTTCAAGCCTTAGTGTGCAGCCTGTCCTCCCCCCCCCCCCCCCCCCCAAAAAAAAAAAAGAACAACAAACAAACAATTTACACATCCAAATGGCATCTAAAATTCAGTTACTTGGCGTATCAAACTAACTTTTTTTTTTTTTTCAAAATGTATTTACTGGTTCAATTAACATACTAAAATTTCAATTCTCTACGCTCAATAGAACACAATGATCACACGAAAACTGAATATTTCAATGGTGGAGCGGCAGCTGTTGGAAGGAGATCGAACGAAGATCATGTTTTCCTAGCTTATCCAGAGATGGCGCCACCAATGCCGGCAAGCCGCGCAGTGGGCGCAGAATGACAGACTTCGCCTAGGACTCTCCTTCAGGTGCGCGTTTCAGTTCGTGTTTCCGATATTTGCGAAAAAGCAAGCTTATAATTCAATTCTCAGCTCGCTTTCTCAGCACGGGGAGCGTCACACAATACACCTTTACAAGAAACGACTCGTGGCAGGTTCCGTTTTCAGTGTTTTGCGCGTACGGCACGTGATTTGCTCGTATTTTGAAGCGACGAACACACGTGCTTGGCTGAGGAGATCGCACGCCGGGCTGAAGGACATGCAAATGTTAGAATGGTGTATACACCATTACTATACTTTGGAATGGTGTATACACCATTCCAAAGTATTCGCAGCATATTGGAATCGTGTATAGACGATTGCAAGCAAGGCGCCCGGCCGCAGCCATGTATCTGCTCGTGCGGACCAGTGTTGCAAGTAACGACGTTACTGGTAACGCATTAGTTTTTCTAGTAACGTACTAACGTACTCGTTATAATCCCAAATGACTAATGAGTAAAGTAATTTTGTTATTATTTTACGGTATCTGCTATCAGATTACGTTACCCGTTACTCGTTACTTTTGATTAAAAATGGCCGCATAATAGTTTGAAAGCAAAATAATATTTATTCTGCGCACTACAAAAAGTGGCATAGAAACCACACCAAAGCTATGAATAAACGGCGTCATTTCAAACTCCCTCGGAATACACTTCCAACGTTCCCACGACCGGGCCCAAAAGGCGCGAGATCATCGCATTGCGGAATTCCTAAGCGTCCTTGGTGCAGTCTTTGTATCGTAGCTGACTACTGTTGCTGTGCCCTGAAGGAGCAGCCGTCTTGCTGAAAAGAGACATCCACTTGGAAGGCAACGGTCTGCCGCCGCTCGAAGGATTCTGCCTAATCGTCCCTAGCTACTCCAGCTGCTCAAATCCTTTCTCTTCAAAATAAATAAATTATCGTTCTGTCAACAACAGAAAGGATAAACACTAAATTTGGAAGCGTTGACGTTCCCACGCTTTGAACCAAAACAAGTGGCAAGGTTATCGCAGGATTGAAAGGCGTCCGTCACCAGAAAGACGTCACCATCTTTTAGAATCCCTGCCACTATGTTACAAAGGTCCGGGCTCTCGCTGGATAAGGACTCCCGTTGAGAAGGTCGCCTCTCCTCTCACTAAATCCTCTGGGACCCTTTCCCCCACGGCGCCTCAAAAATTAGACAAAAGACTGCGTAACCAACACGGACGGCACCTTCTTTGTGTCACAGTAGCCCCCAACTCCCTGGCATTCAAAGACCGAATTATCTATTGCTGGAAGCTGCGCCCGCGTTATCCTTCTCGCGGTTCCTGGTTGTGTGTAAAGGCTACTGTACCAATCTTCTAGAGAGACACATTCGTTGCAGTAATAGTGATGGCTTTTGTCTGGTTTGCCCTTACTCCGGCGTAAAAAAAAAATGTTTTTGGACGTAAAAGAGAAACTTAGGGTAAAGAACTTATAAACTCTCGCCACATTTTTTAAAGCATATATACACGTAAATACACTGCGAGTATGCATATGGTTATAACCAAAGTATGGCCGGAGCTGTACTTCGTTTAAAATCACCAATAATCTTCTTTGGAATTATAATTATTCGTTATAATAAGCGATCGGTGTCTTCTTTTCGTAGCTTGTGTAGCCTCAACCGGACTGTGACTAAAACCGGTGTGGCTATGAGGTGTGTAGTTTGTGATCCGTCCCTGTAGTGTACAGTTGCCTCTTTCAAGCAACGTCTGCCTCTAATCAACAAGGCCGTTTTGTAACGCTTGTTACAAAAGCCTCTTTTACTGCCATCTCGCACTCACTTTTCGTGCAAGATGGCAACGGCCACCGAAACTCCGTTATTATGGCCCGGGCTAAGTGCTATGTTTAAACTGGGGGAAACGAAGTCAGACAATTTTCTGTTAAAATGTTTAAATATCTGCTCTGTATTCCGAAACTCAAGCTGCTGAGCACATCCAGGACGTCCAACTCTAATTTAAAAAAGCCACATTAAGGTGAGTCATTCTTCAATCTCACTTACCTTTTTTTTCCCGTTAAAATGTCGTCGTTAAGCTTTCTTAGCCAAAAGAACGCACCTTTCGAGAACGTTTTGTTAGTCGCAGTTTTCAGCTACATCTCACAAGGCTCAATAATGTAAACGACCGAAAGGTCTTCGAAAACGGCTTAGTTTAGTTTACCTGTACACTTCAGAAGGAGGGTAAATCAACCAGGCACGTAGCCAGGATTTTGTTTCGGGGGGGGCCCGCCCATGACAAAATGCTGTATGAGGGGGAGGGGGGAGAGGAGGTCCCAGCAAAATGGAAGATTTCGGGGGGGGGGGGGGCCGGGCCCCATGGGCCTTCCCCCTGGATACGTGCCTGAAATCAACCATGGCAGTCACTTATAAACACGCCTATTTGATATTTGTTTAAGTTTGCGATTTATTTAGAGATTTTTTTATATACTAATTCGTAATGCAGTTTATTTAGTTAATATTTCGTTGTATCATACCACTGATAACTAGGAAATAACAACGGTGCTTCGCATCAGTCCTAATTGTTTTTATTTTCCGCCAGTCCCTCCATTCACAGAAGCTATCAGAGTTCGCGGTAAGTTTCAAATGAACGAAAGACCGAGACTACAACCCACTTTCCCGACACGCCAATGCTGAAGCAGAGGAAGATCGACCGTATGCATCAAGCTCACGTTTCTCAAGAAGTGTTCGACAATCTTGTGGAGATGATTGTGGTTGAGACTCTACAGTCATAAAGTCACAGCTGTCGTATACAAACAGTGAAACACAAAGTAACGACAAAATGAACGTAAAAGTAACGTCCGTTAGTCATGGCAAGTAACGACACCGGTATTTCGTTCAATTTGCAAAATGGTAACGGAGCTCTGTAACGCGTTAGCTTTTTTTCAAGCTAACGAGTAACGCTTTTTCGTTACTTATCTTTTGGTAACGGGCACAACACTGGTGCGGACAGAGTAATGAAATGGTGTATACACCACTCCAATGTTTACCAGCCCAGCATGCGATTTCCTCAGCCCTGCACGCGCATGTTCGTCGCTTCTCAAATCGAGCACATCACGCGCCATGGGAGGGGAGCAGGGGAGGAGGTGCATACCTTCCCCTCCGTACCATCCCCTTCTCCTCTTCAAGAGCAGCGCTCCAATTCGGCATTACTTAGAATTGTAAATGTCTAATTTTCTTTTCGAGCGCAGCTCTTAGGCGCCCGTTTCCGTCTTGAGCGGCGTCGGCGTAACCGTGAGGTCACAGTGACCTCGAAAAAGGGGGGGGGGTCACGTACCCCCCCCCCCCCCGAGGTCACGTGACGTCACGGGGGTCACGTGACCCCCCGAGGCGAGGGGAGCAGATTGAAGGATGTGGGGAGGAGGAGAAGGAGGAGGAGGGGAGGAGGAGCTGGAGGAGGAGCAGGCAGGACGACGAGGTGAGGAGGAGGATGAGGTTTATACCCTCCCCTCAGTACCCTTTCATCCTCCTCCTCAAAAGCTACGCTCTAATTCGGCGTTACTGGGTGTTGTAAACGGCTTTCATTTTTTTTTTTTACATTTCAGTCCAATCTTGGAATTTGACAACGGTTATGGTCTAGAATCTTTCAGAACACAAACTGCATTAAAACAAGCAGGTGAATCTTGCGCTGGCGGACGATTCTGATATACAGGCCCGCGAAGTCTCTACAGAATTTATTTTCAGCATAACTTCGCCTTACTAAGCGTTTTTTCCTCAGTTATTCTCCACCTCCACTCCTGCTGTGAATACAATCTAGGTCTAAGCCGCGCTCGTATTGCTCCGATGGCGCCCTATGTTTTAATGTGCAAGAATATAATCCAAAACATAATACACTGGCATCAATCAAACTTAGGTGTGAAAACACCTATGCTTAACCATGATACGAGTGTATACCCAATTTACTTCAGCGTCTGGATTCTGTTACGCAGCTTGCATGCTCTCATTATCCGTGAGAGTACACCTGGAAATAACGACTTTTATTCTTACACTGTGGGCCCAATATATCTAATCCATTTTATATCAATCGCAAAAACCAGCAGCTTTGAATGCTAAGATACTGTGACTTTCTATAAAGTTGAGACTAGATGGTAAATTTGCTATGCGGACATATTGAAGGGAAGATGGTATTATTCAGAAGTTACAAATATAACCCAAAAATTTGCGAATCGCGCTGTAAGCGGTTAACTGTTTTGCATGTCAAAATTAAAAACAGTAAATACTTTCTTATGGTCCGTTTGGTAATTTAATTGCGCAAAAGAGGGAATGAAAGCAAAGTCAAGACAATCTTCCTTTATACTTTTTTTTCTGCTTTTTGTTTTATCAAACACACTAAAAACACACGTATTTTTAATTTGATTTGAGCATACTTAACAGCCAACTGAGCAATCGCAAAATTTTGTATGCCAAGGGTTACTTCTACAGATTTTTCTGCTTTTATTTTTCAAAAAAAAAATACCAAGCCCTATTTTTAAATTAAATGACAGGATTGGATATGCAATCTGAATTTTGCTATTTATTTAAAGAGGGTTAGGAATTGGGTTCACACGGTAGTTATCATATGGTCAATCACAATGTGGGCAGCAGTCGTCGTGTATTTTTTATACTTAGCATCATAAATTCACATGATTTTCTGCTAGTGTTTCCTTCACACGGAGCGCTACCTCGGCGTTGGATATTAAAGAGTAGGAAGGCATTTAATGGTTTCTGACAACTTTTTAAGTTAAAAAACTACCCTTCCCATACAACTAAATAGAAACCTTAAGTGTTTGGCGCCAGGCGCTCAGGAAAGACCTTTCTACCTTTTGATCATATTCTTAATCTCATCCTTAACTCTTGGATTTGAGATAAAGATACAGTCCTGCCTTGTTAATGCAGACCCTTTAGTATGAATACCCTGCTATATAGACTACATTTTCGAGGTCTAACTGGGTGAATACGCAAATTTTTGTTGTTATTATAGACAACTCACATTATGGACGCTTTGTAGGGGTACGGAGGTGTCGATATTAACAAGACATCACTGTAAATAACTCTCGGCTGCATGCCATGCAAAAAGCCACGTTAGCAATCGAAGGTTGGGCGACAAAGAAGGCTTTCGGGGGGCAGACGCACTTGCGATTCCGAGCCTCTGGTGCTTCCAGTGTCCGAGGCTGGTAAGGAGCCAATCTTCGAAGCCGCTCTTTCCTTGAACTCGAGCTTCTCCGACAAGATCTTTACATCTCCGCCACCCGCCTTGTGTTTGACATTGTCCATGGACCCTACCCTCGGGGCCGCCTTGTCCTTGAAGTCTAGCTTCTGGGTCTCCACCTGAGCACGATGACAAGAAAACAGTAAGCCATGAAGTCATATTGTCGAAGATCTGCTGCAAATATGATACTCCGTGTTAGAAGCTGTTTATATATTTTGATATAGAGGTTGAAATGGCTGAATGTTTACCAAGCAACAAATGTTGCAGCCAATGTGTGAGCTAGACCAGGGCTAACACTTTGATTTTGAATGGTATCAGGTCCGCGCTAATTTTGCCATTTTCGAACGATCGGACTGTAACCTGTGATGTTGGCTTTGAGTCATTATCTCTACTTAACTTGAACTATTATCTGCTGCAATGAAAACCAAGTAGGAGGAGCTCTGTTTTCTTTAAACAATCCTCGCTCAGTACTGAGTAAGCCGAGGAGCATTAATTAAACTACCACATTTACTAAAAGGTTTTTGCATAAATAGTGTGATTCTAGACGGCAGAACCTTTGTAGCATTAAGGATTAAGGTTATATATTTTGTAAATTATTTTTTTTTCCAAAGTATGCGATTTTCTTTTAGGCTTTTGTGTTTCTTTAGACGTTTGATCCTTATTTTTAACCTTCGTTTGATCAAGTGTGTATGTTCTGTTCTAATGTGAGTTCCTGATCCGCTTGCTGCTGAACATTGTAGGGGTGCGAGGACTTGTCAAGCTGTGCATTGCAGCTTTTTTCCTTGAGCCCCCATAATAATAATAGTAACAATAATAATATTAATAATACTAATAATAATATTATTATTATTGTTGTTGTTATTATTACTAATCAGAGCTTTCTGAACACTAGTGTTGAAAAGAGGGCACCTTTTCGTGATGTCAGAACAATGGTGCATCGGTATAATGACGTAGGGATATTATTTCTTCCTTGTAATTTAGGGGTGCAGCATATCCTGCAATACTCATGATGAAACAGACTATACTCTATGAATGTGTTTGTTTATCTGCATAAGTTAAGGAAAGTTAACATATATCACAAGATATAACATCTAGTCGGAAATATCGGCGTGTCTCCTGAAAGTCTTTTAAAAGATGAATCTTCCTTAGGATTCTCAGTATAAAAACACGTAAAAGTAACTTTATACACGCAGGTTTCTTCGTAAAACTGAAGCATTGAAAAATAAACACTCGCTACGACACACTCGGCACTTGCGCCGTAATTGCATTTACACGGACCGCAAGTTTACTTCCCGTTTGTGGTAGTGCCGTAGTTTCCAACATTTCGATGTATATCGATGTCAAGGCGGATAAAACAGAAACCTGTCTGAGGCAGTCTTCCTAATACGACCAGTTACCCGGCTAGAATAGCGCAATTTCTTCACAAAAGTCTGCTTACTTTGACTGCGCCACCCGTCGGCTTATGGTCCACGTTGTCCAGTGATCCTACTTTGGACTGTGCCTTGAAGTCAACCTTCTGGGAGACGATCTTCTTGTCACCACCCCCAGGCCTGTGTGCCGCGTTGTCTAAAGATCCGACCTTTGGTGTTGCACGCCACTCCAGTTTCTTGCTTTGCACCTGGGAGAACAATCAGAACGCCCGCTTTGCTTAACTAATACGAGCTCGGCTAGCGCTTTCTTCGTTTCAGTGCTACTGAACACATGTACACTCTTTTGCCTGTTTATTTATGGTAATAAATGCATTCTTACTGAGTCAGTAATTAACCAACATTGCAATTTGACATTAATGCACCTTATAAGCAAACATTTACGCTTCAAATAGGACAACTAACAAAACATCAATGTTCCGGTAAAAAGGATGTAAACAAAAGATCAGAAATAAAATATTCCAAGTTGAGACGGGTCAACTTGCACGGCCATACCATTACACGTACAAGAGCTGCAGTGCGACAAGCACTCGCAAGCTCGAAAAAAATATTCCAGAAAACATAAACGACATGAAAGTATGCAAGAAATTTGTAATTACTAAGAAATACTCTTAAGGCTGTGCAGGAAGTTTCATGAGTTTCGATTATACCTATAGATTAAAGCAATTATTTAATATGCACTCATCAACACAACTGTGTGTAAAGAAGAGAATAAATATAGGACGTTAAATTAGCATTTATCAGAATAAAAATATTCGACAGTCACGGGGAAAGTTTTCCGCCAACATTTAGCGGGGAAATTTTCCGCTAAATTTAGCGGGGAATTTTTTTCCCTAAATTTAGCGGGAAATTGTTTTCCGCTAGGTTTAGCGGGGAAATTTTCCGCTAAAGTTAGCGGGATTGTTGAGGAAATTTTCCGATAAGGCTACGCGCGGTTACGTCCGCTTGCATTATTCCCATAATGCAACGCGCGTGGTTACGCCGACAGCGACAGCGACGCCGCTTAAGTCGGAAACGGGCGCTTAAGAGCTGCACTCTAAAATCGGCGTCACTTGGCCTTACGTCGTGGGGCGTCAGCTTACGTTACATCGAAACGTTACGTCACGTGAACACATCGCGTGATGTCAGGTCACGGGACGTCAATTTCGCGACTAAATATAGCGGCAATTAATAAACAATATGTTCTTGTTCACTACCTAAAACGACTGTTTAATCAGCAGCAGATGTGCACAATTAAACATTAAGCGGGCCAAAATTACGTTTATTAAAACTGTGCAGGCCGCAGCTAGTGCAACGTGTTGCACATTTTGGCTGCGTTCAGACTTCCGATGTTAGGTGTTGTCAAACTCGTTGCAGTCTTTAGCACATCTCGCAATGTCATGCCCGTCATGGCAGATCGAAGGCGGTTCTTGTTCAGATTCATCAGTGAGAATGTTTGCTCACAAACGCACGTGCTCCTAAAAAGTGACGTCAATTTCAAGGCGTGGTACACCAGGTTTCTGTATGTGTTCTTGTCCAGGGTTTTGTAGACCTCAAGCAGGTGAGATTCGCGATGCATACTCTTCAGCGCTTGTGAACACTGCAGGTCGATGAGCTCCAGTTGCATCGTCGAATCGGAGTCCTCCGGTGACCCAGAAAAAGAATCGCGGAAAAGGTCGTAGTTCGCTTTCTCGGCCTCAAGCGCCTTGAATTGTTGCTGGAACTCAAATAGAAGGTTCTCAACGTGTGGCGCGTACGTCGCAGTCACCAACTTCTAGTTTTCACTATTGGGAAAAAAGTTTTTGACAGGTTGTAAAGTGTGCTAAATTTGTAGTTTGAAGCTGCGATGTGAACAGGCGCCACTTTTCTTGGGATTCGAAGATTGTGCTCACCCTGTTCGAAATGAGGTTGTCCTTTCCTTGGATTGCTGTGTTGAGCGCATTTAGGTGGCTTAAATATCTGTGAGGAATGCCGAATCCCGTAGCAGCTGCTCATCTTCCAGCTCTAGTATTCGTTTCCCTAGGCCCACAGAAAGCGATGATGTCGTCCTTGAGAGCGACGAAACGGCTCAGAACCTTCCCACGGCTCAGCCAGCAAACTTCGGTGTGGTGCGGGATGTCCATGTGCTTGTTGTCCATTTCTTTCAGGCACCCTTAAAACTTAATATGCTTCGATCCCCGAGCATGCGTGAAGTTGATGACCGACGTCACGACTCTCATCACATGTTCGAACTTCATCACTTTGGCACAAAGCGCTTTCTGGTGCAGTACGCAGTGATATTTCTTCAGTTCCACGACCCTATACGTTTGTAGTAAAGCAACGCCTTCATTTCATTTTGCAATCATAGCTCGGTGCCCCAGACACCTGCGAGTTTTTCCCGCGGTAGCCTGAGCGTCTCGACGACGTCTTTGACCTTTTTGCTTATCTCTTCTCTAATATTCCGTCCGCGCAGTGAGCAAAGCTCTGCCAGTTTTTGAGTTACCTCGAAGTTTTCATTGGCACCATGGATGAAAACCAGCAGTTGAGCAGCAATAAGGTGGTGAACTGGGCCAGTTGGTTGAATTTATACATGATGGGGAAAACAGCTCAGAAAACACGGACTACGGAGAACAACAAACACAGACAAGACAATGCTGTTACCGCAACTGAACAATCTTAATGAAGAAAGGAAAGACAGAACAAACATACACAGTGTCTTAAAAGATTGCACACAAACAAAGGACCACACTACGCAACCGTGAAGCGTATCAGTAAACTACACTTCTACCCGTTCACTACGTGACTCGTTTTTTTCCCGCATGAAGGATATCTCTTTTGCTGACAGCGCCAACGAAGGTTCACTACCACATGAATGCCCATGACACGAAATGTGCAAGGCCTCTAAAATATTTCTCGGCACCCTATCTCTGTGTGTGCCCAGAATGGTGACCCTGCCAAAGTCAGGCCAAAGTTGGCAATCTCTGCAACGAATTGGAAAAAGCTCCCAACCGTGGCTCCGAGCGAATACGAATGCTCTCGTAATCTATCATTCAAACACCTTCCTGTTTGTCCCACGTAGTACCTGTTACATGACAAAGGAATCTTTTACGCCACACACGAAACACAAGTGACAAAAGGTTTTCTGTGCGCCTTGGTACACTTTGCATTCAAACGACAGTTCAGCCTTGAGCCCAAGTTTCAGCCTTGAGCACCAGTTCAGACTTGAGCCAAAACTAAACCCTCCAGAGCTGGTGACGATGGCAAGGAAGGTCGCCTACAGAGCTACGGCACAGGCTAGGCCCCGGTACACTTCAGAGTGCGTGGACACTCTTAAGTGTCTGAAGGCACGAGGAGGACATGTGGGATTGACACCTTTGGTCAATTATTTTGTGACCAATAATCTGCGTGTTTTGGCATCAAATAACGAGGCTTCCTGTGTTGTGATGCCAGAGGCTGTTCTTTCCGAAAAAGCAAATGCAGCTATTTCCAAAAATTTTAGACAGGTTAATGTGATGTTGAAAAAGGCTAAGGCCAGAGCTACGGAGATGTGTGAGAACCTAGCCTTGAGCCAGTTGTGGGGGCTTATCAAGAAATCTGAAGGGCTACATCTCGAGATATTTTTTACCTCCAAGACACATAAAGACTTGTGCCCGCTTAGGGCTATCGTCACTGAAAGGGGCACGTCGCTACGGCAGATGGCGGCGTTAATTCAAAAAGAGTTGGCTCCGTTGGACGTGGGGAACCCTTTCAGTGTGGCCAACTTTGAGGTGGTGTGCGATTTTTTAAAAGGCAACGAGGCCACGAGGTGGTCGGCCTTCAGCGTTCAAGCTGAGGATTTATTTTCTTCGCTACTTCATAACCAGCTGCTCTTGCCTCTGTTAGATATTGCATTGAAACGAACGGGGAACTGCGGTTCAGAGACTCCAGTGGAGTGGCCACTGAAGACTACTAGAGATGTTGCAATTTTATCTGAAGTCTATGGTTGTATGCTGGAACAATTCCTACTTCCCACAAGAGCAAGGAGTGTGTATCGGACCCTGTGTGGCTCCAATTTCTAGCAACATTTACCTATCCGGGGTGTAAAGGGCTCTGGAGTCTGCCCTGGGTGCGTCAGCTGTAATAAGGGTGTTTCGGTATGTAGACGATTTCTTGGTTTTGTATGAGGGGGCAGACGAAGACGATACGAGGCCATTGAAAGGTGTGGTGGGGCCTGAGGTTCATGTGTGGAGAACCAAATGAAGGGGCTCTGCAGTTCCTGGATTTGACGATGTACCTGGGTGTCAAAACTTTATGTTGGCCGTTTTGCCCACGTTCTAAAAAGGCGATTCTGGATTTTAAATCATCCCACTCAATGGTGGTCAAGAGGGCCACGGCGGTGTCATGCCTTAGGTGGGCCCTCAAAAAATCATGTGCCCACAAGATGACCGAAGGTTTTGGAAGACAAATTTGTTGACTGAAGGAGTCGGGGTTCCAGTTGGCACTTTTGGCGGAAGTAACCAGCACACTTTTTAAAAAAGTTAAGGGGATAAAGAGGACGAAGGCGAAAAGAGAAAAGAAACGCATGGTGGTGGTCCTCTACCTCCACAGTTTGTCCCATAACTTTAAACAAGTAGGTGGTAGATATGGAATACCGGTAGTGGTTTCTGCGCCCCCGAAAATAGCCCAGATATGTTTAAAGTTTGTTGCGTGTGCAGATGGTCGTTCAAATGCAAAGTGTACCAAGGCGCACAGAAAACCTTTTGTCACTTGTGTTTCGTGTGTGGTGTAAAAGATCCCTTTGTCATGTAACAGGTACTACGTGGGACTAACAGGAAGATGTATGAACGATAGATTACGAGAACATTCGTATTCGCTCGGAGCCACGGTTGGGGGCTCTTGCCAATTCATTGCAGAGATTGCAAATGTCAGCCTAACCTTGGTGGGTCATCATTCTGGGCACACACAGGAATAGGGTGACGAAAGGGATTATAGAGGCCTGCCACATTTAGTATCATGGGCATTCATGTGTTAGTGAACCTTCGTCGGCGCTGTTAGCAAATGTGATATCCTTCCGGCGGGAAAAAATTGAGTGACGTAGTAAACAGGTAGAAATGTAGATTACTGATACGCTTCACGGCTAGCGAGTGATGTCCTTTGCTTGTGCGCAATCTTTTAAGATATCTGTATGTTGTTTTCGGTCTTTGTTTCCTTCATTACACTTCTTCAGTTGCGAGTACAGCATTGTTCTGTCGTGTTTGCTCTTCTTCGTAGTCCGTGTTTTCTGAGCTGTTTTCCCAAACATCTATAAAGCAGTTTGAGCAGTATCCATGATTTATGTGCTCTTATCCAAAGCAAGAAAGTAGTACAAAAAGTGTCCGCGACTCTTCTCGAGCTGTTTTGATAAGTCGTCTGCTATATCGTGCACACGTCGCTGTACAGTCATTCTTGATAAGTTCAGATTTTGGAAGACCAACTTCTTTACCGGTCACATTTCTTCAGAAGCAACCAGAGGGCACTCTTTGATGAAGTCACCATCAGTAAGTG
Organism: Ixodes persulcatus; assembly: GCA_013358835.2. Taxonomy (NCBI): domain Eukaryota; kingdom Metazoa; phylum Arthropoda; class Arachnida; order Ixodida; family Ixodidae; genus Ixodes; species Ixodes persulcatus. The sequence continues at coordinate 195,175 of JABSTQ010009487.1, read as the reverse complement.
GACGACCTGAACGAGCTATCTGTTGAAATATAAAAAACGCCCTCGTAGCTGCTTCAGGCTTGTTGTTGTTGTTTTTTTTTTTGTGAAGGTTTGTTGCTTAGCGGTCGAAATCCGAAAGGCCGTTGAAATCACGGGCGTGTTTGGTCTCATGGTGGCGACGGAGGTTGTACTCTTTAGGCACGGCGAGAGACTCGCGACACACAAGGCAGATGCACTTCGATGCATTCTTAATAGAGAAGTACCTGTATGCCCACTCGTGATTGAACTTTCGGTCCTCCTGGTCGATTTTCCTCTTCTTTGGAAGGGCACTCATATATCACGAGTAACAAGCTTCTTTAGACAAACGCAGGAACTCATCTGTAATTTTTTCCTTTTGCATGAACTGGCATTGTTCATGTGGATGTATGGATGTATGAATGTTAATGGTTATTCCCTTCATAAGGGGCGGTAGCTTGAACCACCTAGCCTAAGTCTAAAAAAACAAACATATGACTCCCGCCTTTGTAAGCCAATTTTTCCCCCTGACTATCTCAACAGAAAGCGAGAGTGTTGATAGCCTACGTAATGAAAGAGGGAAGGCGTACTGTTGAGAGAGAGCAAGAGGTTTTCGCGTTCCGTGCAAAGACATGTTGAGACAAGACCACACCATGGACAGGGACGGCTGCACACGCTGTTTTATTGTTGTTAGAGGGATTAGGGGAGAGGGAAGATTTTAACTGATAAATCGTAGTTCTTTCACCAAAGACTGAGGAAAGTGGGTAAGAGGGTTTCACTGATACTTGTGAAACTGAGCGGGCGCTCGGTGGATGAATGGCATTGTAAGCAACTTTCTGCGCTGAGTCGGGCCGCGGGCCGTATGTTATGCACCCCTGGTGTAATGTCTTCTAAGCAGATTTAAACGATCGCTCCTCAAATTTAGCCATTATTCCGTTAACCTTAGTATCCACATGACAGGGAAAAGCTGACTGCGTTCGTCTGTGGACACAGCAGTGAAAAGGGAGGAGCGCTGCATACAGAGGAGGAGAGTAGTGAAGGACAAAGGCAAGAGGAAAGTGACGTCACGGGGCGGAAGCCAATGCGCGGGCGGATGATGGGAAGAGTCCGAACTTGCGGGTGTGCGGTGAGCGTATGCCTTGCTTTGTGCTACGAAATGAAATATGAACAAAGTACTAGCGCCGGTCCAAGTAGGTGGCAAAAAGTTCAAAGGAAGATCTATTGGTGGATTCTTAGGGAATGCGTTAGCATGACCCCTGGGAAACTCCACACAGGTCCCCCTTTCGGGAACGCTAACACTGACCCCGCAACGAAGCCAAAAAGAGGCAGCACAAAGTCGAAGTAGCAAAAGAGAAAACAAAACAAAAAAGTGAAGGGGTAAAGGTTAGCGTGTCCCAAAGGGCGATGTGTGAGGTGTTTCTCAAGGGTCAAGCTAACGCGTTCCCTAAGGATCAACCGACTTTTTTAATTTTTATTTATTTATTCCAGGTACCCTTCCGTGCCCCACGGTATTACGAAAAAGGGGTTACATAATCCAAACCAATATAAAAACATAAATTAAAGATAAAGCGTGGAATAGAACACGCTCTCGGAACAATAAAAAATTATTGTTTTTCAATGCTATAAAACGACACATTAAATTTAACGAGCATATTTAGTTTAATATTTCAATAGACAAGACTTATGGAATACTCAACCAGTCTTCAATAATTGTAGAGAAAAACGAAGCCTTCGATTAATTCAGGACATGCGATTCAGGTAAGCAGTTTTATTGATGCGTAGTGAAAGGAAAGATGGAGTTTTTGAAAATGTGAGTCCTGGAAGAAAATTCCCGGACCTTCCCATGGTGGTATATACAGCGTAAGATGAAATGAGGAAAATGAATGAATATTTCACTGTTTACGCCAGTTTTGTTATCGTAAATATTATGAAAGAGCTTCACACCTGAACCAAACATGCAATTTTTCAAGAGTTACTATCCAAGGGTATTTGAAAGGGTACTCCAGCTATTTGTTTAGCTACCCCAACAAACTATACTTTCGAAATCACCGGTATTTGCTCTTTCCGGTATTCTATTTGGTATCGCAAAATTATTGGGAAATCGGCTTATGAAAATAATGACAAAACCAACCTTCAAATGTGCCCGCCCTTTTCAGTGCCGTGACGTCACGGGAAGTAAGGTTTCCAGGTCGAGCGGACAGTCTAAAAATGAACTATGCCGAGCATAGTTAGAGCTTCCAAAGCATTAATTTGACACTATGTAATCAGCAGGCAACAACCTCTACAATCCAAAAAGTGAACCGCTGCCCAACGTTACTAGATTACCTCATTTGCGGAACTCCCGTGGAAGGGGGTACCCCCCCTCACTCACTTCAATCCGCCTGCCGTCGTTCGAAGCGCCATCTAGATTTTCGTTTCATAACTGTGCGTTCCAAAGAGCACAGCTGAAGCGCCATCCAGACGCCGTGCTTCAAACGTACCAACGTTACTAGAACCACTCAGTTGGGAAACACGATCCGTACTCGAAAACCGAGCTAACGGCGATCACTACGCCGCTATTTCTCCCGCAGCGGCCACTCGAGGAACTGCACATGATATCTATTTTGGCTTTAATCGGTCATTTCGGAGCCGAAACAGATACGGTGGAAGGGGTTTCAGGGTAAGAAAAATTTATTTGACACCATTGCGAGTTTTTACAATGTTACAAGGTCACATGTGATGCATGCTCTACACAAACAATGTTTACGCTACGCAATGATCACTTCGGCCGTCGCAGCCGGCGAGGCGGAACCAGAGTGCCCGTTTTACAACATGTCCCAGGACAGGCAAGTCAAATGTACCTGGCCGTTGAGCACCGTCAGGTACCGGCACGACCAGGGTGCCACCCCCGTCTCCCACGCGGACGCGCCGCGAAATACCACTGAAGTTCAGATGCGCCTAGGTTGAGACGCGCTACCTGCAATCACCGCTGAGGCATGGTTGTATAAAACAATATTAATTGTGCTGCAAAACCTTGCAAACTAAAGATTTTAGAAAACATCACGCGCCCCTCATTTTATACTAAACTCCAATAAACGTTACTACGAAAAAGGTTTTTTTCGTTGCTTTTTACGCAAAAACATGCTTTTTAGAGGCTCAATTGGTGACCACAGTAAAGACAAATGATAGAGTGGCGCTGTTGTCGTATTTAGCTCGGCCTCGGTGGACGCCAGCAGCCCAAGTTTCAATGGTGAGTTTTCCAACTGATTGTTCTAGTAACGTTGAAACGTACGTATCCCTATTCCCATAGAATACAGTTACCAAAGCAGCCGTCTTGCGGCGCGTCGAGCGACGCCAGGCGAGTCGTGGTGAGTGAGGGGGGGGGGGGGGGGGGGGGGTACCGTTCGTGCATGCAGCGTCTATGAGCAGTTCCGTAACTGAGATAATCTAATAACGTTGACCCTGCCCTCCAATGACGTCACTTTTTCATTGTTGCCCGCAAAGACTTTCACTTTGAAAAACACGGCGAGGAACAAAATTGTAAATTCAATAACTTCGCGAATTTCTTTTTTGGCCCAATATTTAGGTTATTATTTTAGTGATGTTGTTGGTGTGTTTAGCGAATTTTCAGGCAAATCGGGGCTTATGAAGAGAAGAGAACGCCGGAGTTCCCCTTTAAGGCTACTCGCGCATACGGAAAATTTTCAATTGTCAGTAACAGATCTCATCGCCCTGTATTGAACTCTTTCGAGGTCATCACAAAGATACTGTTGTCAGTGATTTTATAAGATACACGCATATTCAAGGATAGTCAATATATTTGTAAATCATAATGTATTTATAACTCTGGGGGACGATTTTTTTAAAGTTACGCCCTAGAAACAATATCAACTCAGTTAATTTGGCTGTAAAATAATTTATATGGGACTGCAATGCGATGATTACTGTTGCGGACAATTTGCTGCAAGATATTTTACCTCGGTAAAGCGGTCAGTTCAGTAAAAATGAGGCTGTAGAAAGAATGCAGTGGTTTATTTATTTTTCTCGTGAAACACACTTAGGGGTATTCGTGAATGTTTAGTGTCATATGCCATCTTTCACGAGTTTGAAATGCAGTCTCTATATTGTTTCAAAGCACTATTATGTGTAGTATTCCAAAAATATCGCTACAGTACGCAGTCGTCGGCATAAAAACGAATATTGGACCCTATGCCCTCGGTGATGTCATTTATGAAAATAAGAAATACAAGGAGACCTAGACCAGATCACTGTGGGACCACTGAAGTGACCCGCATATGTAGAGTGTTTACTGCTGATTATAACGCACTGTTTTCGTTCGGCGCTTTCCATGCTTTACAGGACCTTGGAGATAAAGGAGGGTGGTTATGGACCTTTTTCGAGTAACGAGCGCCGTCTGTGGAGTTGTCTGCGAACTACAAATGAAGGGTAGCCCAATCTGACTCTGCCCGTCAGAACACATTGGCATCGTGCCGTTGTGTAGGTTTCCAGTGCTTTTTATACCCCATACTATCGATACCAAAAGACGATGAGTCAAAACAGACTAAATACGCGCGAAGATAGATGCTGACAATAGGGAGTTTTCGTAGACCGCGTTTCCCCCTCCGGTAAGCCCACCGCAACGAAGAAGCCGCTACTGTGCCGGCGCGCCGATGGCCTTGACTGAAGAGTTCCGGCTAGCGTAGCTGGTTGCGGAGAGCGTTGCGGGGCAGCGGAAACGATCTACGAAAACTCCCTAATGTTGGTGGCGCGGGACGGTGTCCTCCGAAAATGGCGACATCGGGAAAATAGGCCTTGTGAGAGAGTGCACGTATGCGCAGAAGCTTACTGGAAAAATGTCCATTTTTCTTCCAGTCTATTCTTCGCAAAGCTTTGTGACGTAGTCAAGGATATCTCAGTGTTGGCGTAGTTACAGGGATTACCCCTTGATGACGATTGCCGAATGCGGCTCATAAACTAGACACGAGCTTTGCGTGAGCACTCAACTTGGTCTCGTGACAATCAACTCTTCGGCGACCAGTCTAGTAATGGCTCATGTCCACTCGCTGCGGTGATGGGAATAGCCGAAATCTAACAATGTCTGAAGCCCAGCGTTTGCCCCGTGCTTTGCCAGCCCCAGAGCGTGGCTATGATGAACATTAACGCCATATAATAGACCTCTCGCAACACCGAAGCGAACCTAGTGGTGCAGTGTCGCACAAAGCATCTTGGGTACCTTTTGTCCACCGCTTCGGTTTCGATTTGCCAACTTCAATTCAGGTTATCCCTTCGCGAGCAAATAAAGTGCCTGCATTTTCGAATATGTGACTTTCTTTAAATTTATTCTGTTGCCTACCAATACGAAGAGAACGCTGGGGCACGTTTTTCTTTTGGGCTTTCACGTACCAGGGTTTGTGCGCAGCTAAACAAAGGAAGAAGAAGAATGGTACTGGACCGATCATCCTGTTTCATCGCTTTAATATCCTAGGCTTCTTAATGAACCGTGACCCGCGAGGGTCATGCTGCACTCCGGAGTGGTAGCCAGGCAGCTAGAATGGTATGGCAGGCCTCACTTCTTCTCCACGCTAAATCTAGGCGGGTCCTTACGACCAATGGAGGTCCGTGTTTCACGAGGGCTCTCACGAAGATAAGTAGGTGCAATGTAAACGAACGCTAACTTTGCTTTGATGCAGTGCTTGCTGAGGTGCACTACTTCGTCAACGGGGCAAGCGAAATCGTGAAAGCAAAAAAAAGTGTTCTGCCCCTTTAAGCTGACGGGCCAGTGAAGGAAACAAGCCCGTGCTCGTCTGCACGCTCTGCTATGAAACGCGCCTTTTTAGCGCAAGCGCTCATTCCGCAAAGGTAGTACATTGGAAAGCAGTGATATCTGCTGCGTGTAGCTTTCGCTGCCCTGTTACCTTAAAGGGATGGCGAACCGAAATTTGGATTTGAGAAAACAATGCAGGAGCTGCAGGCGGGACGCTACAATCCCTACAACATTACTCGTAAGGCAATATCTCGAATGGACGGCCATATTTATGGAAAAAAAGGTCGAGATTGAACGAGTCCGACGAGGCGCGTGACGTCAACATATCTCGTTTCCTCCTCTCTTCGTTTCACCCCCTCAAGGCGGCGAGGCGAAGAAGACGCGAGGCCGTTCCCTCTCCATCTCGGAGAAACAAGATGTAAACATATCCGTCAAATGCGCCTCCTCTTTTATTTATTTTTTTTTTTTTAAATACGGTCATCCGTTCGAGATATCTCTGTATGAGTGATGTTTTGGTGTTTGTAGAATCCCGTTGCACGCTTTTCCCGCCGTGTTTTGTGGAATCCAGATTTCGGTTCAGCATCTCTTTAAGAGGGAACGAAGAATATGAACTAAGAGCTCGCACCCCCCCCCCCCCTTCGTTTGTGTTTTACGTTGTTAGTATGTTGCTTGGTCTTTACATGTTTTGAAGCACGAAAGAATACCCACATAGACCGTAAAAACAATTCATCAACAAAATACGCTGTCCCTAGCAATGAGTATTACACTCAAGACCATGCCAGTGTCTTAATTACCAACTTATCTCTTCTTCTTTCCTACTTTTCTACTTCTTTCGCACCACACTTGGCAATGTGATCAGTAGTTTGAAACTTTCTAGCACCAGACAATTATTGAGTATGCTGTCTCCGCTTGCAAATAGAGTGGTGTGCCGCTTGGATTATAATGTGGTCAAACACCGGAAGATTCTATTTCGCCTACTTTATCCTACCCTAGGCTCAGGACATTTATTTTAATTGTGGTCGTAAAGTGAAGAGATCTAAGCTGACGACCTAGCAGCATCAATACAACAAGAAAACTTCCGTGGAGCTGGAAATTATAACACCTGACTCTTTTTTACTCTAAAATAAAAAAAACCGCAATTTCTTAGATTACTGGGCATTACTGCATTATAGGACAACTATGGTTTGATAAGTAAGGAAACATTTAACAGCAACAGAACAATTATGGGTTGTTTTGTCGACTGCAATGTGTATGGGAAACGAAAATAATATGCCAAATCCAGGTACCTCTTATAGTGATAGTATTTATTTGAGCGTTTATTGATTATCTTTTTTTTTCTAACAATATTTGCACGCAAACCGAAAATATGGTCTCGTTAAAGCGAGGGGGGGGGGGGGGGGTGCAACGATTTTAAGATTAAAAGAATTTGCATCTCGTCATTTTTGCGTTGTTCATCGTGTCCCGGAGAATCGAGAAAACATCTCCTGCGTTAAAAAATGTCGCGATTCCGCTACATAATCGCAAATCAAAAGTCTACCTTTTTCCCCCACCTGCAGCCACGAGTGGCAGCCGAAGGAACTACGGCGACAAGCTTACGTGACCTCGTTCGGCTCTAAGCTGCAGCATAACGCCCGCTAATGTCAGCAGAGAAAGGGAGAGGAAGCGTCCTGCCGAGGGAGCACACGGGAAGCCACATGTCACCCCGAATTACGGTCACTAGGAGGGGTATCAGGTGTGACCCTGAAGACTGGAAGTGAGTTGAGGGGTGCCAGAAATGCCAATATTTATCTTTTTTTCACAACAACTAGGACACGCAGGCGAAATCGGTTTTCTGTTCTTTACTTTGGAGGTCTCAGAGGTCCAACTTCTACAAAAGTCTGACCGAAGTCCGGAAATCGTTGCACCCTACCCCCGCCCTTTAAAGGTTTATTCGCAACTTCCGTAGCGAAAATACCGTAGTGTGGCTAGTTTCCTAATATATATATATATATATATATATATATATATATATATATATATATATATATATATATATATATATATATACTTGGAATCTTTTTTATGTTTTCATTTTTGTGCATTTATCGGTCGGTTTTTCGTTCACCGGCTCTTGCCATTAATCTTGTCTTAACTGTATTCATCATTTTAACATAAGAGGCACCCACAACAGGCGACAGAGCATACGGTAACATCATCAATGATAAGTCGCGTGCATTACCTTGACCTCCCCTCCCTTGGGCTTGTGCTTGATATTGTCCAAGGAACCAATTTTGGAACGGACGTTCTTCAGATCAGGCTTGGGAGCTTGGCCAACAGGAGCCTTGATGGGCGGCAGTTCTGTTAAAAAGTAGAAATACGCAAGCAGTCAAACTCACAGAAAGCATTAAAATCTATACTGCATTTTGATGGAAGCTCAGTTGAGATTTGTGCAGTCGTCGCGTCGCCATTGTCGTCGCCGTTAGCGTAGCCGTGCCGCGCCGTAGTCAGCTAAATTTTGCGGGCGAACGTCGAGCTAAACTAAGCAGGACGCTGCAATAGGACACGTGGATCCCGATGAATCAGGTTGTCACATGGGTGGTACCACTACGGGTTACGTGACCACGTGAGGCCATTCCAGCTCACGACCTGACGCACGGTACAGTCGTGACGTCACCTGAAGTCAATGTTTCCACGACGTAAATGGATCTAGTAACCAGGCACGTAGCCAGGATTTTATTTCGGGGGTCCATGACAAAAATGCTCTACGAGGCGGGGGAGATGAGGTCCCAGCAAAATAGAAGATTTTTTGGGGGGAGGGGGAGCCATGCCCCCCCCCCCCCCTCCCTTCCTGGATACGTGCCTGCTAGTAACGTTGGGTGTTATGGCGTGATGTAGCATGACGTCAGATCACATGTTACCACGTCGCCTGACAATGTCATTTGACGTGACGTCCCCCGACGCCACGCCTTCAGACAGTGACTTTAAGTGGCGTGACATTGCCGCACTGCCCAGATTCGAACATAGAAGGTATCTGATTTTAATCGGAACGTATTTTTAAATGTTATGTGACATCTTCGGGATGTATTTATCACGCTCGGCGGACATTAGAAAAGTAAATATTCATCACGCGGTAAGTTAGCTAATTTACTCAAATGTGGTAAATAACTTTTTCATTATTCGTTTCATAGGTCATGTTGCAATTGCAGTACTGGTGGAACTTATGATTAGAGGCTACGCCGACTTAACCCCTTGAAGTTCGTTGCTCAACATGTAAGCCGGCGGGAGGCGCTACTATTTGTTATGCCTTTGGCTAACTAAAAACTCTATATTTGCACCGTGTTTTCTCTTGCCGGGGCTATTTATAGGTAGTTGCGAAATTTGACGTCCCGTGCACGTTATACGCGCGAGTAGGGACGCTTCGCGTGTCGGCTGCTCTGGCCGTAATGGAAATCGGAGTGCCGGCTCTTCCGATTCAGAGGCTTCTCAGATGTTAACTTTAGGGGACGAATACTCGTCATCAAATATAGAAGCTCTGTAAAGTGCCTGCAGTTCCGCGTCTGAGACCACAGGAATGTCGCGGAAGAGGATACGCCAAATTCAAACAGAATGGAACAAAGGCGACAACTTTTCGCCCTCCGTATTTCCATTCAGTGCTTAAACGCCTGTAGCTGAAAGCCCTCCCTATACATGCTCCCGCTAGATTAATAAGAAAAAAACTGTGCATTGACTTTTTTTTTTACAATATTTTTGGAAAGAAAATTTAACAACTAAAACACGTCTTCAAAAAAAAAACGCGAAATGTTTTTTTTTAATTGTTTTATTTTCAAGCCTAAAGAGATTTGACGTGTATTTATCGGATCGGGTTTCGCGTTTTCGTCACCTTGTCTGAAACTGGACGCAGAAAAAGCGCCAGAACCTCTGTTCAGAATACCCACCGTCATTACATACTTTTAGTAGACCGTATGCTAGAGTTCCGCTTTGCCACGGGTAGCTCGTGCCGTCACTTGGATGCATGAATTGAGCACGCACCCGCTAGGCTCGCAATCTGCCACGTAGAGTGTACTACAACTCTATTATCTCAGCAGCGTGTCTTTGGCGGATGCGGTGTCGTCGCGCTACGGAGATAATGACGAAACGCCGGAAAAACTTCATTCACTTCTCCAGGCCTCATTATAGACAGGAGGTTCGGCGCTCGTTCTGCGTTCAGTTTCTTAATCACTCAACAAAAACGACAAAAACTGATCAATAAATTCAAGAAGAGTGTCTGTTTGGACTAGTTGGTTGGTCCTTTCGTACTTGCTTTCAGGAACTCGTAATTGCTTTCCCGAAATCGAGATAATGTTGCACACTTTAGACAAAACCCCGAGACTGGGGGGGGGGGGGGGGGGGGGGGGGGGAGGGAGGAGGAGGGAAGGGAAGGACAACACAACACAAAGTCTCAATTGAGACTTTGTGCCGTGTCAGTGCCCTTCCCCCTTCCCTTCCCTTCCCTTCCCTTCTCCCCCCCCCCCCCCTCCCCCAGTCTCGGGGTTTTGTCTAAAATGTTAAACCTTCATCAGCTTGTTTGCGCCCTCTCTTTTTGTTCGATAATGCTGTGCCCTGCGCACGCTCTCTGATGATAGTTTGGCGTTGTGTTTGTGACGAGGAACCAGTTGGAAGTTTCGCCTCGCTTGTGTCCTGTCCTCCCTTCGCCCTCGTCTTTGCTGCGCACGCGCAAGTTTTATGAAATGATGACTGAATATTTCAAAGCCCGTTGGTGTTTTGAATATTTTAAATTAGTCTAGCCTCCAATTGTAATTGCCGTCAATACTGCGATTGCATAATGACCCATAAAACAGAAAGTAATTAAATTGTTTAGCAGATAGTAGTTAATTAGCCAAACTTACTGTGTCATTTCTTCCCTAATTTAACGGCGACGAACCCGATAAATACAACCCCCCCCCCTTTTTTTTTTTTTGTCTACCCGATTTAGAGCGAAACACCCGGCAAATCTTTAGTGAATTCGGCATTCTGGATGTTTGAGCAGTAGATTAGAGGAACGCCTTCATATATCTTTGTTTTTTCCTTGGTGACTAAATTGTATCCTACAAACTAACAATATTCCATTTTTACTTCAACCTCATGATACAGGCAAAGAGTCATAATGCAATAAGCATAGACATAATTCTACAGTAACCTTATATAAAAAAACGAAAAATTCTACGTGAGAAATACAATGTCAATCATATAGTACAGTAATTTATATCGGTTACGTCATGACGGGGCGTGTCGCTTCGAACGCATTCCGGCAAACACGACACTGCCTAAGCCAGTTCGAAGTTTTTGTGGAGCCCTTTACCCTCATTAAATATCACCTAGAACTACAAAAACGGATGGAACACCTAGGAAGACAGGCACAGAGTTAAACCTAAGTGCCGTTCTGACGTTTTCCTCGTTCATCCGGTCTCACTCAAGCCGCGAATAATCGCTGTGTGAGAAAAGCCCTACATCCGGTGGATGCACATTTCCTTCTGCTGAATGCACCATAACGAAAAAATGGGCCGTCATTCATTTCTTATGACGGCTATTTCTCGTGATTTGCTATTACTATTAAAATTGCGAACATTTTCAAATTAGATGATTGTGTTGAATGAATATGATTGTGTTCCCTGTACATGCAAGGGCACCGGACCCAGTCAAGCTAGCTTCTGTTAGCTTTTTGTCCGGTGTCCTCGGCATAATGTTGCTGAAATAAAGTTCAAAGTTCAAAGTTCAAAGAATATCGGACCGCGCCTACGTCTCTGCGTTCAAGAAATGCCAGCCCAGACCGCCACGTCCGGTGATGCACAGGGAGAACCATGGCATGATGGGACTTCTTCTAGCAACTATGATAACCAATAAAAGACGTTCAATACTCTTCGTGATGATAGTAAAACTCTCCAGATATCATCCCCGGCCGTCATTAACAGTGCGCGCGGTCCAAGGACTCAGTCAGCCCTACTTCGTCTGGACGCACGAAACCCTAGTCTTTTGCAACCAAAAAGGTGTCTGATTTCATTGGCGCATAGGATAACCCGGGACAATGTCAATAGTCTAGAACAGTGGTTCTCAACCATCGATGTTTCGCGGACCTCTTGTGGATCGGCGGAGATGATAGAGGACCCCGTTCGTGGTGAGGGGAGGGGAAAGGTATAGGTTAAATATAATAATTATTGAATAAATGAACATAACTAAGGGCTAGTATGACCTCTCTTATTGACATACACATGAGAAAACTCGCCCAAAAACTGGAACATTTTGTCTTGACCTGAAAAAAGACAACTTTTCTTGCCGGGCTTGACTGATGAGGCAGGGCTTCGCGGACCCCTAGAATGCCTTCGCGGACCCCAAAGGATCCGCGGACCCCCATTTGAGAACCACTGGTCTAGAAAAAGTAACTTGCACAATCGAAACTGTTTTTGATTCGGAGTTTCCAGCGTCCATGCCAAAGTCGGTCGTTGCATTATGAACGGAAAGTTTCACTGCGTCCGCAAATACCGTGCCGTTACTCGTCCTTTTGAAGCAACCCAAAAAGTTTGTCATCGTAAGCGAGACAGCAGAGCACAAAGGTTCGTACCGCAAGTAACAGTGTGTTCAGTGACTTTCTTTATGGGGGGGGGGGGGGGGGGGGGCAATGCACGCTTGTTAAACATTCCTAATGAGCATTCGTGGCGCCGTTAGAGGCTCGCTCGTAGCACCAGCTGTGTTTATAAGCGCGTTTAGGCAGATGTGCATGGGCGCCGCCATAACCGACCTTCAGTTTTTGTTTCCTCTTATTCCGTTCGCTTCACTTCGACACTGCAACACTAGGACAAGTTATTGCCACTTTAAGTGCTACTGTGTCCTTCTTTCTAGTATAGGCCTTTGTGGAGGCTCGTCAACGCCCGCTTCAGTGGCTCGCCATCTCGGTAAAACAGGAGAAGGTCGGCAATGGCGGCTCAATCTGGCGCGTGTTTAAAGCGTCTGTACGCACGATTCGACGTATATTTCGTGGCATGCTAGTTCAGGCAACTTTCAAATGCCTGAATCTAAAATTTAAAAAAAGGCGAGTAGGAATGTGGCCGTGATAGGTGCACGAGATAATGGGAATGTGAGGTTTTGGTGTCCGTCCGGCTTTTTAGTTAGTTCTCACACTCTCGCGATTTGAACGGTATTCGCACATCCCTAACAACTACACTCAGTTTCACCGCAGGTTCCAGCAAACTTAACAGGCTAGAAGGCATATAAACATATGTGCACCGACTGAAAGCGCGACGTCATGGAGTATTCACTGAGCTTCTACGGTCTAGCCTGGGACAACACCAGGACGAACGTCGTGACATAGTACTATGTGTGCAGCTTTTTTTAGAGCGCAGCTCTTAGGCGCCCGTTTTCGGCTTGAGCGGCGTCGCCGTCGGCGTCGGCGTAACCGCGCGGTGCATTATGGGAAATGTCCCATACTGCACCGCGCGAGCCCCCCCCCCCCCCCTAGGTCACGAGACCCCCTGAGGTCACGTGACCCCCCCCCCCCCCCCCCCGGAGCAGATTGAATATTGAGGGGAGGAGGAGGAGGGGTATACCCTCCCCTGAGTACCCTTCCCTCCTCAAGAGCTGCGCTCCAATTCGGCGTTACAGGGAGTTCTAACGGCTTTCACTTTTTTTTTGCTCTTTAGTTTGTGGCGTTGATTGCACTCTGACTTAGCGCGAAACGTAGTATACGGGTACAAAGTAAGGAAGAGGGGGAGCAGAGAGCGCGCGAGGGCGCTAGAACACCGAGCTCTGGTTGGAACGATTAGTGGGTAGAGGCAACGCTAGCTGCCCTTGTCTCCACTACACTCGTCGAATGCGTTAGACGCGGAACGCCGGCGTCCGGCGTTCGGCGTTCACGATCGAACTCCTTCGAACAGTGTAGGGGAGACAAAAGCCGCCTTTGCCTCCACTGCACTCGTCGAACGAGCTATAACGCGGAACACCGGCGTCCGGAGTCCGCGATCAAACGCGTTCAAAGAGTGCAGTGCATAGCCTCCTATATACTGGCAAAGCCTGGCAGATCACCACGAGAAGCGGCCGCCGAAATGAAAAATGTGAAGTGGCAGACAACGGATGAGAGGAGAGCCACGTGACTGGTGCCCCGCTGCGGCGAGACGCCCAAACACACTTCTCTCGAGCGAACAAGTGTGTTTCGGGTCGTCGCCGCTGCAAAAGCTGTGCGCTGACGTCCAGGTTCCCCGAGAACTTGCTTTTTGATGCTCTGTGCTACCAGATCCACGCGCTCCAAATCTTCGACCGGGCACTCTATGGCTCCGTCGTCGAACTGCCAGGCTTTATGAGTATAGAGGAGGCTATGGCAGTGGAGACAAAGGCAGCTAGCTTTGCGTGTACCCACGAATCCTCGCAGCCAGAGCTCTGTGCTCGGGCGTCCCGCACGCTATCGCCTCCTCCTCTTACTTAGTTTATGCCCGGATAGATACGAACGAGTGTTCTGGAGGCAAACCGATGAGCTGGGCGAGTCGCGTCAGGCGATCGGTAAAACTCTATTAATTGCGATGCTCGTTAACACTTTGAGTGAGTATAATTTGGACACTCGACGACAACACAGTTACTAGATGTGTGGTGGAGCGATACAGGTGTTGTAAATCACTTATGTCGTTGCGACATTAGGCTCGGTATACACAGTCGTGTGGAATTTCTTGTTTGAACCCTTCACCTTTTCTGCGCTTTCTAACATTTTCCTCTGAAATTAAGATCTTGGGCTGTTTCGACACAAAGGTGAAAATAATTAGGGGCATAAATGTGCCACGATGAGTGTCTGGTGCATATGTGCAGTAGATACAGAGTGCGACCGTAAGAACCAGCTCATTTGGCACGCCTTGCAAAATTCGAATTCCGAACGTACATCCATACTGGGTACACGAACGTTTCTCGCAAAAAGATTTACGTCTATTTTTTTAGCTCAACTCAGAGCTAGCAAAATTTAAAAAAAGGAAACAAATACGGTGGCCGTGCATTTCTTATGTCCCATACCGGCCTGCTCCTCGTCTGCGTACACTTTGGCAAGCTCGCTCTCAGGCGGAGTGGTGAACGCAAAAACAATGAGAACGTCATAGAAGAGGCTGGTGGCGAGCAGAATAACCGCGATAATGATCTTATCAGTATCTACGAACGATGTTACAGTTTCAGTTCGCATTTAAAAACAAGGAGCTTTTGTGTTTGATAAAAAAAATCTAAATCAAACCTATGTGTGTCTTATTTTGTCGTCTGTTATTCTTTCGCTCCTCTCTGCGCCTTTTGCGCTCATAAGGGATGCACGAAAGAATAACAGACGACAAAAGAGAACAAACATTTGTCCGTTTTAGAAATTATTTTCTTATCAGACAGAAACGTTCTCTCGTTTCCATATGAGAACTGAAATGGCACCAACGTTGATATATTTCGTTAAAATCATTATTTATCGCGGTTACTTTGCTCGTCGCTAGCCTCTCATGTGGCGTTCTCGGCGTTTTTGCCTTCACCGCCCAATCGAAGAGCAAGCTTGCAAACCAGGCCACAGAAGAGCAGACACGCTCAAACATTGTGTGGCTTGCATGTTTAGACAGCCTCGATGCTGGTACGCCTCAACGGGTGACTTGTCTCTTAGCTGTAGATGAGAGATTTAGCCAGTGCAGTACAACCGCTAACCTGGGGCGTTTAACGTAAACCACACAGTAGTGATTACACGAACACGTGCCGGTCTGAAACTCATCCAGATCAAAACGGGCAGGGGGTGGGGAGCGATCGTTCATTTGCTTTGTGTTGTGCAAAACAGGAGCTCTCTTCAAAACGTGCCCGGAATCGGAAGCCGGATTCCGTCCGATCGTCGTGAAGTGACTAGTCCACACTGCATAAGATATATGCTGTGTTATTTGAGATCTTTCTCAAATAAATCTTGTTCGGATAACGCTGCACCGTGGGGTACGTACAATATGTTGTTCGATTGATGAGACTCGTTGAATTTCATGTTTTGAGCGGGGAATACCCATCCAGTTCGTCTATCCTGTGTGGTCAAATATTTCGACAGTTAGGACCCTTGTAGATTGACACGGCTGAGTGTATAGTACCGTAAAAAGCCAACATAAAATGAAACAGACATTCCAGCTGCATTTGTTCTGTCGCGCACGGACTCCCCAAAAATAGCTTTTATTGTTTTTCGTTTTTTTGTTCCCCAAAATAGTGCAATGCTATCTTAAAATCCTAAAGAAATTCTACTCGCCATAGAACAAAAAATACTAAATAAAACGCGGCAATTTAGCCGCAACCAGCGTCCGGAATTCCGCCTAATCAAGCTGCCACAGCTAACTGTCGAGAAATCCCACAGCCCAGCGCAGTCGGGCAACACTGACGTACACTATCAAAACCATAGAGTTATTACAATAAACGCTAGAGGCTCAGCTGGCGCTAGTGTCTACGGGACTTCCGGTTGCAAATTGAAGCAGACAGCATGCAGTCTACTTTTCCAGTCTTCCTGTGTATTCCTATGGGAAAACGCGCGTGAATTTTGTCTCTTCGCCGGAAAATAACATGAATAACTTTTGTTATTTCGGTTGTACCGGATAGTATGTACCTTTATTAATATGGTGAAAGTGTAATTGCTTTAGTTACAGCATTTTTTCTTTACCACTGAACGACGTTAAACTTCGCTATATTTCAGGCCCAAACCTCTGTTCCATGGCAGGTATGTAGAACCGAGTGACGATTCTAAGCAAAATAACGATCGAAAGGAATGTAAAGTGTGTTCAAAGTTCGCCAGCATTCCGTTGGTGCTTATATATTGTTAATATGCCCGTCCTGTCACTATATGAAAATGACCCCGTCGTGCATCTTTACGAGTGGGTAAAAAAACGTTCGAAACGTAAAGAATAAAGTACGTAGGCTACTAAAGGTGTGTTTTCTTATTATGTCCTATGTCGGGAAGTTTTTATCGGGCACCTGTTCTCTGGCTTCTCCCTATTTGCAAAGATTTGGAGCGTGCGGGTGGTGATTTGAACCCAGAACAAGCATCTTCGCACATATTCATGAGCAGAAAGAATAAAGCAGTACTTATTTATTGCAAATCGGACTATATTACGTGGCTTTCAATTTATTTTGATCGTCTGCGTGCACAAGGAGTTACTTATCCAGTGTTACTGCGTAGTTCTTGCCGTCTCTCTTGGTTTTCCACATGTCCTTCGTTCGTTTGGCACGTATATCCCCCATGCTGGAAAGCGTCGACGCCGTGTTCGCGCTAACAGTGTCCGACAGTGCACATAAATACACGTACGAAGCGGTTTTAACACCGTTTTTCATGTCACGATTTTCAAATAAAAATGCTGAAACTGCCCAATTATTTCGTCTGCGTGACTGAGAAATGTTCCAATGTGCCTAGTACGTACAAATTATTCGTGATATTTGCTCTTATAATCGAGCGCAGAGAGAAAATGCACTCGCTTTTTCCCATAGAAATGCTTTACCGGAAGTCAATTGCTGACTGCTTGCTGTCTGCTTCAAAATGCAACAGCACACTAGCGCCAGCTGAGCCTCTAGCGTTTATTGTAATAACTCTATGATCAAAACCATGGGACGCGCGCTGTAAATCGCTTCGTTCGAGACCGCCGCTCGAAAGGTCTATACCTTGCTTCTTTTCCCGCCGTCCTGCCTGTTGTCGTCGCGTCGGTCGCGTCGCGTCGATCATTGCATCTCGAGTTCATGTTAGCAACAACAGCGCGTTACCCACATAGACAAAAGGTGAGGACACATAAAAGGGCAAACACAGCGCTGACTTAAACGTTTCTTCTACTTCTTTGTAAGAAGCAGAACAATGGTACAAAGAAAACGAAACAAAACACGTAAAAACACCTTGGAACCCTGCGCTCATCACATTGACTACCTCACTAAGTGGTATGATTATTTGGTGGATAAAGGATGGAAGGGGCGCCAATACACTTGTCATCGAGTCGCACAATCTTCTCTGCCTCAACAATTTCTCTAACTAGAGGGTAGCCACTCGACACGAATACAGTGCACTTGGTGACCTGGATTTTACAACCACAGTTTCGGAAGTGAATTCCTCAATGGTCAGAGACAGTCTTATTCATGTTGTGATGAGGCTCAGGCAGCTGATCGTTGAGACATCTACCAGTTTGCCAGACGGTTCAACATACATCTAGGGTGTCTCGGGAAAGCGGCTAGATGCTGGTAAGGAGGGGAACCGATAAAGGCGTGATTTCGTAATTAATGGCTGTAATATCTTGTTACATCACAGGCCTCGTCGAGTGAAGAATCGAAAATGTGTGTATCAAAATCTGAGCTTCTCGAATGATATTCTTAGTCTGGAGAGGCTCTTTAAGAATGGTTCACGCACTCGCGCTTCATTGTAACTGAGTGCGCCAAAACCGTTTGTTAAACCTTTTGCGAATGTTTGCGTCCGCCTGCACTGCTGTAAATTTGGGACTGTTTAAAAGCAGGTATTTTAATAGCAAGAATATAAGGTAAAATTTCTCTTACACTGCTCTTGGGATAGCCGTGTCACGCTCGGTATAGGTTGTACGTACACTGAACGACACGCCAAGCACGAACAGATCCGCGCTTTTCCCATTTAACTTGGAAAGTGTATTAGAGGATTATAAATTGTACTGCTAAAATTAGGGCCCCAAATAATCACTTATCACTGCACCAAAAGTATTTAAAGCAAAATTTATATTTTATGACAAAAAGAATAGCACAGTCGATAACTGCTCGTTAACGTTAACAGTGTCGTCTTGTGTGCATGATGCTGCAATATGACATGGTCCAGGGGCGTTCAGGCCGGGGCGTCACAAAAGCCAACCCGGGAAGTCAAAGTATATTAAGTTTGAAAAATATAATTCGGATTAAGTTGCCGTAATTTCTGCTGTCGGAATGCGGCAGTCAGTTTCGTGGCCACATGTCGGAGGCGCCCAATGCGGCGTTTTAACTGTTCAGGCTAGCACCAAACTGATCCAGCTCATATTGCCGCTGAGTGTACATGACTTCATTTCAGGTACCTCCTGCTCAAAGGGCTTAGACGTTTTTAAACACAGATCAATATTCCTCGAAAACCAGTATGTCGAATAACCCGTAAATCTCTTATTGCGCTGAATTTTGTTCGGTTTTCTAAGCCAGTGTTTAATTGTGTTAGGCTTACTTTTCTGATCGGCTCCAGGAGTCCGCGCGGTCTTGGATGGAGACGTGACTTCATTTTTGGGCGGTGCTGCTGACTTTTTCGGGGACGGGCTGCCTTTGTCCGAGATGCTGGTGGGCTTCTTGGGGGAGCCCGGTGCCTGCACGGACGAAAAAGGCGGGTTTCGGTTTCAGTGTGCATTCACAGTGCCGGCATCCTTTGATGACCTTATCAAAACGGTGTTTCGGAGCGATGGAGATTGGTGTTCCTTTCCCATTAGTATCTTATAGTTCTTATTTCAGCCAGGCAGGCTCCCCAGCATACTCAAGAAAGTAATGCGATGCAAAACCTTTCCTTCTGTAACCGTCCAAATAAGGACTGATTTTATTAAGTAAGAAGTGCGGGCTTGAAATGCTGCGAGAGGGCTTCCTGTGAAAGGCGAAATGTCAGCGCTCTGGCTTGCGGACGAAGACAATATTACCCTTCTTTATTTACGTGCTGTCTAACCGTGCAGTCAAGTTTTTGACTGTTTTATGCAAAGTTAACGCAGAAAAGTCACGCCACGTGTTGTTCCAGATAGCCGCAAGTGCATTTTCAATTAATATATATATATATCGATTATATAGAACAAGCTTTTCCGTTCTCCTTCGATAACTAATTCTTGAAAGAAATAAGTTATGCCTGGTTCATGCATATGTGTCGGCCGCGTTCTGAGCGACTGAAGGATCGTTAAGATTTCTGCGTCTCCTAAAGTAAATATGCTGTACGTGTCTTCAGACAGCGCGAAGTTAGTCAGCCCCAATGGACGTATAATATCTCTGCCGCAGATGCGAAATTTAGCCAGTGCAGTACGACTGCTAGCCTGGGGTCTTTAACATGCCTCACGCAGTAAGAATACGCGACCGCAAACCGGCGCTAGTACTAAAACGCCGATATCAGCAAGGCGACCAAACGACCATCTGCTGGCCAACCAGAGCGTCACGTGACTTTACGTGAAGGCGTGCGCAACCCTAAAAACACGACACGTGAACGACGGAGCGTCCGACGGGTCGTACGACGTGGTGGAAAGATGGCCAAATCTGGCCGGGCACCGGCCAATCACGACTTCACATATCCAATCATGCGCCGGCCAATAACTTCGTAAGTGCTCTCACGTGGCGCCGTTAGTGCCCGGTGCGTGATCGGATTCGACCATCTTTCCGACACCTCGTACGACGCTTCGGGGCATTTCGTCCTGCTTCTGCCTAGGGTCTCATTGCCGCACTGGTTTGCGGCACACGGTTTTTCTGATGATTCGGCCGTTGTTCACGTTCCATTTGCAGTAAATGCAAGTGGCGCAACATTATAAACAAGTCTTGAGTTGCGGTGAGCGCAACCACCTTTAACTGTGCGAACCAGCCCTTTACTTAAAAAAAACCAATGCAAGTGATGACTAGATAAATTTCCTCCTTTATGTCTTACAAGTACTTTTGCTCTTCGGTATTTTACTCAAAATGCTGATTTATCTGCGCTCAGTTTTATATAGACGAACCAACCGAAAATGTATGTACCACGGATCTTATCGACTGTTTTCTACTTTTTTTATTATTATTATTATGGGTACTTTGCGTTTAAGTATTAAAGATATTAGCTGAATATGAACACCGTTCATGTTTTTTTTTTGTTTTTTTTTTAAAGAAATGCAATAGGAAATGCTCGAGCCATCCCACTAAGATAAGTAATTTTATGTTCGCTCACTTTCATGCTCTGCGGCTTGATCTTTACGTAATATTTCGATCAATTTTATGCACTGCAGTAGTGTAAAAACGGAATAAGCATCGATTCTATATATAAGCTAAACGAAATCTTAGCACAAACGATAGCTCGCCACGTGCAAAAGCGTCTTGTCAACATGGCAACATTGTTTTGCAATAGTCAGATAAGAACGACATTTTGCGTTCTGAAGTACTATGGACAGATAGACGGGCAGCAATTGAAATTATCTTCATCCTCCGGTGTCAAATGTTAATCCCTGATGAGACACTAAACATAATTTTGAGTTTGCCGTTTTGTACGGTAAACAATTATTCAACGCGCTCTTAGCGTCCCTGAAGATTCAACATGGCAATCGTGTGCTGCCTATTTTTCCCTACTATCAACGTAATCAAAGATGGCGTCAAGCACTTTCTTATATACAAAAGCGCCCCTTCTGTGCGCACACTCTAAAAAAAAAAGCTCGTGCGTCTTCTTTCTCGCAGAACACGCGGCCAGCCAATCACTGCTGTTTGCGGAATCAGCTCAGCGAATGACAATGCCGAAACATATGTTTAGACCAAAAAGCGAAGTCTGCGATGTAGCATTACGCAGTGCAAAACGTCACGCTTGCATTGCGTGATGCTACATCGCAGACTTCGCTTTTTTGTCTAAACATATGTTTCGGCATTGTCATTCGCTGAGCTGATTCCGCAAACAGCAGTGATTGGCTGTCCGCGTGTTCTGCGGGAAAGGAGACGCACGGGCTTTTTTTAGAGTGCTGGCATGTCGAGATTTTTAATGCGAAAGCATTAACTGTCTCATGGAGCGAGCTGACGTCATCAGTTGGAAGCGCGAAAACGGCAGATAGTTTCCTTCGGTTCCATTGGCTGGCGCCCGTCAACGGGGCTCCCATTGGTCGCTGCGCCATGGCCTCCGAGATCCCGAAGCACGCGCGCGCTGGTAAGCAGCAGACGACAAAGGGAGCGGACAAGCTGCTTGCATGCTTTCGCATTCACAACTCATAAGAAATGCTTAGGTGTACCTCGAGCTTTTTTGATAACGTTCTTAAAAAAAGAATATATGCCTGTATAATCTTAGTTTTGGGTTTCTAGGGCACATAAAGTGCACAGGGTGAGTAAATGATCGTTAGAACGCAGATTAACCGGTGTTTATAAGGTAAATCGGCGAATATTTTGTCGGTATTTAATAGTTTTTAATAGTTTTTCAAATCCGACTGATTTTGGTGAACTGCTTCAGAAGGACGCTAAAACGGTTCTTAGACGTCAAACAATTTTCACGAATAACTAAGTGTGTAAGTCTAAGGGAAAGTCTAAGGGTCGCTGAAAATAAGAATCAATAAATAAATAAATAAATAAAGGTTTCGAAAAGTTCTAGATGTTGCGAAAATTTCCAGAAATATTTGTTTTTTTCGGTTTTAACCAATTTTCCGTTTATGACACCGACAGATATTTATCGTTGTTTTCCGGTTAAAACCGGAAAGTCTCTGGTCTCATTAACACGGAAAAAATGCACTCAAGACCCCTTTTAGTGCTCCTTTAAAAAAATCGAGCGTGAGGGTAACAGGTTTTAGGCACCAAGAAAGACAGAAACATAAAATTGACATAGTGCCTTGTCCTTTACTTTTATGGTTTTCTTCCTTTCTTCCTTGCTGATCCTTGCATTGGCACTTTAAAATCCATACATGAAAGCGGGGCATTTCTTAAAAAAAAAAAAAATACCTATCTGCTCGAAGCTTCCCGTGATAGTAACTACGGTTCCAATTTTTTTTTTAATATATAAACGCCGCAGATTACTTTTCAGAAATATATTTGGCATCTGAAAAAATATACACGGTGTTTCTAGTATGTGCTTATGTTTCTAAAAAAGAAACTGTCAAAGCCACACGAATGCCGTTTGTGCAGGTGAGTTATACGGCCAAGGGGTAATTATATACGGGATAATCATCTTGATAAGTCGTAATATTAACTAGAACATGTTAATTTACTATTTAATTTGTAAATGCACGCATATACTTTCAGTTAGAAACTTGCTAAGTGTTTTCGAAAACTACTAAAGCTTTCAAATGCAAAACGATTAAGAGAATTCGCGTGCTTCGTTTTTCTGGGTCTCGAAAATGCAACCAACTTTGACGCGTCGGCGCGGTTTTAAGTCTCATATCACGCACGGTTTAGCGCCACCAGCTTTGTGCCTGCAGCACAAGTGGTAAATTGAGCGCACCACTGCACTTCCCGTACGCTTCAAGTATTTCTAAAAATAACTAATGTAGTAGTTTTTCATGCCGCCCAAAATGTTTCTAATTCAAATCATATGTTTATTTTCATTATTTAAGGAGTTAATTGACCAATTGACAAATTTGAGTTAATGACCCTACTTATCGCGACGTCTAGCTACCCATGTTATGTGCAACTGGCCGTATAAGGCAACTGCACTGACCGCATTGCGTAGCTTTCACGGATTTTGTTAGATAAAAATTGTAATGCATGTAAAAACACCCTGTATATATTTTGTATGTTGTATGCTATGTGGGATAAAGTTGTCCAATACATTGAGCTTTGTGCCGTTGTTTTTTGCCTGTTTCTGTTACACAGACTTCGAATGACTAGCCGGAACTTCGATGCGTTCGCTATTTTTTTACTTATACAAAACAAAATCAAGACAAACAAAAAGCGAACGTCTGAACGCGGGCACATACGCGTGTGTGTAACAAAACTTATTGCGAATACTATTAAAAGTATCGTTGCCGCTGAACACTATATGAGATGCTTACTTTTATCTTCTTTGTCCCTTTACTACACGATAGATGGGTATTCAGAACGAAAGTGTTTGTATTAGAGTCTATTGAATAATGTGTGATACCGTTTTCTTCAACGCAACAAAGATTTAACTTTGTGAGGTAACGACGTTAAAAGAAACAATCTTGAAAAAATGATATCGAGACTTTCCCGCAAAATGGTTCTTCTTCATAAATTGACAATCTCCAAGCGGATATCAAAGACCTTCACACAAAATTACATCTAAAATCTGGAGATTTTTATAAGGGGGACATATACTGCCCTGTAATATAAGCATATTTCCAAAATGCCCCTCCCCTTTTGCAATGCCGTAAGAAAAACAAAAAAATATTAGAAAAACATTTTTTACAAACATTTTCGACTACGTAAACAAGTAATCGGAATAAAGTTGAATCGTGTTATCTTGCGTAAAACAAATCTCTGACACTCGTATATCGACCTTCGTTTTGGGTTGCTATAAGCATCAAAGATCTCCTTGTTGGGAATCAAGGGTTTCATTTACCCACTAATTAATACATTCACTTTCTAGATTGCCAACTGGAAACATAATTAAAAACAGAAAAACAATTTCAGTCAAGTTGGGTATAGCCATGCTTCTCGTTTCTTGACGTTGCGTCATGGCCTCAAGGAAGTCAAAGTTGCGCTGCTGCATTAGATTAACAGCACAAACCATGCAAATTTACCATCAATTTCGTTTTAAAGTTTATTCTTTAACCAATGCTATATCTAGATGCTAGAAGCCTAAATAAACCACAAAGTAGCAGAGTATGAACACGTAAAAGGAACGGTACCTTTGACTTGGCATCTGAAGTGGCAGGTGGCTCTGAAAAAACAAAAAAAGGAGCAGGGAGGTAGTTTAATTTTCTCGCCTCTTTATCTCCGACCAAGAACACCACAAACCGTGCACGCTCAACCTCTTCTCATTATTTCATTTCTCGATACGGGTCTCCGATTTACACAAAAAGCCTGAGGGTCACAGCGGTTATGATCAGCCCATTATTCGAGAACGAACATTACGCCACTAAGTAGGAAGAAAAAGAGTTAGCCGAGTTAACGTTAGTAGTGCTTGCGTTGGTAGTTACGGGAACTAAAAATTCGAAAAATGATTTTGTAATGAGCGTCATGCAACGGCGTGAATGTAAATCCCCTTTTTTCCGGGTAATTAGTGTTAGCTTTCAAAGCAAACAACATTTCTGAATCGTTGTCGAAGAAAAAGAGATCTCAACAATTTTTACGCCATTAGCGCGACGCGTATCGTCGTGCGTTCATGTTATTAGCGTTATTTTATATACAAACCTGGCTGACCCAAATTACTCATGCGATATAAATCTCGAAAGAAGGGTTTCAGAAGCATTGCGAACCTTAATGCCCAACGAAGTTTTCTTTCTCTTGAAAAAAGAAATATACTGGGTGTTCTTTTTTTTACAAAAAAAAACCCTGCTTTTTGGATCCTGTAAATAGATTACGCATCGCAGGGATCTGCAATTCCGTGACAATGTGACGCTAGGGGTTTGAATAGAATGCGACAGTTTGAGGACACGACGTTACCTGGATGAAAAGATAAAAGAGGAAGACCATATATTTCCATGAGCCAAGGTCCACCTTAGCCTAATATCGTAAAGACAAGAAGTAACATTGCGGGCACCCCTTAGGCTTTATTTTAGATTACAAAAAACAACCTTGTCAGCAAGAAAGAAAATGATATTCTCTTCTTTTTCGCCAAGTCTTTTTCACTGATATAAACGTCACAACGCCACATCGTCAGCTCCTGTTTTGACGGTATTAGGCTTAAGTGGACATTGGCTGATATAAAAATTTGGTCTCTATTTTATCTTTGTATTCAGGAAACTTCATGTCCTCAAAAGTTCGACTTCTAGCCAAACCGGTAATGTCACATTCTCACGAAGTTTCAGCTTCCTGAAATGCGTAGTTTATTTACGCAGGCCGAAAAAAACTATTATTTTTTTCTCAAGAATGCCCGGTACCAAACACATTCAACATAGGAGTAATGCTTTCATGAAAAGTCCATAAACAATTTCTCGCGTACTTTACGACATGAACAAAGTTTTTGTAAACTTAGGTAGTTCTTCCAAAATATTTGTTTTTCTAAATGATGTGACCTTCTTCCGGGCTGTATTTTTAATTATTTTTATGACACTAATTTTTTTTTAAGTGTTTGAGAGCTGGTAGTTTACAGAAGGTTAAGACAGATGTGTTCAGCAAGCGATTAAACTTATACATGAAACTAAATAATGCACGTTTCCTCAAAAGGGCATAATACACAAACAAGAGTAAATATGTATGGCTTATCTAGTTTGTTAAAGCGACTGGCCCAACTCTCCGGCTCCGAATGTAAGTCTACTCGTTAGAGGAAATCAGGCGACGCCCCAATTCAGTGAGCATGTGAGCTATGCGGGGATATAGACAGAAAAATATAAAAGTTGCTGAAACTGACAAAATTTAAAACATTCAAGTTGAGAACTAAGAAAATAGGCGATCCCATGAAGAGGGCAGCGCAACGCAACAAAAGAACTCTCTGTGCCTGAGTCCATGCGGTCGTGCCAGTCCCCTTCTTAAGGTACTTCCAGCATCTTGACTGCAAGTTATGTTAAGAGTTCGCTCAAAGACCCTGTCAGCCTTTTCTTGTCCCGGATCTCTAACAAGCACAGTTAATAAAATGGTATAACTGACCTTTCAAAAGCCACCATCTTTGAAACGGTAACGACAACGAAAAAGGAAAGATGCGCGCCTCTGTCGGCTCCATTTTATCATAAGCCCGACCACGCGAGAGAACAGCGAGTCTCTCAAGAGTCCTTCAGCAAACAGGCGCAGCGGAGCCGCTCCGGGGCACCATGACCTTGTCCATCGGCGCATCCGCCCACGCGCGAAACTTATGTTTGCCCCTTGGAGAGCATCAGGCACGCACGACTTCCGGCCGTGCGCGCCACAGTTCGCCACGGTGGGACCTCTACCAGCGAACCCACCTTTCTTGTCAAGCGACCTGGGTGGGACCTTGCCTGTCGCCCGCTTGCTGGGCGACTTAGGTAGGCACGTCTTCTTCTTGACTTGCGGCGGTTCTGCAGTAATTGAAGCTGCAGACGTTTCTGCAACCACCTCTTCGCACACAGGTGCGGCTTCGACTTCGGAAGGGGCTTCTTCGATAATTGGCTCGGCACCTTGCTGCTCCTCGGACGCTGTCTCCTGGATTACGCTTTCTGTAGTTTCCGCTTTATCGACATCTTCAGCTGTTACTGCGGACAGTTCGCTTTCTGGGGCTGCCTCTGTGTCAGGCACGCTTGCTTCTTCAGCCTGTTCCCCTGAAGGAACGGCTACTTCTTGACCTTCATCAGGAGCTTCGGTTGCATCTTGCTTTTGTCCGTCCGAGTCTTCGGTTGTTGGCAGTACGAGTTCATCGGATGGTTCAGTAGCTTTTTCGTCATCTGTTTTTGCAGAGACATCCTGATCTTCCGTTGGGGGTTCAGGCTCTGGTTTTAACTCGCCCTCACCTTTGGATTTGGAGTCTATTTCTTCCTCTTTTTTTGTCTCAGCTTCATTTTGCGCTTCTTCTCCTTCGGCAACTTCAGAAACTTTGAGATCAGCATGGTGTTCGGTACCGGTTTCTGCTGCCTCCCCTCCTCCATTTGTTACAATCTCTGTGCTGGCGTCAATTGAATCCACCATTTCGTCCATAGGGCCGACCTTACTCTCATCCTTTGAGCCTTCAACTGTCACTTCATCTTGGGATGACGCAATTTGCTGTGGTTCAATTGTATCCACCAATGACTCGTTCTTGAAGCCTCTGCCACGCCCTTCGCTTTTGATGTTTCTTCTTCTTCTACCTTGTTTGCTTCTTCAAGTTTTCCCATAGTTGGCGCGTCATGTGCGGACGCCGTTCCTTGAGTTTCCTCGTCGCCAGTCACGACTCTTGATACATTTGCAGGTTTTTCTTCCTCCCGGACATCCTTTGACGCCTTGTCTTCTTTTAAGACGTCTTGGGCAGTTTCTTTTTCTTCCGCCGACTCGACTTCTTTGTTCGACGGCGATGCGTCGGCATGCCCGTTCTTGTCCGGTTGCGGAGAAGCAGGATCTTTGCTTCGATCAGATGTATCTTCCTTTTTGCGTGACTCGTTTTGGTTGTCCCTGCTTTCCGGTTCCGAATGCTCAGATCCCCCGGGCGATGTAGAAACGAGGTTCTTTCCTAGTTCGTGTTTCTGCTCCTCGTTCTCCCCGGACTCCTTCACGTCAACTTCCTTTGCGTATTTCTCGTCCTTTTCGTCCTTCTCTTCCAAGCCCTTTTCCTTGTCGTATTGCTCGGCTTTTCCACCTTCAGTTTGGTCTGACTCAGTCTTATTCGAAGCAAATTTAGCTTCTTCGCTTTTATTGTCTTTTGTGGCAGTTTCGTGGTGTTCCAGTGGCGGCGAGTCGGGTTCTTTTTTCGTCTTCTCAGGTGTGTCGGCTTTCTCTCCCGTTACGGAATCAGGCTTCTCAGCTTTTCCCGCCTCTAGCCTCCCTTTTTCCTCAAAGTCCAATTTTGATTCCGATAGTCTCCTTTCCTGTGCTTCTTCGTTGTCCTTTTCTTTGTCTGTCTTTTCGCTGACGGTC
The DNA here is from genome assembly GCA_013358835.2 of Ixodes persulcatus. NCBI lineage: Eukaryota > Metazoa > Arthropoda > Arachnida > Ixodida > Ixodidae > Ixodes > Ixodes persulcatus. The sequence goes on along the minus strand of JABSTQ010009487.1, from coordinate 167,160 downwards.
GGTTTTCCTTGAGTAAAAGATCTCGATTTGTCTGTTTGTTCCTCATGTTCGCTGCATTCACTTGTTGGTTCGGGACCTTCGACATTTCTTGCGGAAGGCAGCTTTTTCTCAAGCTCACTTGTTGCTTGTTCAGGCTTCGGCAGACCTTGAGGCGCATCTTTTATTAATTGTTCAGATAGCGATCCTCCTTTATCGGAGGCCGTTAGCCCTGCTGCCATCTCGACTTGTCCACGTTCTAAAGGGGCCTCGGCGCTTTCTGGAGTCAGAGCGTAGAGCTGCGCTTTGATCGCCTCTTCGTCAATCGTATCGCTCGGTAAGTCAAGTGCTGTCGGCAGTTCGTTGGTTTTTACTTTGGAAGCATCTGTTGGAATGGTCGTGTCCGTTGTGCCCGTGTAGCACGCTTGCTGGGGTCGTATCGATTCTTCCACCTCGACCTGCCTCGATGTTTCTATCGTTGTTTCAAGGGCCGGTTCTCTTATTTCATGCTCACTACGCAGACCGTTTGTCTTGGAGACTGCACCTACGGTCTCTTCAGGAAGCTTTCTTTCAACCGCGGCCGATCTTGACGGTTTATCATATACAGCGGGAGGAGGAATGGAAGATTTAGGCCTGGTATCTTGCAGTGCTGGTTCTTTGTCTTTTCCAATGCTCTCCGCGGGCTGTACATTTGTTGCGTTACTTTGGCCGGTCCCTTCCTCTGTGTAACCTTTAGATTCACGAGTTCTTGAGGACCTACCGTCTGCTAGCACTGTCGTTTTTAGGGGAGCGTGTGCATTATCCAATTGCGACTCCATTTCCTGCTTTTTCTCCGCGCTCTGGTCCCCATTGGCTTTGTGATACCCCGCGTCGCCTCCATCTATGTGACTCGGAGAAGACTGAACATGTTTCGCGGATTCGACAGTACCGGGGACTGGTTGATTCACCGTGACCGTTTGTGCTAGAGACTTTGCTTTCCACTTTGGTATCGCCTTTTGTCGCGGGTGTAGATTCGCAAACGGAATCACTTCCACCGCCGTTCGCTCGATCAGATGACACTTCTGGAAAGACCTTCTCGGAATCGACGTCCTTAGATTTGGCAGAATCGCTGGTTCTTTCTCTTTCTCGCTCATGCGTGCTGGGAGAGCGTGTTGACGAAGGCACTGCACTTTCCGCCCTAGACGCCTGCTGATTTGTCAATGCCGTGCTCTCGTCCCGTGATGTCGCATCACTGGCCGTCGCAGTCTCGTCCGCTGCAATCCCACGTTTTTCTGGCACTTTGGTGGCGACGCTTTCAGACTCTGGATATGTACTCTGGGACGACACTGAAATGTTGCAATTTTGTCCGGTTGATTGTGGTCCTTTGTCTTCTTCCCCTATTTTGGCATCTGCACCTTCGCTGCTCAAGTGAGCTGTCGACACGGTTTGAATCGTGCTCTGGTGGTCTCTCGACGAAACGGACGTCTTGGTATCCCTTGAAGCTGCGCTGTCGGATTTGGGGATTGCACCAGACAACTTGGCGGCAGCCAACGGCGAAACGTCATCGTTGGAGGGTTCCAGACCTGCTACTGAACTGGCTTCGGAGTTCGCTGGCTTTGCCTGAGACTCCTGTTTGTCGTCGTTGCTCACTGCTGGCTCGTCGATCTGTTGAGGGGCATCGGGGCCGCTAGCTTTGTCCATGCGGCGGGGGGCTCTGTGCGTGGAAAGAAGTGCATGCTGCGTTAGACCAAAGACGGTGCCCCGCATCGGTCAACATTCGGGTTGCAGATAAGTGACTCGATGCGACCGCCGCAGTCAGGGTTGCCTTTCTCTCCCCGTGATAAAAGCCATATCATCTGAAATATTATCTACAAAGACCAGAAGCAAAGGTGTTTTAAACACGATGTTTCAAGTATACTCTTTTTCACACCCCGAGCAATGACTCCACGTCGCCTTCTAAGAGGCGTGGACGTCGCAGCAAAGCGAATGATACGCCTTTCTTCCCCAAGAACACGTTCCGTTGTGCCTTTTTTAATAGTATGAATATCGCGGGCGACGGACCTGTTTTCGCTTCATTGACCTTGCGGCTGCTTGGCTTTAGACAGAAAGTGATATTCTTGTTCGCATATTACTTGCATGTTAGCACCTCTAAGATGTAGAGGCTTCGAGGCAGCACCAATGAATATGGCTAATATGGCTAACGCACTACATCCTTTGGCTACACGGTGGGCGAGAGGGAAAGCACGGATGAGGTATCCGTCGTAGTGTAAGTCATTAATAAAACCTTTTTTTTATTATTTGTCTTCACATTGTAGCAACTGAAACTCTTACTTAGTGACTTTTGCAGTGACTTATTCACTTCGTTGCCTATATCTTATACAACGCACAAAGTTTTAATAATGAAATTTTAAAAAGCGGGAAGGCAGTCTGCCTTAGAGTGGCGTCGGACGTTTTTCCTGTGGAGAGGACATTTTGAGGGTATTACGAAATCTAGCTTGGGATGTCCCTAGCGTGCACCGTGCAGCAGTAATCACACGGATTCACACAAATATAATTCTCACTCTCTTCAATCTTCCGACGTCATATAGTCGTATTGGGGACGGGTGTGAATCATTGAGTCTATTTTGAGATTGCGAGTTTTTCCATCGCAGGAGAAACTTGCTTTTCTGTGTGCCTTTTGCACCTCGAACTGTTCAAACTTGATATATATACTCGGCTCTGCCAATGGCTGAACTCCCCACATCTGCCAATCGAGTGTTTTTATGACTGGACAATATAGAGCACAAAAATGGACCTACTGCTTTTGGTGTTTTTCTAGAGACCCTTTCTGACTCTTGGTAGCATATTAGTAAAATAATTCTCAGCTCAGTTTTTGTACCAGCCCGTTTGGATATAAGTGGGTACAATACCGGTCGGCGGTTACGCAATCCCCACTGCATGATTCATGTTTAAGGTCGGTCCACACACTCAGATCAACGCGGATTTAGTGTGGCATTGTGTGTGTACACTAGAAACAAACGGGCCACATGGAGATCAGCGCTGATAGTGCACTGACACATCGCAAAGTCAGCGCTGTGTCTATAACCCTGAATTAACCCTGTGCGGTATGTGCGAACATGCCTTTAAAAATCCCAGTATTGCGATCGCATTCCGATGACTAAGTTGCTTCTTTTTTTTTTTTTATTTGCACAATTGTACTGGCTTTTTATTTATCAATATTTTGCTGTCTAAATAATAACAACGCTCAATTCGCCCTTAGCAGTATTTTGAATTAGAGGCAGATCCTCTATGTTTGTCTGCGCAAATTACGATTGAAGTTTCTTAGCTGGAAGAACAAAACCCCGCCAACAGAAAAGCTCGAAATCATACATCACATGCCAGCCATCTACATACGAAACGCTGTTGGACGGGAGGGGGAATATCACCTAGGCCTTGACTATCTGCGACTGCGAGCGACCCTACGTTTTGGCTCGAAGTCATACAGCGTGTTCTTTTAGATAGTGTGCGGAATAATAAAAAGCGCAGGTAAAAGAGTTTACTACCAACTGCGGATGAATAATAAGGTACAAACTTCTCTCGCTTTGTTAGGTTCGGAAATCAAATAACGCCATTTGGTTTCGGGGCAACGCAACTAAAACAAGTATAAACACATTAATTATTCTAATATAAAAACGTTATGCGTTTCATTGAAAATGTTCTCTACGAATCTAACGCCGCCGAAACATTATCTTTGAGCCACAATGTCATAAAAACTGCAAGTGATTCTTACTACCGCTTATTACGTTCTCATTTATTTTCAAGTGTTGAGCTTCTTGCTATTTATCAGATTTCTCATACCAGACCCCACGCGAATCTGTTATCAATATCTGAAGCTAGGAATTCGGCATCGTTCCTCAGTTTCGTTGCTGTTATGCACATCCATCGTTTTTTTTTATAACCTGCCTGCCCTGCTTATGTAATTCATTAATGATAGGATTGGTATTCATTATTTAAATAAAAACATACGAGCTTATTTTGATTAGGGAAGTAATAGCATTGTTTCATTTGTATCATCCAAGCATGTCCTGTACGCGTAGGGGCACTGGGCACAGCCAAGCCTTCCATTGAAAGGTTTTTTTACGGTGTCCTCAGCACAGGTTTGTTGATGATGTAAAGTTCAAGTTTACGTTCAGGGTCAAGCAGAAAAGGTTATTCGGAGCAGTAAGAAGAAAATTAACAAATGTGACCACTGTTCATCACTATACTTTCTAAATCTGACCTGAAACTTTTCATTTCCTTATCCTACAAATATAAATTGTGACCATCTTCACAAAGTTCTTGCACAGTGTTATGCACAAAGTATTTTCTGTCCAGCTCACGTGTCTTTTGACAACAAAGCTTTCAAACGTTTTATGAAAGTATGAGCCTTCATGTTGGTGGCGACCCCCGCTTTATCTAATTTGCCATTATTAAACCGCAACAAAAAAACACTTTATCGAAATAATCAAAAAAACTCTCGTACCAGCCAGTCTAAAAACCCGCTAAAACAAAAAACACTGTCGCTCGAAGTAATATACAGTGGAGTGTCCGCCGGCGAACAAAGCTTGCGAACATGAAAGGCGAAATCAATCTGTACAGACGAGTTTTCATTAAGAGGTCATCAACCGAGCACAACAGCCAGGAGAATGCGTGCAGCGCCGAGCGCAATAATAAATGTTCGGGGTCTCGCCATTGCCCGCTCCTAGTCATAATCGATTGGCAAGCCTCAAATAACCCATCGGGTGGGGGTTATTTCAGGGGCAATCTGCGAACGCGGCCACGCCATGGTGGCGTCGACTCGTCACATATCCTCGTCATTGGTACTGAAGAATGACCATAAAATCGTCATTCATTATGGCACACCACAGCGGGAATTCGGAAGTTTCAAGTCTCCTACACAAGCTCATATGTTACTGCGCTCCTGCCTCTATTTCCACTCTAATAAGGAATCCGTCGTGTCTACCTTCCTTCAAAGCACTTTAGTGAGTCAATCGCTGCAATCTAGAAAAGGGGCTCGGCGAGTGATGAGGCTCGAAGTTAGGGCTGGGTGTCGATTAAAAAATTTAACCCGCTTAATCGCTACCCATTAATCGATTAATTAATCGATTAATCGATCTCGTTCATTTCCATGCATAATAATATTAATTAAAAGATAATAATTGCATCTATATTTTGTTTGCTGAATATGCGTTAAACGACGCAATAATTTTAATTATGAATCAGCTTCGATATACAGTGTAGAACAGTTAGAAACACTCACACTCACACATTATTACTTCAGCTCCATGAGGCAAAAATGTTCGTTGATATTCTCCGAGTAGGGCGACCTCCTTTGATCGCTCACAGTAGTCTCTGCTGCGCTAAACGGACACTCGCACGGCGTTGAAGTCGCTGGGACGTGTGTAACCTTCTGCACATTTCTGAAGCTACAAATCTCCCCCTTACAGTTTACCTTAAGTCTTCACCTAAATTTTTCACTTTATATAGTTGTGCTCGTCCATGTCTGCATAGTGAAAGCATTTCATTTTTATTTAATTTTGGTTCGTCTAAATTTTACCGATTAACCGGTTAAACAAATTAATAGCGATTAAAGCATTAATCGATTAATCGGTAGGTTAATCGATCAATTGCACAGCCCTACAGTTGAAGTACGTGTAGAGCTTTAACAAAGCAGCATGTGCTGTAGCACCGAGCATGATGCAAACGTATGAAACGTCACGCAATAGTGACACTATACGGACCGTTTGCTTTTTTTTAGCTCGAAAATTGAAACCTATCTTCAGCCCCACCATTCTCCCTTGATTTTAGCTGTTGGCTTTGCCAACCGCTTTGTGGGAAAGCAGACGCCTGATTTCTGAGAGTCTACGCTGTCACAGTTCACACACGTCTGTGCTTAAAATATAAAATTAAAACGAGACAATGATACAGACACAAACGCAGTGAAAACATATGAAAACACTTAAGGTTAAAGCTGGTAATGTGTTCAATTATTTCATCCTCCACACGGGCCAGCTCTTGTGCCCTAATCAAGAAAATAATGGAACTCTTGGCTGGTCGCTGTGTGCACGTCGGGACTATCTGGATTTATACTCTCTACCAGATTGACGTGAGCGAAATTTACCATATTCCAAACTTCGTTGTTATAAGTTCGAAAGAGGCAGGTATAACGCTGTTATATGATAGATGTCTCGGTAATTAATTTTTTTAATTTTTACCTGAATATGTCAATAAACAGTGAAACATTTCCGAGCGTGTACAATTATAGAGTTAAAAATAAGCCAACCATCGATGGCATCACATACATAAAAGCAAGAGGGAATGGGAGAACGATAATTGTGGCATGGGAAAGACATATCTCCATTAACATGAAAGATTACATTCAATCACAAAAACGTACTCGTATATGAGAGTTTGACACAACTGATGGTGTGAGTTATTTCTAACCGACAATAACGTGGAAAGATTGTTAGGGGAAATCTGAATCATGACTGTTCGAGCGACCTTGATGAAAGACATTATCTAACCATTTCAGCAGGTGTATGCATATTGCGAATGATGCAACAAATACCTGCTGCACTCTACCGCGACAAAAAGAAAACGATTGAAAGCTTACTATCACGATCTGGTTAGGCCTACATTTACAGTTTCAAGGAACTGATTGCAATACAAGTTTTGTTCGAACTTAGCAAACAAAGAACACAGAAAAGAGGGCAGACAAGAAATGTCGCAGTAAAATAAAGAAATAATACTTACAATGCAATGTAAAAGACGTACTATTTCCCATTTATGAATTTTCTTTAATTGTCGAAAGCAAATTAAGCATTCCAAGGAAACAGCAAGCGATTTTGATGACAGATTGAGCTATCGGGCGGACACAGAAATATAACAATTTAGCGATGCACTATGGTCACTGAAAAACTGTGAAACGCAGGGAGTCGAAGACTGGAATGTTGCATGCACACGTGGTGCCGGTGCACGAGAAAGGGGCCAAAAAAAAAAAGAAGTTACTAACCACAGACAGATTTCACTACCGTCTACATGTTGTAAATTACTGTAACTTGATTTATATTGTCATCATCATAAAGCATCTAAAATATTAGAATTATTTTCTTAATCACAACATGGATTTCGGAAAGGGCTATCATGCATTACACAACTGACTGAGCTATATCATGTTTTGGCCACGGGTGTTGACAAAGGCGGACAGATTGAATCTGTTTTCTTAGATTATATAAAAAAGCGTTTGATACGGTATCGCATAAACTATTATTACACAAATTAGGGCGCCTAAGCTTTGGCACGGTTATTCTAAGTGGATACATGCGTATCTACTATCACGTTACCCATGTGTTGTTTTAAATGGTAAAACTTCAAATTTTGTTGCGGTAACATCCGGTGTACCGCAAGGCTCTCTTTGGGACCCTCGTTATTTTTAGTATCTGTTAATGACAACAATGACGGTGCCAATTAATGGGTACGTTTGTTCGCGGATGATCGTGTTGTTTACGCGGGCATTACTGAGGTGGAGAGTTTTAGACGGCTGCGGGATTACCTGTACCGAAGGGAACAATGGTGTATAAAGCGGAAGATGGAATTCATTGAAAAAATATGTGTCCACATTAGTTTCATCCGTAAAACAAAAACAAAGGCTGAAACGTTTTATCAACTGAATGAAGGAACCGTACCAATATAGCAAACAATTAAATATCTAGGCTTCACGCTATCAGCGGACTCCAATTGAAATGCACATAATAACTATGATGTTATGATGACCGGAAGAGCGCTTGGATTTGCAAACAGAAATCTAAATAAATCAGCTAAAGCTGTCAAAGAGTACGTCAATCTCTCGTATGTTTGCACCAATTTTAGAGCGCGTCTGCACCGTCTAGGATCCTTCTCAGCAAAACCACATTGTTGCTCTAGAGAGAATTCAGAGTCGTGCTCCTCGTTTCGTTTTGGTGCGGTTTGACCGTTTTGCGAGTGTAACTGGCATGATTAAAGAACCGGAATGGTCTACGTTGGCATCAAAATGAACAAACTTACGCTTCAAGTTTTCATATATTATATATATATTTATATACCGTATTTACTCGAGTAAGAGCCGCACTATTTATGAACAAGGCCCTTGCGTCTACTTTTCTGCAAAGCATATATACAGCCAATCATCGCGTTGCGCCTAAATACTATAGCGAATAACTAGATCGAGAACACGAGTCTCCATCCAAATGCAATCTTCACAGATGGTATATTCGCGCGAAGATGTTATCTCTGTCCTGTAAACCGCTGGGATCATGCTGTCGATCGCGGTGATTGGCAATCCGCGTGCTTCGCGCAAAACGAATCCTCAGGTTTCCTTAGGACACATGCAAAGAAAAAAAAACTTTTTTTTTTAACAGCTTAGATGGAAAAAGGATATTATAAAACGATTTTACAACGAAGAAAAAAAATTTTAGAGTTATATTTACGGCGCTATACGAATTTGTAGTTGGCGCCCGCGGGCGCCGCGGAAAAGTGGCCCTTATTTATCACGTGACGGGCCCATATTTGTCACGTGGTGCTCGCGCTCTTTCGGAAGCTTCCTATGGCCTCTAAAAGTAACTTATTCATCTTTGTTTGAAGTATAACAAAAAAACTAAGATGAATAAGTAACTTTTAGAGCCCAAAGGAAACTCCTGAAAAAGCGCAAGCAGACGTGATCGACCTGTGCGCCGGTCAGATGACGGCGGCGGCGCCCCGAACCAGACGAACTTTTGCGGCGGCGGCGACGGCGGCGTGGAGAAACGCGTTGAAGCGGCGTTCGCACAACGCTCAGCGTGCGGCGGCGGCGTCGCTTTACGGCTCCGGCGATGCAGGGCGGCGGCGCGCGGGCCTACCACGTGACCAGCGGCGGCTCCAACGGGCGCCAACTACAAATTCGTATAGCGCCGTAAATATAGCTCTAAAAATTTTTTTTTCTTCGTTGTAAAATCGTTTTATAATATCCTTTTTCCATCTAAGCTGTTTAAAAAAAATGTTTTTTTTTTGCATGTGTCCTTTAATAAAGAGTGCGGCTATTACTCGAGTAAATACGGTATATATATATATATATATATATATGTGTGTGTGTGTGTGTGTGTATCACAATGTAACTGGCATTAATAGCTCATCTTACTTATTACCTCCAAATTATATCTCCCGAAGAAAAGACCACATTCACAAGACAAGAGAACTTCGCACTAAAACCAAATTGGGCAGAAACTCTCTTTTTTTTCTGTTAGAACTATTAAAGAGTGGACCGGCTTGCCCAGCGAGATTGTGTCTGCCGCAAATTCAGAAATGTATTTTTTTTCTTCAAGTTTATTCGCCCCTTGCGATAATGCCCGATGCCGCTTCATGATCATGATGAATAAAGAAATATTACGTTCACATCCCTCGCTTGCCTCTTCGGCATTCTTATCGACCAATGCCGCCATCTGATTGAAGGAGGAGCAATAATGAGATGCTCGAGACTAGCTGAAAGTGGCCACACTCAGAGCGATAACGCAATGGGGCCCACAAGTACAATCTGCGCTGCAAATTTAGTTTTATAAAAAAAAAAAAAAAAATTGTTGCGCGAGCGTTTTTTTTTTTTTGCAATGTTTATATTTTGTCGTTGCTTGATCATTTGCTCGTGTCTTCCATTAATTACGATGGGCAAAATGAGACGCGAAATGCGCCCCCTAGTCTCTTTCTAGCAAAGCGTAAGAACCCTGCTGCTCCGTTGCGATATCAGATCAGCAGGAAAGGATCCATTCACAAAAAGCAAAACTCGGCCCATACTGGAGCGAGCTGTTGTACCCAGTAGGCCCACTTTCGGTAAAGTATTGCGCGCTGGCAGGTACAAAACATCATCGAGGTGACGAACGCTTAGGCTAATTTCTGTTAATTTGCAAGTAAATTGCACGTGGTTGTGGAAGCTTACACTCTAAAAAAAAAGAAAAAGAAAAGTCCCGCGAGAATCTACAGTACACTCACATCAATGTGAGCCTGATGACACCACTACACGTGTGCACCAATCCTTTCGGAGTAGTGACGCTCTCATTCACTTCATACAACCGAAGCCATCTAACGAACGCGACGTGTGCCTCAGGTAGCGTGATGACACGTAACAGCAACTTCGGCCATCTAGCGTGTGCTGGGCGAGACTCAAATGCGCTGTAGCTGTCGTCAACACAGGCGGTTTATTAGCCGCTGCGGCTCTGGGGTAGCACGTTTGGTTCACAGTCAGCGAACCCGGAATCGAGTTCTGAGAAAACCGCGGCGGGTTTTGGGGGTTTTCTTTTTCAGGCATATGGCGACATTGGTGACGGACGCCAATATTGCCATGACGGAACAAAGTAAAAACGGAAGGGCTCGGCCTATTATGTCCATGCTTCTCGCTGCTTGATTCGTTCTTCGGCGATTTTAATGAGTAACAACGCAACCTGATTGGCTGCGGAGTGATAATGTGAAGCATGCGACTATACTCGCGGTCAGCTTTCTGTGGCAATGCAGTCAATGCTAGGGGAGAGGGTGCGCCAACCGCTGTACACGCGCTTTCCTCCTCTCTTCGGATTGCCCCAGAAAGCTGACCGCGAGTATAGACAATGGCACCGCGGTGCGTCTCCCAGCACAGTCTTGTAGCGTGCACATGTCCTCACGCCCCGTTTAGGTGTCGCACGCTCCCTATGCGCAGAGCAGGTGGTCTGCTTCTTTTGCAGGAGTTGCGGTGACGTCAAAACGACGCCGAGCTTTGATTGGCTCTGATTGAAGGATAATGGTAGACTTCAAAGCAAGCTGCCTTGAGGTCTACCTACTATTCTTCATTTAGAACCAATCATAGTTCGGTGTTCTGACGTCACCACAACCCCTGCAAAAGAAAGCAGACGAACTTGCGCTCCGCATAAGATCGCAGCAGAACCCGAGAGAGCAATCATGAAACGCCAAGGGGCCGTCGTAGTAATACGAAACACCCTACCGTTCTTCGACCGTTAATTGCCCTAAATGTTTGAGAGGCAGGAAGGCGTCGGCCGTTCGCTGGTCGTCATTGCTAAGATTGCACCAGGTTTAAAACCATAACTTGCGAGCCCCACGTGCTTAGTTGCCGCACTAGCAGAGGCACACGGGGACGCCGCGAGCATCATCAGTTGAGCAGAGAGTCGTTACATTTCGTAGTGGCCGTCATAAACAGGGCGATACGTGCCCCCGGGCTGCCCTGGACTTTGCCGCTGAATTATCTATGAGCCACGTCTAGCCGAGTTCCCAGACGCCGGTAATAGCCCCAGCACGCTGTTTTGCGTCTGTTTTTCTCGCATTCCTTGTTGCCTGCGTGGCACACCGGACAATCAATTGCCTTTTTTTTTTTAAAGAAAATGTGCGGGTAATATGGCGCAAAGTGTTGAGAATTAAAATGTCGCAGTGCCCGAGCAACAACGTTTTCACGAATATCAATCAGTAAAATAAGAACTCAGTAGATCACCAATTCCCCCGAGTCACGCAACAGTTTTCTGCTGAGTCACCACTTTCTAGAATGACAGTTGACTATAGTTATTCGCAGTTTAAGAAAAACACATAGCGTGAAGAGTTCGGAACATCTTATTAGCGCTTTAATAACCAACCTGAACTGCGGCTTTAGCCGACAAGAACGCCAAAGAAGAAACCGTGACTTCTAATGAATTATGAAATATCAGGGAGCTATTGAACGCCTGTTTTACGGCGTTTCGTGGATATTATTCGCATTATTTATTTCTGTATCGCGTCCTCAAACTGCGTACGTTTTCGAAGATCTCTGCCAAATGTTTACTTTCAAGTTTTCGAAGAGTTTCACTTGTTAAAAACAAATCATCACAAAAAGTCGTTGAACCCGAATACACAAACTGAAAAACGATTTTTTTTTTTTAACTAACAGGTTATCACTGGAAATCTTGACATTGGATCATTATCTACAATCTAGATGATTTAAATAATTCTGCATTTCGTCAGGGGATGGTATCAGGTATACAAGATCAACACAAGATTTGCCTATTGGTGAAGAGGGCATTGTCGAACAATAGTGCTGATATACTTGAGCCGCGTAGTCCTTGACAAAAAAAATACAGTGGTCATGCTGTCTTGGTACGCATGAATACACATAATCAGAAGAAAAAAAAAACACATTCCGCACACTACTAGCTCACGTCATCTTGTTTTGCAATCTTTTTACAGACTGCTAGGTCGTCGCATACGATTTTTCAGGAACGAAATATAACGAACGACCAAATACTTCAGACAAATACATCGTCAGCACAGAGAAACAAAAAATTTCAGCAGTCGACGAAGGAATTTTAAGGGGGCCGGACTCCACAAGTAGGGCCTGCGTGGCAGTGCGGACTGTCCTGCTTGACATGCACGTAACAATAGAGCGTATATGGGTTCACGTTGCGAGACTAATGGCGAATATAATCCAAATCCTAGCCGCAATTATGAATCCCTCTTAATCCCACATAAAGCCACAGAGCGTGGCCAAAATAGGCCACAATCCTAAAACACAATTAGGGGTCATTTGTGACACCTCACCACCTTTTCTCAACCTACGCAGTCAAGAAATTATTATCTACAAAGATGTGATCACCTCAGACAGCATTTTTGTGCGAGGGTGTTAAGGGTGGTTCGCACGCCTGCGTCTTGTTGCGGCGACAGAGGGCGCTGTGCAGCCACGTTATCCGTCGTGATCGCTTACGACGAGAGAGCATACTGGCTCGCTGGCACAGCCTGCGAGGCTGTCTTAGAATTTCATTTAACTAGAGTGAAATTTTGGAGTATCTGCGAGATTGCATGTGCGCACTATCTACGAGAAATGGTCGTCCATAACAATGTATGAGCCTTTTGATAGAGCGTGGCGAACCTCAAGAAGCACGTGCAGGAGGTGGAGACGAGGAGGTGGACGGAGGCGGCCACTCGGGAGCAGACAATGACGACGTACGCCGCACCCAAGGTCGTCATCGTGCTAGAGCAGATATACGACGACTCCCGGGGCAGCGGCCTGCTTTTCGAGGCGCGCACGGGGGCACTGAAGACGAAGGTGTGGAGGTCGCGTTTTGACACCAAGTCCCCAACCGGCTGTGTCGTCTGCGGAGAAGAGGAGACCATCAAACACCTAGTGCTCCAATGCGGGGCCCCCAGCCCTTCCTCCCCCCCCCATTCCCCCCCCTCCCCCCCCCCCTTCCCCCCCGGGTGGACAGATGGCGCTGGGTTTTCGGACGGCAGACAGTAAAGAAGACAACGGGGAACAAGTAGAGACGACCAAGCGAAGGCTGGAGCAGTGGTTGGAGCGTTCCTGGTGGAGCTCGGAGAATCAGAGGTGGACGGGCATGGACACACAGGAAAGAGTCCAACCTGCAGACTCCACCGGCTCCGGCAGACGCCCACTTACAGACGATGGAGACCAAGGAGACGAAGAGAAACCCGGCTGGTCTTGGCCAGGCACTTCATGAGCCCAGCGGAGCTGGCCTTTAGCAGGCCCTCACCGGAACTTCCGGCGAGCGGCCACTTGGTACAAAAGGGACGCCAGCAAATCCAAATCCAAGACCCAGGGTGAAATAGTTATAGGCGAAAAGAAATTAAGAACTACACACAGATCGCCAGGTTTCAAAGGCGACCCGATCAGGTTTCCAAGAAGCAGAAGGCATTTCTACAGAACCAAACCAAAGTGTGTGGACAATTCATCGTGAGCCACGCGTTCCCCTCGTCGACTTCAATGATTGTCTCCCCCATGCTCCAAGAGAACGTGGGTGCGCGGGCGTTATTCGTGAAAAAGTGCACCTATTACCCGAGAAAATACGGCACGTCTTTTCGAAGGTACAGTCTCCACCAATACAAAAGACCCATTTGACGAGACAGCTTTAAGTGAACAATGAAGGAAGGAGAGACAGAAAAGACACCCTATCGCTGGTATCAATTTTTTTCTTTTTAGATGCGGAGCATCTCTTGCTCGGGTCTATGTCCCGCGGCGTCGGCGTTGTAGTCGGCACTCGAACTACGCACGCGCAACTCTCCTCCTTCCCTCTCTCCAACAGCTGCGCGTTACTCTCTCCGCTCTCTCTCTCTACCAGCTGCGTGCACTGCGCGTGCGTTCGCTTCTCCTCACACCGCGCGCGCACGCGCAACTCTCCTCCTCTAGTCTCCTCTCCTTCAAGTGTGAAAAAAAAATAAACGGCGAGCGGCGAGCGTTCCAAGTTTCTCTGCCGCGAGCCGCGACGAAGGCTCGCGTAGGGTGCAACGCTAGGGCAGTCGGTGGCGCCATCTCTCGACGTCAGCACGCAACTGACTCTTTCCTCGGAACCAACACGATGCTCCGCATCACCCCATGGTTCCCCTCGGGAAGATGGTGTAATTTTTTTGCCTCCCTAATTGCTTTTTTTTTATTTCTATTTTTGCTTAGCAGAGAGGGCGCCCTTCAGAAAGAGCTTTTCTTGCGGTTGCAGGATTATTGAGGCGGAGCTCACACAGTTTTCTTCTTCGTTGTCTATGGCCAAGGCCTCCAACATCTCCCTTGCAAGCTGGTTTTTATGGTGTCCTATGATGCTGGCTTGCTCAAGCTTGGGTTTGCACTTGCAAGTTCGACAATGGGCAGCGAGGTGTCCTGGTCCCGCGAGATTCTTGACGTTGGCCACATCTTCCCGTGCACGGTTGTTTACGCATCTCCCGGTCTGTCCAATATAGCATCGTCCACATGTTAACGGTATGCTGTAAACGACTCCTTTTTAGGCACGTAAGGTATTTTGTCCTGTGTCGAGTGTCACACATATCTTTCTTGTCTGTTTGTGTCTGGTTGATCCTACGGCATAGGGAATAAGCCTTATTGGGGGCCGAGCACACAACTTGAACGTTTTGCCGGTTTGCTATTTTTTAATTTGTGGGTGACCCCATGAATGTACGGGACTACAGCAAACGGCTTCTTTGTTTTCTTTGCTTGTTCTTCACTTTGGACATTGTTCCTCTTGACACTGCGGCATATTTTTTCACATATGAAGGCCAATAAAGTTTTTGGATATCCGGCATTGTCTCTTTTCTGTCTTTCCTTCTTTCATTGTTCAGCTAGTTCCACCCTTAATGTATCACAACCAACTAGCTCAACTCATCCCAGTAGTAAGCTTTAAGTGGTCGCGATGAATTCGCCTTCGACCTGGCCAATATATTGCTCGGGGCGAGAGTAAATAAAGGAACTTTTGTTCTATTCTCTCGCTCTCTCTGGTCAAGGTGCATTCGCCGAGAGACCTCCATAGATTGCAACCATTGACTCACCCTAACGTTTTGAGGAAAGAGACGACGCTCCAGATTTCTTAGAGTGAAGAAGCGAGACTACCTTATAATTAAATAAAACATATCAAGAGCCATGAGTTAAAACAAGGTGACATTGTAACACTGTCTTTCCTACGGTGATTCGCAGATTAGGCTACATCTAAGCGACACACTACATGCGCGATTCAGTTTCTGTATATCGTGGTGGCCGAAAACGTAAGAAATGCAGGACACGGCGAGTACCATGCATTTCCTTATCGCTTGGTAGCCAATGAGGTGGCGGCCGATAAAAACGCTAAAAGAACCGAGTTTTGAAGCAAAACGAGTGAACAAGTAAGCCACGCCTGTGCCTGTCAGTGACCATATAGGCCATAGAGTGTAGACCGTATGCGAGCCTTTCGAAGAATAGGTTTAGAGTCACCTTATGAAGCGCAGAGAGTGGCCTATCAGGATCACGCTTCTTTCTTTGATGCCGCATTTTGATTGGTTCAGAAACTATGATAAGATGCCTCACCAAACTCTACGTTTCTTAGCTTCTCAGTGACTATCAAATATTTACCCGCCATAACCTACACAAAAAAGGTGCGGATTCACGAAGCATGCTACCAATAACCTGTCAAGTATTAAAAGTGCTTGTGGGATCTCACACAAAAATAAAAACAAATCCACGAAGACCGATCCTTACCAAGCTGCAACGTAACACGAAGCGCTGGAGTTTCTCGAGTCGAAACATTCATACAGACGACGAAGTGTAAAAATCTATATTTTTTTTTTGTTTTTGTTTTAGGCACGATTGTAGCGTTTTGTGGAGACATTGAATTAGTAGGGAGTTTTAGAATAGGGGGCCCCTTCGCTTGCCGAACAGCTTGGGGCGTCGCACTGCGCATGCGCAGGGGCGTCCTATTCTAAAGTTCTGCAATGTAATGGCCACTTGTTTTAACAATCAAGATTTATTCTTTTGTTTTCTTTTTTTTTGTGCGGAGATAAAAGGGACAAATGCCAAACACCACAAATACATGTTTTGCGTTAGATCCTTGTGTGTACTCGCGCTCAGACAAATTTTGGCTACAGAGTGTTTTTGTCACTCTTTCTTGATACTATTTTTGTGGCACTTTCGAAGCGTTATTTTATATCCTCTCATAAAGAAGTTCATTCAGCATCAAGATATTGTACTTCTACGCGACATTTGACGATGCCTAAGATGGCTAACGCGCTGCAACAGCTATACTACTTTAATGCGCATTGCAGGTCATCGCTAAAACTTCTCTTTCAAGGTTAGCCAACGTAACATACTGAAACCTGTCCGCTATTACTCAGTAATATAGAGTTTAAAGCTCAAATACTTAGTAAAGAGTACAAATTTATTTTCAAATTTTTAACACCATTTGGTGTGGGAGAGGAAAAAAGACGGTTTATTAGAAAGACGAAGAGAGTAAAATTTGGTGTGTGAAAGATGGCAACGCGAAATACTTGCGGGTCAAGCATTTTGTTTCTGTCTTTTCTCTTTTGAATCGTTAAACTTTGAGAAAACTTCGCCAGAGTCGAATGCGAGAGCCTGCGGCTGCGCGGCATTCTTATTTTCTTTTCTCTCAGTCAGCGAAGTGGACAACTTTTGGAACTTCGTGCAGATAAAAATAAAAAGTTATCATAAGCTCACCGGTGTCTCTTTTGAGAAAACACAAAAAGAACTAACTCGGACATCTGCCTCAGAATTACTTTTCTTCGTTGACCTCTGAAGCTGTCTAGTACTCGCGTTGTTATGGGACGCCTGGCGTGTACCTCGGCTGGATGACGGACTTTTTTTTTTGTTTATGTCCGCGCTGTTGTTTTTTTGGGTGTTCAGGGGCTTGTCGTCGTCTGCCATTCTGGCGACTCCGTGGCTTTAAGAATAGTGCTTTGTTTATATTTTGAGAAAGAAGTCCCGCTTATATCCTCAACTGCCACTGTTACATCTCGCTTTCTTGGATTTCCTTCGTATTCCCTTTGCCTCCACCATTATGTTCTTCTGTACAGTGTAAGTCAAAACAAAGGGTTCTTTCGGTGTTCTCTTTCGTACCCAAGATCTCAATGGAAAAACATTTCAACACAGCATCTTTCCTGCCGCTCTCAAACAAAGAAACAAAACAAGCGAGTACGTGGATGTGTTACAAGATGCAAGCTAGCCCGAGGCTGATATATACATATATATAAAAGCGAAAATCAAGATTACTAAAAACAAAGAGAGAAAGCAGATAAAAGAAAATACAAGGAAAGTCTCAAACTATGGATTCGTATGTATTGCGTGCACTTCCACTATACGTATATATTCCCGTTGTTCGACGTCAGTTTATAGACCGGCACGCTGTTTACAAACAAGCCCGCGTTTGCCCACACCAGGTGTGGGCACTGCGCGTGCGCAGAAACCGAAAGCGCGCAGCTGGTGACGTCAGGGCCGCGTGTTGGGCTATACAGCAAGGCGGCCACGGCTTACCGTACCCCTGCTGGCTTCCGGTAATGTGCGCATCACTCCTTTTGAACGTCATCGCCCACTTTTTTGTCGTTACTTAGCAGCACCAGTGGGCGAGAAATCAGAACCAACAATATATCTCAACACGCCACTTTGACCCCGCAACTCAACAGCAGCATATGGAATAAGGCGGACGTGTGCTGCATGCGTGTGCGTGAAAAACACAGCGTGAGTTTCCTAGGACCATAGGACTGGAAACAGAAGAAATGCATGACGAAATGGACGAAGTGTACGGCACAAAGCGTATGTCAAGCAAGGCTGTGCAGAATTGAACAAAAAAAAAATCATCCTTAGACAGAGAGCGCCATCAAAGTCGCTCCATGGAGGTTGCGTAGAAATGCCTTCAATATCTCGCATTTTTGACTCACATTACCTCACGTTTTGCTTATATCTGATTGTTGTCTTTCTTTTTCAAAATTCAAAGACCTAAGTAAAAAAAACGAGAACGATTCATCTGTTCTTGATCTTTTTACACGCAAGATGTAGACACATATTCTAACTACTTCTGCACATAATTACCGCATAGAATAATTTAGTTTTCGTGACGTGACAGAAGCTTTTGGATGCCCACCACAAAAAGGTTGCCTCTGGGGTTCTGTGTGATTCCATCACGAGACCAACAAGACCGTCAGTCACCTCAAAGGTTCTTCTCTAACCTCCATCATTAAAAAAAAAAGAAAAAAAAGAAAGACGTTTAGGTTTTTGGTAACGTCAAATTAGAGCGCAGCTCTTGAGGAGGAGGAGGGGAGCGTACGAAGGGGAGGGCATGCCCCTGCTCCTCCTCCGCACCCTGTCCTCCTCCTCTCCGGCTCCCCTCACATTGAGTGGGAAATGTTTGCGAAAATTCCCGCTAAATTAAGCGAAAATTTCCCCGCTATTTTTAGCGGGGAAATACTCTCGCTAAATTTAGCGGGAAATTCGCCAATATTTTCCCGCTAAATTTAGATGAAATTTACCAATATTTTTGCGCTAATTTTAGCGTTAAATTTTGCGAACATTTTCCAGCAAAATTGAGCGGGGAATTTTTTCCGCTAAATTTAGAGGAAAATTTTTACCGTCGTGAGGTCACACGTGACGTCACGTGTGACGTCATTATGGGAAACGTCGCATAATGCAACGCGTGATTATGCCGACGCCGACGCCACGCAACCCGAAAACGGGCGCCTAAGAGCTGCGCTCTAAAAGGAACCTATGTTCGTCCTTCCCGAAGCTTCACGCAGTTTCTCCATACACGTTACACTTCTGTAGCGAGAAGCCGTCTTGATAACGCTTGATGGATGACTGAAAACCCAGGTGTCCACCTTCTTTGGAGAGAGCATGAAAAAGCTCATGCCACGTCATAATACCTGCCTAAACCTGTGCGGTCATTTTGCGAAAAAGTGGCTAGTGTATGCACCGACATTTTGTGTGTATTAGACGATTTTTATCGGTTTTTGTTTTCTTTTCAGAGCGCAACTCTTAGGCGCCCGTTTCCGGCATGAGCGGCGTCGGCGTCGGCGTAACCGCGCGTTGCATTTTGGCACGTTTCCCATAATGACGTCACGTGTGACGTCACGAGTGACATCACCGCGCTTTGCATTATGGGTAAATTTCCCCGCTTAATTTAGCGGAAGCTTTCCCCGCTAAATTTAGAGGAACAACTTTCCCGTGAAGTTTAGCGGAAAAAATTCCCCGCTAAATTTTGCGGGAAAAAATTCCCCGCTATATTTAGCGGGAAAAATTCCCTGCTAAATTTAGCGGGGAACTTTTGCCGCTAAATTTAGTAGGAAATTTAGCGAAAATTTCCCACTAAATGGGAGAGGAGCAGGAGAGGAGGGTACGGATGAGGAGAAGGGGCATACCTTCCACTTCGTACCTTCCCCTCCTCCTCCTCAAGAGCTGCTCTGTAATTCGGCGTTACACGGGATTGTAAACGTCTTTCAATTTTTTACTCAGTTCATTGGCCGTTTGAAAAAAAAAAAATAGCCCTCGTATATTGCGTTGCAACTTATTTATATGTAGGACCCGTATGCAGTCTTGCGACTTATATATCGACTTACTCTCGTGTAAAGGCTACATAGAAAATGCACCTCCGCGCCCAATTCAAAGTTTCTGAGAGGCCAGACACCCTTCATGTCGCTGCTCCGAGAGAGTCCACTCGACAAGGCGAGCGCATTGCGGGTCGCTCCTGAACATGACCGGTTTCGAGTGGCGTCGTCGAGGGTTCCGATTAGGCGGACCGAGTGCAGCGCAAACGCATTGGTCTGCGGCCTTGCCCCCGGCCGGTGTGCGTGGGTGCAGCCCCGCCGGTCGATGGCAGGGCCTCGTCACCGAGGGCTTCGTAGCTAGTGACGACGACGGAATGACGGCGTCCGGAAAGGTCGGGTTGTCGACCTCGTCTCACGGGGTCACTCGACGGCACCGGGTCGGATGGACGCCGGGATCAATAGGGGCCCGCCGGACCCCGTGGTAATGGTGCGCGACTCGGCCGAATCGACGGGACCAGGTTTGTCAATGAGCCTCTTAGCGGTGGGGGGAAACAGGGAAATCGGGATCCGTTCCGAATTCATCCAGGCTCAATGCAGACGCGGGGTCAGATTCTACCACGACAAATGGTTCTATGATTTTGAAATGCGAAAACATTCAGGGCGTTGACAGCTGCTTTCAGCGTGATGTTTATTGTCACTGACCGCTTTAAGAAAAGGCGAAGGGCAGGGCGTTTTCCGAGCACCTTATTATCGTTCCTCAGCCTTTCCTCAGCAGCTGAAACTGCGTACTTCGCGCATTTAAAACGCTGTAAAGCGAATCGCGAAGCGAGGACGTAATAAGCCCCAGTGTGCGTTTTTTATGCTGTCACTGACTGTAGACATAGCCTTTGCGATCACGTTTCTGCGGGACAGGCAGGTAATGAATCGCAGCGAACAAGGAAAGTATCCCAGCGAATGATGAAGCTGGGAATATTACCATAGACCTTAAAAATGCGATGTGGGCAGGGACGCTGAACGAGTGAAATGTCAAAAAAAACTGTATCTGCGAACGTCGCACCCCCCCCCCCCCCCCCCCCCCCCACCGGGTCTAATTCATTACGCCGGATGGTCAACGCGTAGTCTTTTTGATTTAAATTACACAAGATAATTCAATAGCTTAGCGCAGTTTCTAGCATTAAAACCACTTGATAATAACAACCAGGAATCTATTGTAACCCGACAAACCTGGCACAATAATTGGCCGCGTGCTCTTCTTTCCAAATGGACCTTTTGGCGAATATGTGCTGCCACCTGTGGGGCGATGGGCGAACCTGAGGCGCACTGGGTTGGAGAGTATTTGTAGAGAAAACAACGTGCACGTTAGGCTTCTGGTGTGCTACCAATG
This sequence comes from Ixodes persulcatus, assembly GCA_013358835.2. Lineage (NCBI taxonomy): Eukaryota > Metazoa > Arthropoda > Arachnida > Ixodida > Ixodidae > Ixodes > Ixodes persulcatus. The sequence continues at coordinate 146,054 of JABSTQ010009487.1, read as the reverse complement.
CGTTTTCTTTTTTTTTTTTTTTTTTGGGGGGGGGGGGGGGGGGGATCGGTGGCCGAGTGGGCTAGCGCACACCAGCTCGGAGCACGTGGAGCGAAAGCTCGCGCTGCAGAACCCAGGGATCCTGGATTCAATCCCCACCCCTGCCCGTTTCGATCTGGATGAGCATCGTACCGGCGTGCGGTCGTGTATCACTACTGCGTGATGCACGTTAAAGACCCCAGGCTAGCGGTTGTACTGCACTGGCTAAATTGCTCATCTACAGCGAGTGACTCGTCGCAACTTTAAAATGGCTGACCAACGACTCGCTGTACAAATATCCACACAACCCCAATTATTATTTCTTTTTGGGTACACTCGCTGCTTTTAGAAGCATTTTGAGTCGCGATGTCTCGGGATGAGAACATCCCATTCGCGTTTGACGCGGACCACTGGGTACGTCATCCCCCGGACCGTACGAACCTCACCCAGGACCGCGTATGGAGCTACCTCAAAAAGGACAGTTCGTTCAGGCAAGCGCATCGGGGATGGTCCTTCAAAGAAGAAGGCTACACAGTTCACCGGCATGATTGCGGTGCACGTCGTAATCTAGAACGGGCGTCGTCAGTACGATGACTCGTGTTCACCTTGTTCGCAACATCAAAACTTGAGTCTCGACTCTCGATGGTCTCCAAGGCGCCCAAAGGCGAGAAATGCAAGATGGCGAATTGTTTGGAACTAGATACTCTCGAACCCAGGCGCATCAAATACTCCGCGCATGCGCACCGCGTTTTTCTACAAAAGGTCCATTGACCTTGATTATGCTCGCTGGCCTTTGAAGAAGCGAATAACATGAAGTATTTATTGACACAATACGTTCGCGTTGTTCGTGCTTAAAACCCCAGCTTTTTTTTTTTTTTTTTCTGGCTCAGTGATCGCTTTTCGACGGAAATAAAACGGGCATAAATCTCTTATGTTCTAGACGGTGGCGTCCCCCTTTCAGCCAAATTGCCACATGCAATGTCCCCACACAGTGGGCGACCGGCCAAATCAATCGCAGTGATCGGCCCCTCGAATGGCGATGAAACAGAACAAACTCCATGTCCCAGCGCAAAATGAGGTTTCAGTTTTTGGCGCCTCGTCAGACATTGATTCAACTTTCTCCGTAGCTCGAGTCTGCTCACGTACTTTCCCCGCGGAAACTGGGCGCGTTGGCATTTTATTCACTTACCGCCAGTTCTCTCCTGATAAAAAAGAGAGTATGTTTCGTCCGTCTCTTGCACCAGGCATAAAACAGGATACAAAATGGCGCACTCGGCCAGTTCACATATTTCAAAACAAAAATCGCTTGGGAGAAGAGAGAACGGTTTCATCTATAGTAAGTCCCTAACACGCCGGCGATGACTTCATTTCCTCGAAGCTATACTTCGCAGCTGCTCGCGTCATACCTTTACACCGCTGTTCCCGAAAAGTGCGAACGAAGACATCCGTGGCCAGAAGGAGGAAGACAAAAACGAGCGAGCGAAGAGCCGAGAATAAACAAGAAGGCTGTGGCGAAAAATATAAACTAAACAGAAAACAAATTGGAGGCAGACATCGCAGTTTTCCAGCCGCCATATCGATCGTGGACGCTCTCGCCTTTTCCGGAGATAAATAACGGAAAGTGGCGTCGTTGGCAGGGTCATCTTCCCGCCGGATAGCCTGATCCTGTCGACTTCAGAATGGACGAAGACGTGGGCGAAGGTTTTAAAGGGCCATCGAACTAATATATATATATATATATATATATATATATATATATATATATATATATATATATATATATATATATATATGTATATATATATATATATATATATATATACAGGGTGTTTTTTTTAAGCTTAACAGAATTTAAAAAAAAAACCATGAGAGCTAGATTAATGCGGTCTGTGCAGGTTAGTTATACGGCCAGGGGGACAAATTATAGGAGGCTAATCGTAACGATCAGTCGGCTAATTAGTTAAAAATTGTTAATGAACTTTTTAATTAATGAAAATAGACGTATAGTTCCAATTAGAAACTTGCTCAGCGTCATCGAAAACCACTAAATCAGTAATTTTCAGAAAGACTTTGAGCGCGTGAGAAGCGTAGTAGTGCACTAAAGTTAGCACTCGTGGAGCACGTACAAAGCTAGCGGTTGCGATAAGGCGCCCGCGCAATTTTCCCGTCGCTTATCTAGCCCCAGCCTTGTACCTGCTCCACGAGCGGTAACATTCGTGCACTACTACGCTTCTCACACGTTCAAAGTCTTTCTGAAAATTACTGATCTAGTGATTTTCGATGACGCTGAGCAAGTTTCTTATTGGAACATGTCTATTTTCATTAATTAAAAAGTTAATTAACGAATTTTAACTAATTAGCCGACTGATCGTTACGATTAGTCCCCTATACTATGTCCCCCTGGCCTTAAAACTCACCTGCGCAGACCGCATTAACCTAGCTTTCATGGTTTGTTTTTAAAAATTCTGTTAAGCTTAAAAAAACACCCTATATATATATATATTAGTATTGTTTTTAGGTGTTTGGATTGAACACATATGTCACAAAATAGACTTTCCCCACATGAAAAGTTCAGTGCAATATTTAGGTCGGACCACGCATTCTTAGGAGCGAGACTTGCTTCTGTTTTGTGCGCCTTTTTCGGAACCATCGTACTGGAATATAAGCGCGCTTCTAAATCGCTTCTCACTCAAAATGATGCTCACAACGTAAACAATCCGCTAAGCCTTTTTTTTTTGCAGGAAAAAGTTTGTTTTGTGACACACGCCTGCGATTCAGTCACTTAGAAATATTTTCGTACGGCGTTTAGAGTCTCTAGAAGAGGTTCCGAAATTCCTTCTATTTCGACAGCGACGTCCCAATATATCAGATTCGCTCCTAACTTAAAATGTGTCGCGCAATGGTTTCAGTCGGGAGATGCGTGTTTTCTTTTGGTACACACTCGTATGTTAGTTGCTCTGCAACCTTAGTGATTTGTTTTTTCCAATTTCTTTATCCTATTAATGGGTATGTGTAATATAACTTTTCTCGTTGATTGTTTATGTATTCTGTTGTTATTTTTTCATTCTTATTTTCATTTGGTTGTATGTAATTTGGTGCTGTAGGCCTGTATTATGGCGGGAGAGAACATTTGAGGCCGGAATGCCTTTTTTCTTTACCGCCCTGCCGGCCTTAGCCTGCAGAACCAATAAAGGTAGAAAGAAACAAACTCCGCAATTATTTTCTTTCGCGGTGCTTCCTGGTTTGTGTCTGGTTTTGAATGCGAAACTCCAGTGGCAGTCTCTTTTTGATGGGTAAATGAGAAGTGTATCACGCTGCTCACGCTGCTCATACAGAAGACAGTGTTTGTTGCCGAAATCGTGACAAAATTATCTGCGCAAACGTCTTCAAGCATGTTTGAAGTAGATTTTGCTTCATATATCAACGGAGCACCTGGCTAACTAACTTCCACTGCTCCACTGCATCTCGAACATGACCGACTCGGTGTTTGGCCGCAAAAGCTGCGGCACACGCCCATGAAGGGGCGCGATTGCGCATCTGCATCTGACCTGAATTGATATATATATATATATATACAACACGGGCACTTCACACCATCGTACGTGGTCTCCGAGGAGGAATTAAACGAACTTATGCAAATGAAGGAACCGTATTTAATCCAGTGAATCAAACAATCAAAGTTTTTACGAACCCGCCGAAAGCCAAAATAACGGCGAAGCCAGGATTTGAACTCTCAGTTCTGACGCACTACAATCCGAAGGAGCCTCTCATCGTCTCAGCGGACGCATCATCTTACGGAATTGGTGCGGTCTTGCTACAAGAGACCGACGGCAAGCGGCTGCCTATTGCCTATGCATCGCGCTCTCTGACTGAGACAGAGCAACGCTACGCTCAAATCGAAAAAGAAGCGCTCGCGATCACATGGGCATGTGGTCACTTCCGCATGTACATCTTAGGACTGCAGTTTCACATTGAGACAGGCCACAAACCGCTGGTTCCCCTCATGACAACAAAGCGACTCGACGAGCTGAGCCCCCGACTGCAGCGATTCCGAATGCGCTTGTTCCAGTACGACTACACCATAGGTCACGTTCCGGGAAAAGCGATGTACACAGCCGACGTGCTCTCACGCAAGCCGTTACCCGACACAACCTCTCGTACAAGGGAACTCAACACCAGAGAGTACGAGCTCCTCACGCTGGAACAGCTTCCAGCCTCCCAAGAAATGCTCGATCGCATCAAGAACGAGCTGCAGACAGACCCGGTAACGAAGAGGGTAATCGAGTACACTCTCCGGACATGGCCGGATAAAATGACGCTTCCTCAAGGAGTCCGCCAATACTACGAAGTCGCCAGCGAACTAGCCGTACTAGACGGACTGTTGTTCAAGGGCAATCGGCTCGTCATACCAGAAGCCCTACGCTTCGAAATCCTGGAGAAGCTTCACACAGGTCACCAGGGTGTGTCCAAATGCCGCGCCAGAGCACGAGAATCAGTCTGGTGGCCAAGCATTAGGCTCCACATCGACAGCTTCGTCCGAAAGTGCCCCGTTTGTCAAGAACACCGGAAACCAGGTCAACCTCCGTTTTTGGCGACTCCACTGCCAAACTACCCATGGGAAGTCGTCGGCATGGACCTTTTCGTCCACGAAGGCAGTAACTACTTGATTGTTGTCGATTACTATTCAAGGTTCTTCGAGCTGGAACCTCTGAGGCGGACGACGACCAGGGACATCATCGCCATCCTTGACCCAATGTTTGCACGATATGGAGCGCCGAAAATTCTCCGAACAGACAACGGACCACAATTCGCCTCACGCGAATTCGCAGTGTTTCTGAACGAATGGGGAGTCACCCAATCAACGTCAAGCCCGTACTACCCACAGAGCAACGGGGAGGCCGAGAGGACAGTCCAAACGGCTAAGCAACCCCTTGGGAAATCGACAGACATCCACAAGGCACTGCTGGCCCAGCGTGCGACCCCGGGAATCGAAGGTTACGCGCCAGCGGAGCTATTCATGGGGCGAAGACTGCGCACAAACGTGCCAGTAAAACCAGAATCTCTGCAACCTCGCTGGGACACCACTGACTTTCGCTCCAGAAATGCCTTATACAAGGAGAAGATGCGACAACACTACGACGAGCGCCGCAGAACACGTGAGCTCGACACCATTCCACCTGGAACTGCGGTGAGAATTCTGACAGGAGCAGCGTCTTACGGCCACATTCTAGGGCCAGCGCCTCAACCCCGTTCCTACGTGGTGCAGACGACGACTGGCACTACACGGCGAACAAGAGGACACCTGCAACCGGCCGTCGCACCTACCGTCACAAGGAGTGGACGTATAAGCCGTCCACCTGACCGCTTTGGGGAAGTGTGAGTGTTGTTCTTCCAAAGTGGGGGAGGTGTCGGAAGATCATCATCATCGCCCCCGCCGTCGTCATCATCATCGCCACCGCCGCCGGGTGACCCTGGACTCTGCCCGCCGCTTCCGCGCGCGGACTCTCTCTCCACCAGATCGCGACCAGACACGGCACGACTCACACGTACCTGTATTGCTATGTTAGAATAAACCCACTCCGTTCGTCAATCTTATCTCGACCACGACACTGGGCCTCCCAATGTCTGGCCGAGTAGCATGGAAGTTGTAGTGTGGAAGGCATTTGTTTGGATCTTTTTGCAACACCAGTGCTGGGTACGACGCTTACCTCTGCACCGGTGTCGACAAGGAAACGGAAACCAGAGTCACGATCAGTTATAAAGAACAAGCGGCTAGGGTGGTTACCGGCACCACTCGCCGCCTCTAGTGGTGGGTTGACGCATTTCCCGAGGCTGAGCAGGGGAAAACGCAGTTGCGGGCATCTTCTCCGAAGGTTCGGTGGTACCAGCAAAGCCTAGTGTCCGGTGATTTCGCCCGGGTTGCGGCCGGAGACCCGCGGCGAGGGCGAGTTGAAAGGCGTCGCTTGTGTGGTGAAGTAGAGCGCGTTGCGATGGCTGATATCCGCACTGAGAGGTTCTGCATCTCCCGATGGAACTCCTCTCGTATGTCTTCGAGTGTGCAAGGCCGCTGATCCTGAAGAACGACGACCTGTGTGAACGTTGGAGTCGAGACGTCCGTGACAGCATCTGCCAGTTGGGCAAGTTCGGGTAAAACCAGCCCAGATGCAGATGCGAGGATCATCCGTACATTGACGGGCAGCCGTTGAAGAAACAACTCTCGTATGACGGCTGCGTCGAAGGTTGGAGCCTTCGCACCCAGAAGTTGTTGAAGGCGCCTGAGTAGTTGGGAAGGTTTTCTGTCTCCCAACTCTTCCGACGATATAAGTTGCTGGAGTCGTCGTTGTTCTGACTCTGAAGTCCGTTTCACTAGTTCTGCTTTCAGAACGTCATAGGGGGAGACAGTGGGCGGGTCGAGTATGATGTCTCGTATTTCCATGGCGGTTTAAGGCGGTAATGCGGACACGACGTGATGAAACTTTTGCGCTAGAAAAATTACTTTGCTGGTGATAAACTGGCTCTCTACTTGCGCGAACCATACTTGAGGATCAGAAGACCACAATTTCGGAAGGCGTGGTTGATGAAGGGCAGCAGGTCAGTCGGGCGTGATCAGGGTCACCACTTGAAGTATCTAGAGGTATCTTCAATGTATTTACTGCGGAGGCTATTTACAACATTAAAATATTTACATCAGTATACATCGCAGACCTGTCCCGTGGGTGTGTTCTGTCTCGAGCAGCCACAAATAATAGGCGTGTCACATAGTGGTGGTGTAGTGGTGTAGTGGTTAGCACACCCGAGCGGACATTGGGAGGCCCAGAGTTCAAATTCAAAACCCGCCGAAAGCCAAAATAACGGCTCCGACGTTATTTTAGCTTTCGGCGGGTTCGTAAAAAATTTGATTCTTTTATTTATTGGACTAAATACGGTTCTTTCATCTGCATATGTTTGTTTATATATATATATATATATATATATATATATATATATATATATATGAACCGTATTCAATTTAATGAATAAAATAATCTTAGCATCAATATATATAAAGCGAGTCGAGTTGCGGGGTGTGTTTGGCGCGTGTATTGATAGATGGCGTCGGGAGCAGCTTCCGAAGGTGCAGCCGACCAGCAAAAGAAAGCAGACGACACGCAGACGAAATCCGTTGGCAGCAGAAGCGCCGTCGTTATGCAAACGCGTTTTTTTTTTACTTTAAGTTTCAATTTTATTGTCCGTATTCATTTTTAAACCAAAGGCAGATACAAAAAAAAAAAATATCTTCATTTTAATAAACCACGGTGGTCGCGAGCAGTCTCGATAAAGAGGTAGCGCCATCTATCAAGACGACCTCCCGCCCCGCCACTCGAATGGGTTGTCTGCGTCGCCGCCCGCCGTAGACCCTGGCAAGTTTCTTGGCCCTATTTTTTTATAGAAAGAGAGCTACGCTTTGAAATTTCACAAGAAAAAACTGACCTTTGAAATACACCTTTGACGAAAAGCTTAGATTGCTACGTGCAGGCGTCGATTGTTACGGTCCATTATAGATCGAGCCTGGTGACTACTTGGGTCACCCTATATATATATATATATATATATATGCTTCGAGCATGCCTCCAGACAGTTGTTGTATGACCAATGTTCATACAAGGAGAAAAACACGCCTCAGACAGCATCTGCAGACTGTTAATTGTACAAGATATTATGAGTGTGACCGCGGCTTAAAGGCCGACTTAAAGGCAGTATTAAAACAGATACCGTGGCTTAAATGCCGACTTAAAGGCCGGCATAAATCTGTGACGGCGGCCTAATGGCCAGTAAAAAGGAAACTATCCCGATTCGTCTTTCCATTCGAGAAAGAGGGAGACCCTCCTCATTTCTGAGGGGAGTAGCTCAGAGACCCGCCGCTATTGTCAGGAGGGGAGGAGAAAGGCTGCGAAGGGATAGAAAAAAGGAAAACTGGGGACCGGTTTTCTTTTTTAGAGCGCAGCTCTTAGGCCTCATTCACACAGCCGGCGCCTCTCCCATCCCGGCACCGTCACGGGAGCACGCCGGGGCGGGGACGCGACGGCAGGGAGTCCGAACAGGCCGCGCAAGCAAAGCGACGGAGGCCGCGACGGCAGGATTGGATTGGATCGGATTGCTTATTTATTCAACTTAAATTACAAAATCAAGAGGTAATTGTGCCTGAACATTAGTGCGCACGTTTCTTTTTTTGTCAAATAAGGATTCGCGTCTGCTATTAGCAATTCCCGCCGAAAAGAAACAAGAAAAAGAACACAACAAGCGTTGGCTCACTGTTGGCAACCGAACGATGAAAAATCTTCCAAACTTAGCGAAACTTTTCTATTTTGTGATTGGTCGGTTTTTGATGGGGGCGGGACTCCGTCATCCGCCGGGACGCCGGGACGCCGGGACGCCGGTGCCGTAGAGCAGCTCCCTACGTCGCCCGGCACCCGGCGGGGCACAGCTTTCCGGCGAAAACCGGGCCGAAAATCCTCTCCCCTGACGGGAACGCCCCTCGCGACGGTGACGGGATGGGAGAAACGACGGCTGTGTGAATGAGGCCGGGCCGAAAATCCTCTCCCCTGACGGGAACGCCCCTCGCGACGGTGACGGGATGGGAGAAACGACGGCTGTGTGAATGAGGCCTTATGCCTCATTCACATAGCCGTCGCCTCATTCACACAGCCGTCGTTTCTCCCATCCCGTCACCGTCGCGAGGGGCGTTCCCGTCAGGGGAGAGGATTTTCGGCCCGGTTTTCGACGGAAAGCTGAGCCCCGTCGGTGCCGGGCGACGTAGGGAGCTGTTCCTACGGCACCGGCGTCCAGGCGTCCCGGCAGATGACGGAGTCCCGCCCCCATCGAAAACCGACCAATCACAAAATAGAAAAGTTTCGCTAAGTTTGGAAGATTTTTCATCGTTCGGTTGCCAACAATGAGCCAACGCTTGTTGCGTTGTTTTTCTTGTTCCTTTTCGCCGGGAAATGCTGGTAGCAGACGCAAATCTTTACTTTACAAAAAAAGAAACGTGCGCACTACTGTTCAGGCACAATTATCTCTTTATTTTGTAATTTAAGTTGAATGAATGAGCAATCCAATCCAATCCAATCCTGCCGTCGCGGCCTCCGTCGCTTTGCTTGCGCGGCCTGTTCGGACACCATGCCGTCGCGTCCCCGTCCCCGCGTGCTCCCGTGACGGTGCCGGGGTGGGAGAGGCGACGGCTATGTGAATGAGGCCTTAGGCGTCCGTTTCCGGCTTGAAGGGCGTCGCCGTCCCCGTCGGCGTAACCGCGCGCGTTGCATTATGTGAATAATACAAGCAGGTGTGACCGCGCGTTGCATTACGGGAATAACGCAAGCGGGCGCAACAGCGCGTTGCATTATGGGAACATTTTCCCGCTAAATTAAGCGTAAAAATTTTCGCAGTTTCCCCACTAAATCGAGTGGAAAAATTTTCGCAAATTTTCTACGCTAAATTTAGCGCAAAACGTTTCCCGTTAAAATTAGCAAAAAAAAATTTTTTTTCCCGCTAAATTTGGCGTAAATACTTCCCTGCTAAACTTAGCGGAAAAAACTTTTCGTGAAAAAAAAATCCCGCGAAATTTAGCGAAAATATTTCCCTCTGCATTTAGCGGCAAAGTTTGCGAAAATTTCCCGCTAAATGGGAGGGGAGTAGAAGAGGAGGAGGAGAGGACATACCTCCATTCCGTACCCTCCACTCCTCCTCAAGAGCTGCGCTCTAATTCGGCATTACAGAGAATTGCAAACATCTTTAATTTTTTTTCTCCGCAGAACACAGGATTTTGTGGGTCGCAAAATGATTTGTTGGCCTAGTTGGTTAAACATTACGAAAATAAAAAAAGCGCGAAAGACAAGGACAAGAGGGAGACTACACAGGACAAGCGCTTACTCGCAAGTGACATTTTAATTCGGAAGATGAGGAAGACGAAGACATTAAAGCCCCTAACGTTAAAAGTTACAAATATTTATGAGAAAGGAGCGAAAGGATCTGAAAAGACTGTGAATTCAAAGAGGTAATAAATATAATTAGTAAAAAAACAAAAGGAAATGGTGGGCATGCTTAAGTAAAAGTGAGAAAAATGACAGTGAAAAAAATGAAGAAGAAAGAGAAAGAGGAAGGTAAAGCAAATTTAAGAATATCTAAGGAACATATTTCATGTACCCTAATTCTTTTGATGACTAAGTCACTAACTAAGCACTGATGCAGGCATTTCATTAGATCGCAATGACTTCAGCCTCAAAAATCTCGTGAGTTCGCTTATCAGGACACCTCCTCAAAATCCTTGTGCTGGGCAGTAGCGGGCCGCATCCACAGTCCCTCACATGTAGAGCGAGAGGCCCCGACGGAGAGGATTTTAGAGATAGCGCATGTCCTCTGAGCCTTACGTTGATGCAACTTCCCGACTGTCCCCCATAAACCTTCCCACAGGTGAACGGGATCAAATACGCTACTAGCTTGTCGAGGGCTGAAAACACAACCGGCACATCGTATTTAGAGGCAGTTCTGTTCAAGTTATGAGAGATGCTATGGATATAAGGGACGACCGCCGGTCGACGTCTTATTCTCTACTTCTCTTGCTTGTTCTGTTTGATTTTATTATGCATTTAACAACGTCAGACAGGATGAAGGTGGGGTAGCCTGACGCCTTGAGTCTTGATACTTGAGCGTCAAAGCTCTCCCTCGCTGGATGAATGCAAGACTTTGTCAGGGCAGCGCTCAAACAACTAGACACAATGCCTCTTTTCACTAGTTTTGAAGAAGAAGAAGAAGATAAGGGCAGGAGAAGAAAACAGAGAGGTTAACCAAGGCGGCCTGCCTCGGTTGGCTACTCTGAGTTGGGGAAGGGATGAGGAAATAAAAGGAGGAGGAAAGAAGAAGTAGAGGAGATGAAGGTAACATATGAGCACTCACGTTAACACTGTGAGGGCAGAATCAATAATCAAGAAAATGCCGCAGTTTCCAATATGGCACGAAAACTAACACACTGAAAGTGCGTGCTGGAATGTCACCAATGTTCACCCAAAACACTCGAGTTTTTGTACGCGCCAGCGCGAAGTTCTGTCGCGCACATGTACACTTACAGGAATTGTAAAACGAATAGTCCTCTATACGACAGCAAATAATGAACAATAGATACTTTTTTACAAACAGAACTCGAGGCGAGTTTCTGATAAAAATCGCAGAAGGGCGTTTGCGGCTTTCTCCTCTTTAAGTGGAGAGTCCCAGGCCCCAAGTATTTTGGACGTAGTAAATGGCCGGTTGTCTAGGTGTGAAAGAGTGCTCTTTAGGAGTTATCTTTCTTCATCGTAAAGTGCACAATCACATAATAAATGAGATATAGATTCCACACAATCACATCCCGGACAGTTCGGATTGTGTGCTTTTCCAATTCGGTGCAGAAATTCCTGAGTGTAGGAAACGCCCAGACGTAAGCGGTGGATAACAGCTTCAGTTCGCTTGGGTAGGTTACGTGACACACGGCATGTTAGGTCAGGATCTAGTAGATATAGAGGAGGGTAATGGTGTGCAGAGCTCTGCCAAAGACATCGTGTTGCATTTCGGGCGTGGAGATTTATCAATGAAGTGACGTCGCTTCTGGAGTAGGGTATTTCGACGTTGGGAAATAAGGTATGGGCGGAAGTCGCCGCACCATCCGCCGCTTCATTTCCAGGTATCTTGCAGTGTCCAGGAATCCACTGGAACTCAACAGAGTGTCTCCTATCAATACATTTCTGAAGATGGCATAAAAGTTTGAAAATAATTTGTCCATTTTCACTTCGTCGTAGGTATGTGCAGATGCTTTGGAGTGCAGGTTTAGAATCTGTGAACACCGTCCATGCCTGAGGTGGCTTTGTCAATATGAATCGAAGGGCTTGATGAAGTCCTACAAGTTCAGCCGCTGTTGAAGATGTCTTGTGGCTAAGTTTGAAGGTTCTCGTTGTGACATACGATGGAATCACAATGCTTGCGGTAGAACTATTTTTGACACATGATCCGTCCGTATATATGTGAGTTTTTGAAGCGTGTATAGAGACAATGGTGGATAAAGTGAGTTGCTTAAGCACTAGCAATGGTGTGTTTGATTTCTTTTTGATGCCTCGAATGTCAAGTTCCACAACGGGGAGAGGGAGTCTCCATGGAGGTATCGTTGGAAGATCAAACGAGCCTATGTCATCAGGGATGTATTGCTGTATTTTTGACAGTGCCCTTGAATACTCTGAGTAAGGTCTTTTGAAAGTAAGATCAGCAAATAAGTGATGACTATGATTAGTAATATGTCTTAGATGAACTCTCAATGTTTCCTGCATCATTAGTACCTCTATAAATGTGGCGCGTGCCTCGGCAACTGTACCCAGAGTCGAGGCACAAGCTGGCAGGCCCAAACAGCCACGGAGGCCACGTGCCTGCACTGCTCTGAGAGCTTTGATGTTGGTTTGACACGTGCCATGTAGAATGGGAACGCTATAGCGAAGTAAGCCGACAAATAAGGCCACATATATTTGTAATAGGGATCTTACAGTCGCGCTCCACGTGGTTCCACCGATGAAGCAAGCAAGAACACTAAAACTGGCGAGCTTTTTGCGCAAGTACAAAATATGAGGTGACCAGGTCAGACCCCTGTCGATGGTGATTCCAAAAAATGTGTGGCATTTAACGTATGGTATTTTTTGTTTGCCTATCTTAAGTGTGTTTGCCTATCTTAAGCAGATTCATATTGGAGCATTCGTTTCTTGGATCTGGGTGAATACATCCAACAGACGTGGTCATTTTGAAAGGTGAGTCGCGTATCAAGAAATTGGAGGTTGTTGTTAGTCGGAGTTTCGTGGGTGAAGTTCAATCCTTGGGCCTCACCTAGAAATATGTTTTTGATGATGTTGATGTCGTTTGCGTCAGGTATTTTTGTCATGACCACAAGATAGTCCTCAATGTATCTGAATATGCGTGCGACTGGATAGGAGGTGAAACCCTGGAATATGCCCCGGTCACACTTTGAAAGAAAAGCGAACTCGCGAAATTTTTGAGGCTAAAGTCATTGCGACCAAAGGAGACACCTGCATCAGTGCTCCATCGGTGACTTTGTCATCAAACGAATTAGAGTACATGAAATATTTTCCTTAGATATTCTTAAATTTTCTTTACCTTCCTCTTTCTCTTTCTTATTAATTTTTTTCACTGTTACTCTAATTATGCCCACCATTTCCTTTAGTTTTTTAACTAATTTCCTTTATTATCTTTTTAATTCTCGGTCTTTTCAGATCCTTTCGCTCTTTTCTCATAAATAATTGTAACATTTAACGTTAGGGTCTTTAATGTCTTCGTCTTCCTCATCTTCCGAATTAAAATGTCAGTTGCGAGTAAGCGCTTGTCCGGTGTAGTCTCCCTCTTGTGCTTGTCTTCAGCGCTTTTTATTTTCGTCTTGTAAGTCGGCCTTGAAGGGTTCGGAAAAACTCCAGAGGACAATAGAACTCTGACTTGTTGTTCTCGCGTATTTTGCTTGTACTGAGCTGTCTTCCACTGTGTCCCCGATTATAGACCGATCTCACTAAGCGTTGGGCGCATGCGTGAAACCGCCATAACTTTAGTTCACAGGAGGCAGGCGCCAGCGCCCGAGACCGCACGAGCCGTCCCGGGCTTTGCACGCGCAAAGCTCCACCAAGGTTGTCGCTCGTGCAAAAAGACTAAAGTTCCCTCGATGCATTGCGGCAGCGGTGGCGTAACCGAACTGGCTGGTGAGATCGGTCTATTGATCATAGAATGGAATAAACGAAGGCGCGTGAATACGGTCGCCGACAGCCTTTGTAATACGTTCTTCCTCATTCTGATCGGCTAATACTATAATCTCGTTGGTTACAGAAACAATAATGCCGGAAATCATCACGCCTTGCTTTTCTTAAGCCGTCCGACAGTACAGTTCATTTCAGTACAGTTCGGAATGAAGTAAATTTATTCATTCGTAGGTCAGCCTATCTTTTCCTATACCACTTGTTACAGCCGCGTCCGCGCGACAGGGTGTCATCATTTTTGTGTTTTAGTTAATTTTACATTATATATAATACTTTCAATTACTTGTAATTCTAAATAATATTAGTATACTGCAGTGGTTCTCAAGTGGGGGTCCGCGGACCCTTTGAGGTCCGCTGAGGCATTCTAAGGGTCCGTGAAGCCCTGCCTGTGTCAGTCAAGCCAGGTAATAAAAAAGTTTCATTTTTTCAGATTCAGAAGAAATGTTCCAATTATCTGGTGAGTTTTCTCGTGTGTAAATGCCAATGAGAGAAGTCTTTTTCACACTAGCCCTGAGTTATATCCACTTATTAAATCATTATCATAATTAACCTATACCTTTCCCTTCCCCTCATCATGAACGGGGTCCTCCATCATCTCCGCCGACCCACAAGGGGTCCGCGAGACCTCAATGGTTGAGAACCACTGGTATACTGTATCGACTTCGATGCACAGGTTACTCTTACAAAGCACGAAGCCCTCGGTGCTTAATGTTCACTGCATATTGAGAAACATTCTGGTGTTTTATGTGTATGTCCATGACCTCCTATATAAGGGGAAAGCCTGCGCCCTCCGCGCCCCAAACTATAAACCACCCGGTAGCCATAGAAAACAGAGGAGGAAAGGAGAGGTAGTCGAGGGGGAAGCATCATGTCGGCAGCGCCGCACAGGTGTTATAAGGCAAACATACCCCTCTTGATTTTTTTTTTTTTTCGGCAGACAGGAAAGACAAACCGACCGGCTTCCTCTCTACAACGTATCGTCTTCTCCTAGTGCTCTCCGAGAGGAAGGTGTTGGTGTTAGGAGGACGATAAGAACAACGAAGAGCACGTCACAAAGCTAGACGCGTGAACAGGTGCCGCACTGCCTTGTGAGTACCTCAATACTCTCTGGAAAACAAAGAAAAAAACAAAAAAAAATATAAATGAATAAAATAGTCTGCTGCAACACTAGAACGGCACAAGAGATTTCCAAAGTGGTGTGGCGTCCCTACACGCCACTCAGCAAAAAAACGCACGATATTTATGACGTCACGGGAAAGGGTGAGCGCCTGTCAGCGCCCTCTTGTGAAGATGGCGCCCAAAAGCACGAGACACCGCATTCAATCCGCCTCGACGCATTCGGGCATAGCGCCGAATGTTGTTTTTCTATTTTCTTTTTTCTCCTCGATCATTAGCATTCTATATAAATGTCAGAATCATTACATATCATTGGCGGAACACGAAAAAAGCCGCTAAAAATGTATGTAAGTCTCACGATGACTCGCGGGATTGACTTTTGGTTGTTTTTGTTTTCCTTTATTCGGCGGCTCCATCATCGTTAGCCGTAAGCTGCCACCGTTCTCAGACATGCAGGAAAAAATTTTGCGTAAGGTGTCCATTTCTCGGAAAGACCATTAGGGGATGCGATATGCATTTGTAAATGATACTCAAGAAAGATGTTCATAGGAAGCGTAGTATTTCATTCACGTCCACGTGTAACTATATCTACTGAGAAAACGTACGGGATTTTTCGGGCTAAAGCCCGCACCCGGTGCATAGTCCGAACCTGGTGCTTAGTTGACATGAAAATATTTTCACAGTTTCACGACGCCTTCCAAGAGGAAGTGTTACATGTAAATAAAGAAAAAAAATTCCAACAGGTTTTCCTATAACTTTTTTTTCCAACGCCTTTTTTTTGCGTGTTGTATAGGTTACGCTGATTTGACGTCGTGCGTGAAATATTTTTATATTATTGTTTACTTTTATCCGAATAAATAAAAACTACAATTCGAATGACCTTCGGCGCCTAGTATAAGTTGCATGCTATGTTCGCTTGGCTTTTTTAACAATGCGGTTGCGGAAATCGAAGTGCCGACAGAAAGAGATCGCGGGAGAGAGAGAGAGAGAGAGAGTGGTTTCGGCATGAGCTGTGCAATCCCCACTGCGTGATGCACAAATTACCAATCGCCCCCTAAAAAGGAGCATCCTTACAACGGACCCCGATGACTTATTTAACCGGCATCAGCCCAAATTGGTTGTATGGATGTTTAGACAGCGGACGTATCCCGCAGTGTCTCCCCAGCTGCCTTCTGCGCTCGCAAATGCAGGGGCGTGAGCACGCATTTTTTTTTCGAAAGCGCGTTTCATCCGCGGGCACCCTAGCGAACTGGAGAGATGGAGTATTGTAAATTGGACCTAAAGCTTTCTTAGATTGGTAGCTTTTTGTTTGTTTCCTTTTTTTTCCGAGAAATTCGTTATATCGTATTTGCTCGAGTAATAGCAGCACTTTTTATGAACACGGCCCTTGCGCCTACTTTCCTGCAGAACACACATACAGCCAATCATCGCGCTCTGCATAAAAAACGCACCAAACAACGAGGTCGAGAGCACGATTTTCCGTAAAAATGCGATTTGAACAGATAAAATATTTGGTGCCATTTTTCTGCCGATCGCGCTGATTCGCAATCCCCGTGCTCCGCGGAAAGGCAGACCAACCGATATTGCTCATAAACAGCGCGGCTCTCGCTCGGCCAAATACGATTTTTCGTTTTCCTCGCTGCTTTTGATTTCCTGTTCAAGTTGCGTCCTGGTTTTCATAAAATAAAATGTTAATTAAATTGTAGTCATTGACACTTTAAGAAACGCAAGCCGTAGCGTGTACCAATCATTTTGTTATCGCTCCATAACCAATGATATTAAGACGTTTTTTACTAAGAACTCCGAAGAATGGATCACGAAGCAAGGAGCATGAACACAATAAGCCAATCACTGTATTTCGTGCGGTGTCGGTGACTATGGTTTGGACGAAATTCAGGGTAAAACATCATACAAAAAGAAAACTTAACACCTGAATAATGCTGAAGCTGTCAACATTTCTAACGTTTTAGCCGCGTTCAATATTTACTCATAAACTGAGATTTCCCGCGTTCTTTAAATTGCTTCATGAAGTAGATTGGTAAAAAAAAAAAAAAGGTTGTCAAACGTAGGCAGGGCCTTTGTAAGCTCCAGTGTTCCCAAATTTAAAATACGACGACAGGAATACCTATGCCACGTGAGATACTGCGTAAGCTCAACACGTCGATGCTGCGATTCACAACACCCAACATTCGAGCATTGTGTGAACAATATGGTGTCTCGAGAGCATACCTAGAGTGTAACACGCTGAAACGGTTATTCCTTCCACTGCCACGTTCACCTATGCTCCTAAACGTGCGATGCACAAGCATAGCCTATCAATTGCTTTCGTTTCTTAGAACCTAATTACGCTCTTTCAAGTTCGTCTTCGACACGCTTGTTTTCAATCAGTACAAATCTTGTTGCGTGCCTTCCCATCTCACGTTCGCTGAAAATAGATTGCTAGTCACGAATACGGGGTCCAAATTTACACCTCGCTGTTGGCAACGCCTTTTCAAGGAGACACGGAGATTGTCCTGGAAACAACGTTCCTTCCGCTGTTGTATCTCAATTTGTATTGGTTTCAGTTACGCTTCAGAAACACAGTCTGGGTTCTTATATTTGAACTCTTTTTATAGCTACTGGCAGCTTTAGAAACTCAGAGCGTGACGAGTTTCCCGCATCAGCCAATGAGATTAGGGGTTTAGCCGATAAGAGCATCGAACAGCCAATCACGAAACAAGAAGCGTGAACAAAGTGAGCCGCACTTTGCGATTCTTAACAGTGACGCCAGCAACAAAAACTGAAAAAAAAAAGCTATAATTAAAAACAGAGAAACATCCATCATCTAAATGGAAAAAATAAAAGAGTAAGGCAAAATTAAACGCGAACATTACATTCCGGAAGTAGAATAGACTTTAACATAGAAAATATCAAAAGTGAAGCTACTAAAAACGAACAGTCTTAAATGTTTAAAATACTTCCAAATCTCTGGAGAAAGCAAAGTCACGCAGCAAACGTTTATATAAAATATATCCTGTCATATTGCAGGTTCCAGCCTAGTATATATAAATGCTGGAAGAGAATGAATCATGGTGTTAGAGAAGAATTACATAAAGTACGAGGACAGTACGACACGCTGTGTCGTACTGTCCTCGTCATTTATGTAATTCTCCTCTAACACCGTAAATTCAACTGAACGCTCCATTTCCACGAGAAGAAATCAATTGGCCTTGTTGTTATGCATGTATCTGTTTAGTCGCCGGGCGCCATCATTAGACACTTGGAGTGAAGAGACATACGGTAAAAAAAAAAAAAAGATGAATTGGCTAACAATAAGATTGCATATTAAAATAACAAAGCCGCAAACGATATTTTAAAATCAACACTGCGGATAATGGCACCCACGGGAGCTGGAGGAACTCTGCGACGTACGGAGTGAAACGATTGGTATACGATTATACAACTGTAAAGAAATCCAATATCGTGTTGAT
Source organism: Ixodes persulcatus (assembly GCA_013358835.2). NCBI lineage: Eukaryota > Metazoa > Arthropoda > Arachnida > Ixodida > Ixodidae > Ixodes > Ixodes persulcatus. The sequence goes on along the minus strand of JABSTQ010009487.1, from coordinate 127,648 downwards.
GATCAAATCTTGTTGAAATCGTCTTTTCAATCATCATTCCTTCGATGTCACGCATAAAAGACGATGACTATATAGACTATAAGGTACGGTGGTCGATCTGTATCACTGCAGGACAATCCGGCACCGACAGTTTTACTATAAAAGTACTTGTTGTTGGACTGGTTGGTGATGAGCATTTTGAATCATGGTTTAAAGCATTTTTAGTAGTCAGAAAATATGAATTTTATATTTTGTGTTCATTTCAATTTTTGTTTACCATATATATATGTGGCCGTCCCACGTTGACGTGGGAATGTAATGGTATATGCAAATGTCGTCCGATAACAAAAGAGGAGCTGACTAAATCTCTATTATCCAATATGCGTACTTCATCACCCGGACATCGCACTAGAGCTTAAAATAATCGCTTTATCCAAGTACAGTCATCGCTAAAAGAAATCACAAAAAAAAAATCATCAAAGCATCGCTCACCCTCGTCCTTTCGGTTATTTATCCATCTTGTAAAGTGCATTAACCAATAAACTCGAGGGAGAAAAAAATACTTGACGCCATATTTCCACTACCGAAATAAAGAAAAAACAAAGCACTCCCCTTTCACTTAAAAAAGAAAAGAAGAAAAATAAAATTCTATTAAAACGATGATATATAGAAAGAAATACAAACAAGCAAAAAAGAAAGTGCTCCCAGAGCAAGCACTCGGCAATTTCCGCCCTGTTATGAAGCAAGCGGCTCGCCGTCCCAGACAAGAAGAAACGCCGAGCATCGAGCCGAGGGGGGAGGGGGCGTCTCATTTGTAGATGGCCTGCGAGAGGGAAGAAACGCGTCCCTTTGTATCGCGATCAAGCGGAATGCCCCCGCACTCCGCCATCATAAAACGCATCCCAGGATAACTGTGCCGTACGTCGTGCTCGGCGAGCCCCCCCCCCCCCCCCCCCCTCCCCCCTCCCCCCACTCCACTCTACTCCCCACCCCCCAAAATTCGAGAGTGTGTGGTGTCCTTTTTGCCGAGCCGTCGGTCGCCTTTAAGTTGTTTTCTCCAGTCGGAGTCACGTGACAACATCTGTGTGGCGTATGAGGGACTGCGCGGGAAAAAGTGGACCCCGTCCATTTGTCCCTACAAATTCGTTACAAGCTTTCCTCTTTCCGGCTTTAAGCGGACGCCAGCAGCCAGTCCCCCCACCACTACTTTGAGGGATGTATGCGCGTGAGAGCTTTTCTTCGTCTTGCGGGATTGCTCGAGCGGATTCCATTAGAAAATAAGATAGTTTTGTCTGTCGGTTTCTCCGAATTGTTTTACATAACCTTCCATTAAAAGAACCAGCGGTGTGCGTTTGGAATTGTATGCGTGCGTTAACCATAATGTATGCCAGGGAGTGTGATAAGTTTGCGAAAGAGAAGAGAAAAAAGAGATGTTGGCTACTTTCCATTAGAGTTCAGGGAGAGGGGTGACAAAAAATATAAACTAAGTAAGGAAGTGGGAACTTAGTAGTTCATTGCTCTAAGTTTACACCAGCTTGGGCGTTGCATTGAACGATCTCAAAGGCAGATGCACAACGAGCGCGCCATTCGTAGACTGCTCTGTTTAAAAGAGCCCTCGAACATGGAAATGAAGTTGTAAACGGTCATACTCACGACCGTGCCACGCTAAAAAAGGTACATATGCGCGAGCCATGCATCGCATCATGTCCAGTTTCCATGCATGCTCACCAAAAGCCTTATGCGCACGAGGGACATTTCTCGCACTCTTTAGACTACACAAACACCCGCGCAACGTAAGCACCACCTGGAGCGCTTGAAGGTCGGTTCACACAAGGGTGTTCCTTGGTGTGTAAAGGTTGGTTCACACGAGGGCGTTTCCTGGCGATTTCTTAAGTTATGCTGCTCTTTAAACCGGTCGCCAACCTTCATTCGAAGCAGGGATATCCCGTTAACTTGCGCCGTAAGCGGTCGTAAACGGTCGTAAAGTAACGTAACGTAGAAAAATGCCCCTGTATGAACCGACCTTTAATTAGCTTTTGCTCTGAAACTTTCTGCAGCATTTTCACAGAGAGAAGTGCCCATGCGCAGATTTAATCGGAGCTCGAAACGCGCGAGTGCACGCGCTCCCGTGAATGCTACGGGGCACGCGAGGTAAAAGCCATAAAAGGCGCGCTAACTTATGCCCCTATCCTTGTCTGAGTTTGAGATTGGGATGATTGTCCCAGCTGAGCATCATCAGTTGAAGTCTGCTAAAGCCTGTCTGCAACTGATGACAAACAGTCAGCTGCTAGTCATCCATTCCAATGGCTAGACACAACTTGTAAGACTAACAAATGATTTCCATCAGGTTCTAAATCGTGGTTGACGGATTGACAGTGTTTTTCTGGACTTCTACAAGGCGTATGACAGGGTTTCTCATAAACTTCTTCTTAAGCTTCACAAACTTAACACTGAACATCATGTCCTTTCGTGAATTCGTTCATTTCTGACTAATCGTTCACAGTTTGTAAATTGTAATAAAACCGACTCGTCCAAAGCTTCAGTAACGTCCGGAGTACCTCTGGGACCTGTGCTTGGCCCTCTTCTCTTTCTCATTTACATTAATGACTTACCTTAGAATGTCGACTCTACTATTTGTTTATTTGCAGATGATTATGTTATATACCGCGAAATTGTTAACAGTTCTGACATCTTACTTCTTCAAAATGATCTCGATCCCATATCAAGTTGGTGTGACACCTGGCACATGTCATTAAATGTTGACAAATTTAAACACATGATAATTTCCAGGCGAGTTAAAGATCCTACGCCGAGATAACCAATATGGCAAATGATGTTCTACGTAAATTAAGCTCTTGGTCAAAACAGAACCGTCTAAAAGTAAATTCTAATAAAACTAAAGCCGTTTTCTTCTATACAAGAGGAACACCTATCCCATTGCATCATAACATAGCGTTTAATCACACAAACATCGAAGTTTTGGACACTATAAAAGTGCTTGGCACGTACTTCTCCAGTAACATGCAATGGGACGATTATGTTAACTTTGTACTACTCAAACTTAGTCAAATAGCTGGTATACTGAATCGAAATAGGTATATTCTTCCGGAATCAGTTAAATTATTAATCTACAATACGCTATTTGTATCTCATATTAACTACTGCCATCTTGTATGGGGCACAACAACAGAATCTAACCTCCATAAATTACACTTAATGCAAAAGAGAATGATACGCGTTATTGCCAATGTCTCATACACCGAACATACTGACTACCTTTTCAAGAAATATAACATTCCAAAAGTTCATGACATATACCGAAGGAGGCTTATGCGAGATTTTTATTATAGCATTAGGAAAAATACCTCTACACTCTTAGAAATAGGAAACTTAGAAAAAAGGCAACCTTCGCATAAAACACGAACTCCAGAACCATGGATAGTTCCTCGTTCTCGGACAAATTATGGTGACCAAATGCTTAAGAATACTTTGCCTCGACTACTAAATTCATTTGAGGAGGCTGGCACCGATATATCCTCTATAACCCCTTCTGAACTGAGATATCTTTTATGTTCATTTTCTGATACCGGCGCCCTTAGAACTACCTAAGATGAAAACGAGCTATTTCCTAAAATTGTTTTGTGTTCCTTACCCGACCTAATCATGTTAAATTGCAACTGTATACTAATGTGTGGAGCTGTATCGAATGAGTGAATCTAATTGACCAGGAAGTGTTTTGTTACTGTGTGTGAGTGTTTTGTGAGTCCAATGCTGCCATCATTTAAAGGGGGCCGAGGGCCCCACAAGCTGCGTTTGTAGCTTTTTTCCTCGGCCTCCTTCATTCTGTAGGAAATGGAAACCAATGAAGAAAGAAAGAAAGAAAGAAAGATCCTCCTTCCTATATCCTTAATAATATGACTTTAGAGCAGGTTGACACTTACAAATATCTGGGCGTTCACATCACATCTAACCTCACATGGGGACCGCATGTTCACCACGTCATTTCCAATGTCAACCGCATGCTTGGCTATATAAAACGTAATTTTTTCCTGACTCCTTCGACTTTGAAACTCTTTTTCTATAAAACACTGGTCCGGCCAAAACTTGAGTACGCTTCTTCTGTTTGGGATCCTAAGACTGAGAGCCTCGTCGGCGCCTTGGAAGCTGTCCAGAATAGATCTGTTCGTTTCATTCTTTCTAATTACCATCGTACATCAAGCGTAACCTCTATGAAAACACGCCTCTCCTTGCCAACTTTTTCTTTACGCCGAAAGGTTTATTGATTAGGTTTATTTCAGAAAATAGTTTTTCACATACCACATCTTATGTTTGAACTCTTACTGGAGCCGTCCTACATATCATCACGCAATGATCTCATGCATAAAGTCCAAATTCCACAGTGCCACACATATACCTACTACAGATCATTCATACCTCGTACGCCAGCTGACTGGAATCACCTTTCTACATCCATCGCTACGATTGTTAATCCTGTTGATTTTAAAAATGCTGTATCCATACTACTAGAGTTTGATTCGTGATTTGAATGTTCTATTAACTTGTACGTTATAATCCCACCCCCTCTGTAATGCCTTCGGGCCCTGAGGGAACCAATAAATGAAAATCAACGAAAAACCCAGTTGAAGTCTGCAAACGCCTGTCTGCAACTGATGACAAACAGTCAGCTGTAACTGTCATCAGTTCCAATTGCTAGTCAGTAAATCCAAGTGTATGATGAAACGCGGGGAATTGCGTTTTTAATGAAACGAGCCATATCGATAAAGAAAAAAGTCTGCAAAACTACATTTCTGCACAAAATATGGAAACCAAATCACTGAGAAAAACGGAGCACGTCCAGCGAACGACAAGGCTGAGAAATACAAAATCTTGTTCAAGAATTGAGATCAGATCATTCCCACTTTTGCTGCGCAATCACTCTTTCGGTGACGCTATTTATTTCTTAAGGAGGGTGGGGGGGAGGGGAGGGGGGGGGGCTCTGTCATTTGCTGGTCGCTCTAGCCATATCCAAAGTGTTACGCACTTGACGTTCGTGAATAGAATATTAAAAGCAATTGTTTGCATGAATGCTACATTATATATATACTTATTAATACATTTAGACATTCATGTACATTTTATTTTAAGTACTATTCATTCTACTGATAAAGTCGGGAGACACAGAATGTGCAAATGTGCAGCGTCTTCCGAGTTGCGCTCTGCGTTTATTTATGAGCTTTTCTGAGCTCGGGAGCCCAACAAATTTAGCGGCCATGTAACGGATTTTTGGGAAGCTTGTTTGTTGTTGTTTTTTTTTTTTGTTTGTTTTTTATCACTACGCTTTTCTTAAGAGAACAAGTCCTATAACACATTCTACGTGAAAAACAAAAATATTTTTCCAAAAGCAACCTTTCTAGAGAGAATTACTGTTCTTTTTTTTTTCTTTTTTTTTTCGTCTTTGTTCTTTTTTCTTTACCACTACATTTCGAAAGAGACTGGAGAAAGGTGTTCGTGCGTCACCCTAGACGACAGAGCGCCTTGGCTCTGTCACACTTGCTGTGTGTACACGCCGAGCAAAAGCAAGGTTTCCCGGGCAACCCAAGGCTCTCGCAGGCACGAACGCCCACGTGGAGGAACCGCGCCCACAGTCCGAGCTGCTGCTTATAGGCCTGCCATCGACCACTGGAAAGGAGCCAGACGTTGTTTTGCATGCCTCGGCCAAAATGCCTTCGCAGATCTTCCCACCGCTCGCTATATTCCGGAGAATTTCAAGTTGCGTTCGTGCAGCTATCTCAGCTTTTGTCTTGCGTCTGGAAACAAAGCAGACGCGAATGACATGTCGGTCCTCTTTTCTTTTCTTTTTCTTGTTTTCCTGGCTCGCTAAATGTCGTTACATTACGCGTTTATTATTTACTGCGAGGAATATGACTCGAAAGCTGTCCTCTTCTGCTTGCAAAGATGCAATTCGTGCGAGTTTTGCCCGGCTGCCCTCGGCATCGCAGAAAGACAAATGGGTCGGCCCGAGAAATAATGGTGCAAGCTCGGGTTCTAGAAGCACTTTGCCAGAATTTAAGGATGCGCGCGCGTTACCGTATGTTTGCGTGTTTCTTTCTAAGCGCTAGTTTGTTCGTGTTGTTTTTAGAAAGCTATTTATAAAATGCATGTTTTCGGCATCTATGCATATACCGCGAGCTGCATCTTTCAGGAATCCCCGTAAACTCTAAAGTTGAAAATACACGGAGCAAGATGCCTCTCGAATTTCTTTGTGTGTAATATACTGATTTAAAAGCCGCTTTGAGCAGTCTACTTTTGTGATTCCAGAAAATTCGCTAATAGAAGTTTTTTTTGTTTTTTTGTCTGCTTGAAAAATGAGAAATGATGTTTTCATCTGTTCCAGCTTATCTTTGGCAACAAAACAAATAAACCCATGCAAAGGACGGTTATGCAAAAAATGCTTCCTACGAAAGCTTCACCATGAAACAAGACGTTTGTTGTCCATGGCCTATATATATATATATATATATATATATATATATATATATGGTGAAGGCTGGTTCAGCAGGATTTCAAAAAGCCCTAAAAAAAGGGACGCTTGAGAAAGCTTTTAAATTCATAGAAACTAACTGCCAGCACGCGGACGTCAGGAATTGCGAAAAGCATACCAATTAGCTAAAGAAGTAAATAAAATAAATATTTATTGTACTTAGTGACAAAAATATATGGTTGCAATGAGAAACTTGGTTTTAAGCATTGTCGAATACTTATTTTGAAAAATATATAAGGCAGGTAAAAGGATATTCACTTGGGCTAGTTAATGGTACATGTCAAGATTTTTGGTTGAAGTCAGATTAAAACTCAGTTGCAAGTGCGCTCTACTATGTGTGTGTCTTCTTTTACTGGTCCTCGTTTTTTAGCACTTTGATCCTGAAATATAACGTAGAAAAACAATTTTACGGAGTTCCAAAGAAAAAAAATCGCTCGATTTGGATGCGGTAGGTTACGTTTTCTTTATTGGAGCGCATCTGGATGAAAGGATAGATGGATGAATGACACTAAACCCTTTGAATCGGTCGGCGGCTTGCGCCACCTAACCAGTGTTTTTGTCTTTTTTTTTAATCAGCGCTTTAGTTTTGTGTTTTATATCTTCTTTGGGCCAGCGGTCCTGGCCACCGTGGCCGAGGACGCGCAACGCAAGTGCACCATACTTCCCTCCATCCTATGAGGGTGCGAGGTGGTAGCTTCGCGCCTCGGCCACGGGGCAGCAGAACCGCTGGCGCAAAGATGCGCTCCGATAAGAAACCGAAACCTAAAAACGCGTTCAAAGTGAGCGGTTTTTTTTTTTTTCGCAACGCAATAAATGTTTATTCTCCCTTAAAGTTTTTTATAATGAATTAATTTTTTTAGATGCTTAGCATGTTTTTATTGGAACCATATGTTTATTTTTACTAGTTAAAACGTTTGTAGATGCTTAGTAATTTTAATCAATTATTTAACTAATTCGTGTGTTTTTGCAATCCCTGACGTTCACCTTGGTTGGCAGTCTGTTCCCGGAAACAGTTTCTTTATTTTTTTTTTCTCAATCGTCCTATTTTAAACAATTTTCGAAAGCCTTCGATGAAACAACCTGTATGTAACTCCTGTTCTGGCGACGACTGGGTGCATCTTAGTTTTTCAGTAATTGTTGTTTCGCCGGCAGCTGCCAACATTTCTACCTAAACTTAAACTTTAGGTCTTCATTTCTTGCATAACATTTTGTTACGTTTTATTCATTTGTGATACAGAAAGAAAACAAACACTCGAAATACTATCGCAATGAACGGTTTCGTAAACCTTAAAGGCGTTACTAAAAATGGCCACGAATTAAAACCCAGATTAAATAAATCATTCGTTATAACACTGGATTGCGAACGAAGTATCTTAACATAATCTATTATTAAATAAAGGAATATTTAATTCTTATAAATATTTATTTTTCTCGGCATAATTCCCGCTCAAAAAGAGAACCCGATACAACGATTTGGTCTGCTCGTAACTACGAATAAGTATAGACATATAGCTGTATATGTTCCGTCAGAATCCGGCGCCGACTAGAAAAGCAAACATTTGTGCCAGTGACCAAGCAAAATAGTCACGGAGTGACCATTGCTTGTGCCGACGAAGGACCAAAGTGCAGGACGCGTTTCATTCGAAGATGAAGGAGGCCTACGTTTAAAAGTGAGCGTCTTACATTTAAAATTAACTCCAAAACTACAGAAAGTCCAGGAAATGTTAACGTTTCTCGCTTGGTGATGGGTATATCAACGTTCATATCGGCCAAGGTCGCAATAATATTGGCTGCGCGGAGTGACAATGAAATTACTTGCTCCGCCCTGCGTTCCTTGGGCTGTCAGTGACAGTAATGAACGTCCTCCACAACCCTTGGGTTAGAGCTTGCATAATTAAATTCAATTTTCGGACAGTTTATCCCTCTGTAAATCCGAGAGGTTCCGGATAGCCTGCAGGCATATTTAAACGCACGTAAAAGGAGACCGGCGTTTCAACGAGCGGAAACTGAAACGACCTACCACTCACCTAAGTCTTAACAGCTTCGAGACGAGGAAGCAATCATCTTCCCGCGAAATTAGGAGAACCTCGAGGGTCACAATATTTAATTATGGGGTCCTCCAAAATAACACTCTTGCCCAAGCGATGAGCAAGCGGCATTCGTATTTATTTTTGTATCTCGTTCTTCCGCGCTGTCTTTGTCTCTCTTCATGCCGACGGGGGTGTTGGCAGTAGATTAAAAAAGAATGGTAAAATTGTGGTTTCAAATTGCATTCTTTTTTAATTAGGCGCGTGGCAAACTGGCTGTCTCAGATTTTATGTTTCTTTTAATTATGAAATAACCGCGTCTTTTATAATAGTAGCGGTAAAGGCACTGCAGGTCCGCAATGACCCAGGAGCTCTTCGTTTACCCTCTAAAACATTGGCGCGTGTACACTTTCCTTCTTTCACAAGTTCGTGATATTCTTCCGATTAGGTTGACGAGTTCCAAATTAATAAATGCAGCCCAGCCAGGGTCGGTAGGTGACTTACTTTGTGTATTTCGAGGAACATGCTAGTATTAAGATCAATATAACCAATCTTCATCGCGGCTCTGGAAACGCCATAAAACAAACACGACCAAAAATGATCAGCCTGCTTAATAAATTGATGCAAACAAAATACAAATACGCCCGTTGGGGTAAAGAGATTGGTGCTTTTAGTTTAACCGTCTGAAAGAAAATATTAAAAATTCAAAATTTCATTTTTTTTTTTTTTTTGAATGGTTCGAGAACACTTGTTTTGCCGCAACATCGTGCTCGCCTGTGCGAGCGCTGCCTTCCGTCGTCCATTGGCTGCGCGTGCGCACAAGATGCAGAACAGTTATCGAACGCAGAAATTTCGAGCTGAAGGCGGAGAAGCTTCCACTGCATATCTTAGGTCGCAAAAGGTTATATAGTCACTGGCTACGTTTATATGGATGCGACAGTAGAGCATTAATTTGAAAGGGAACCTAATCCCACTCTCCCATTCCCCATGCTTCTTTTTTTCTACCCAATCGGAATCGTCACATCTCGATTCAATGCGCTACGGTCACATCCGAGGCTAGTGCCAGCTTAGGAAGCGCGGGGCGCGGCTCATTATCTTCATGATTCTCGCCCTGTGATTGGTCCTTCGGCGTTCTTAATGGATCCTGGCTCAATCTCACTGGCTGTGGAACGATAATGAGATGTTCGGTAACCACCACACCTTGAGCTGTCATTGACCAGAGATGTATGGCACCACGAATCCGGTACCCGATACTCTGCTTTCTTAAAAATGACTGCGAGTCTACTTTCCCGCAAAACACTCAAGGAGCCAATCTCTGCGATCTACGAAATCAGCTCAGCGAATGATGAGGCGGGACATTCGTTTAGACCTAATAATGAAGTCTGCGCTGTGGCATTACGCAATGCAAGCATGACGCTTTGCATTGCGTAATGCCACAGCGCAGACCTCATTTTTAGGTCTAAACGAGTGATCCACCTCATCATTCGCTGCGCTGATTTCGTAGATCGCAGATACTGGCTCTTTGAGTGTTTCCGGGCAAGTGGACGCGCAGGCATTTTTTAGAGTGTGGAGTCAGTGAAATGCTACGCATTCGGCTGCCCTCGTAAGACTTAAGGTAAATTGTTGCGGACACAGGTGTGCAGTTGCCGGACATCGAAGCCGCTACTGTGGAATGCCAACGGGAGCGGAATAAATCCCGCACGAAATGCTTTCAGGACTGCGCAGCTTGGAAGAAGGACTATGCGGCGAGAGACTGAGGGAGAGGAGAACACGAGAGAAGACGTCAGAACGAGAGAAAACATGATTGGGGCTTTAAGACAAGAACCGAGGAAGAACAGACATCACAGAGCGCTAACTTTCATTGATTCGATCCACGAGCCGCAGCGTAACATGTTTTTTCACGTACAATACCAAGTCGCCCAACAATCAGCAGACGTCAGAACGCCGAGCTCTGATTGGTAGGATTAGTGGGTAGACCTCAAGCTAGCAGCCTTTGTCTCCACTGCACTCGTCGAACGCGTTTTAACGCGGGAACTAAACGGCGGACGCCGGCGTTCCGTGTTGACGCGTTCTACGAGTGCAGTGTGAGACAAAGGCGGCAATAGCTTTAGTTCTGCCAGCTAATCATTCGGACCAGAGCTCGGTGTTCAGACCTTGCGGCGGGCTTTCGTCTCCTCATCTCCCTCAGGTTCTCAACGTATTGAAACGAACCCATTTTGATACCGAAGAGCTGGAGGCATTCTCGTATTCTTAAAGCGAATCTGCACCACGATCGTTTACGATAGTCCCTTCGAGTCTTGGTAGCAAGTGTCGCGATCGGGTGAATAAAGACTACCGATAAACCTTTATTGTCATGTTGCTTCCGTAACTTAAGAACGATAAATATAATAACTATAATAACGATAACTATAACTATCATAAGAAAGACTGTGCACAATTTAAATTGTCTTATTACACTTGACACCAAAACTTAAAACTTGAAATCTCGAAAACAGAAAATAAGAAAATAAGAAGTTTTAATGAAAACCAGCTTATCCTTGCCTAATATTTCTATGCGCAGAAAAGCGTCTCGCTTGTGTTTGTTCCACAAAATATATCGCCATAATTCATCTCTCAAAAAGGCTAATAACACAACCCCATTATCTCTCAGCACGGAACGATCATAGATTCAAAGTTGGCACTCCATCCTGCAGGACTAACGCATATCATCATTCCTTTATTCCCAGCACCTCTTTCTATTGGAATCACCTTCCCATGGATGTTGCCGAAATCGTGGACAGTAAGAGTTTTAGAAATGCCTCGACTAACATGTATTGCTTCACACAACTATAGTCCTCCTGCCGTTTTGCTGTTGCGTGTTTTTTCTATGTGTATTTTTTTTAAGCCCACTCCCCTCTGTAACGCCTTTGGCCCTGAGGAAAAATTAAATAAATAAATAAATTAACTGCGTCCACTTTTTAATAACAAGATGGATCTGTTCAGTCGCCCGCCTCCCAAAACGCGGCAGCGCTCGAATTTCCTCGGCTCTGGTCGGCGATCCCTTGTGGTAGTTCATATGTCCGGTGTCTGAACATCAATCAAACGCTCTCTCCGGTATTTTAAACACACTCGCTACCACCAACTATCAACAAACTCTTGCGGGCTTCCGTTGTTCTTAAATAAAGTATTGCAATTGTTACTTTCAAAAGAAGAGTCGTTTTTTTTTTTTTCGATCGCTGTGCGTTACAAAACGGCAAGCAAATGAGCTTAGCACAAAATACGGTGACACCCTCGTGCCATCAAATCTCGACGATCGATGTGAATAACGGTTAAATAATACCGCGAAACGTATAAAAAAATGCATAGGTTACAAATTTTACTCGACTAATAGAGTTGCGATAATGGCAGTAGTAGGGTAGACAAAATAATGGCTGCAACTGAGGTGTGACTAAAAAAAAAACGAACGAAAAAAGTAAGATCAATGTGCACGAAAAAAAAAAACTTGTTTTCCACAGAAAAGAAAAAAAAAACTGCTTAACCGTTAGACGCGAATGTCCACTGGGAAAAGTAACGATGTCCCCAATCTCCGTGTCTGGCGAAACGGAATTAACAAGAATGAAATAACAACGAGCCCAACTTTACAACCCTGTCAGGCGTCACGCGCGACGCCGACTTTTCTGGGCTCGCTTCTAAATGAGTGAGTCAGAAAAAAACTAAAAAGATAAGAAAACAAAAAACCAGTAGCAAAGGTCTGGACCAGAGCAAGATTGAGCTCACGCCAAGAATATCGCTTCCGGCCCCGCGAAAGCCGGGCATCCGCGGAACAACAGAACGGCCGGGCACCCTGCCGTTTCGGCGTACGTGAAGCCCAGAAGCGATTCCCTCTTCTTTCGAGCCGGAAACTAAGGCTCTAACCCGTCTTTACTTCTATTTGGTATCCAGCCTCGGGGTTCAATTATGGCTTCGGCTGACGCTGGAGGGAGCAGAAGCCCCGTCGCCAATGAGTGACGTCTGTCTGCCTCGTGGTGGCTGTACGCATCCGCAATGTATGGGTCGCATAAGCAGGCAATTGCGCTCATTACGAAAAAGATAAACCGAACAAGTCTTAAGCCCGGTTCACACAGTTGCGTTTGACTGCGTTTGACTGCGTTGCGGCAGCGAGACACCAGGACATCCCTGCTGCTTATATCGCGTGCCAAGAAGATTCCTTGAATTGGATTCCACGCTTCATACGAAGCACAGATGTGCCGGTGACTCGCTTTCGGTTCTCGCCGCAACGCAGTCAAACGCACTCAAACGCAAGTGTCTGAACCGGCCTTTAGAGTTTCTTTGCGCCGAACGTGACGGTCATTGTTGTAAAAACAAAGATCGGGTAAGCGAGGACGCGCACGTTTCAGATGAATTGTCTCTGGTTGCATACAAGTGAAGAATGCGCGGAATAAATAGCCCCGCGTACCAGTCACGGCAACAGAGCTGTAAAGTAACTAATCACAAGCGTCTAAGTTACTGTAATTAGTTGTATTTTCTGAAACTACTTACTTATTAGGTTACTATAAATAGTTAGTAACAATTAATTGCAACTTTGTTACATTTTCGTGTAACTTGTAACTTGGTTTTGTTCCCATTACTTTCCAAAGTTATCCGCGCTCTTATCGTGTAGAGCTAATGTTGCGAACGGGAAATTCGTGTCATGAGGTATACGCCACTGCCTCGTAACCTGGTGTGAGTATCGAGTCAAATAGAAAGAGTTAAAATAGATAGATACGCTGTGGTACAAAACGGCGCGTCGGTAATGAAAGCACCTATTGCCGTTTTTCATGCGATATATTACGACTGACGGCAGTTTAATTGGTTATGTTTTTAGTAACTGCAAGTTTAAAGAGTTACAAATGCAAGAATGTAAACGTACTAGCTGTAACTTAATAAAGTCTCCGCTTAGGCAACACCAACTTAATAGTAATTTTTCATTATTAACTTTTACAGCTCTGCACGGCAACGAATCGCTTAGCGACAAATCAGGACAGTCAGTATCCATGATGGGTTACGCGACGTCAGAGCTAAGTTCACCCCGGTAGCACACAATTTTCACATCACGGAGAAACAATGGGTGGCGGTGATAACGATGTGGAATAAGCTTCTGGCGTATTCTTAACTTGTATCAAATATATAGTTATAAAAACATTAAAAAAGATATTGTTTTTTTGATGCAAGATCCATACTTACGGTATTTTTTTCACTTGTGCTATTCTCTGAACTAAATATCTATAGACCCACACGCTGTTTACAAACAAGCCCGCGTTTGCCCACACCAGGTGTGGGCACTGAGCGTGCGCAGAAACCAAATTCGTGTGAAGTGAATTGTCTGCGCATGCGCAGTGCCGTCGACAGCGCCACCGCAGCTGCGTGTTGTCAGGGCCGCGTGTTGGTCTATAAGAAACATCTGGAAGAACTGCGCGCTTCATAAAAAAAGTACAGTCTGGGCTATGCAGCATATCAAGGTACTGGCAGATAATGTGGAACAACTATTCGCGTCTCCAGCTCGTTGCTCACCCTCCCGCGGTGGAAAAAGGAAGCGCTCTAGTGAGGTTCCTCCGATTCTCCTGCTCAGCGGGCAAGGCGGAACTGCGCGCGATCACGGCTCGCGAAATGCCATTTCCGAACGCAAACAACACTCTTCACTTTCCCAACGTAGTGCTGCAGCCGGTATGGGATTGTACCTTACTGGAGAGTTTTAGTATTGCGCATAGTTGCGTTCCCCATGTTGTGCGTGCGCCTCACCGCCATGCGCCAATCCAAGACCGCAATTTTGGGCTCCGCACACGCGCTAACGCAAACACACGGCGCTTGCGTTCGCGTGTATACGCAATACTAAAACTCACTACTGTTCCACCGGCTTCCAACGCCAACGAAACGTGCTGCAGTGAGCAGACGTGCAAGCGGGTAGGCGTTTCTTCGAACTGGAAAGGCTGAGATTGGCGAAACGACGGCGCGTAAAAATGAAAATAACTAAATGTTTCGAAAAGAGTGCTGAAAAAAATTTTTATTGTTATTTTTTATTTTGGGGCATTTGGTATGGAAAAAGTTTGGGGGCCACTTTGTAACATTTGTCGATTGTCAAAGTCGCGACTTTGATGGCAAAATATTCTTTACCCACAATTAATGTAATTTTACATGGATTTCTCACATTAGCGAGAATGTTTTGATTGATTTTAGACTCTTTTTATTTTATAACTTGGCAATTAAAAGTGCTGCATTTGGCACCAGTGACGATAATTAGCACACTTTTGATTGTCATACTTGTTCGCGCGTTTGAAATTAGACTATAAGCAACAAATTATATTAGATCTTTAAAAATTGCTTATTAAAATATCTGAGTTTTAATATTTTTATTCTTAATACAAAGCGCGGCAATATATGCCCCCAATTAACGCCACAATCACAAAAATATGCCATTTAACCATAATAGTATTTTCAGAAAGGTATCATTTTTTGTTTTTCTCTTTAGCACATGAAAAACTCTGACATCGTTATCAAGATAGACAAACAGTCAAGCACTGGATGCAATAAAAAGTCCTATGCGTCACGCGTTGCTATAAAAAGTTTAAAACACACACACACTTAAGCTGTCTAAATCGGATTCTATTTTGGTTGGTTGTAGGGAGAACAGCGTTTATTAATTTATTGCTTTTGTGGACCTATTGTAACAATTGGATTTATTCTCTAATTCTTGTGCTGCAAATAATGTTAAAGTATCAATCATCTAAATAACCAAAACCCATTAAAAGTCCCGCAGTTCATTATTTTACATCAGAATTATCTGAGCGAGAAAAGGCAGCGAGAACGCACAAATATCAGCACAGATTTTTTCAACAAAGTTCTACAATATTCTATGTTACCTATAAGGTGTATGAAAAACCCTCCCTGTCTTTAAAGGGACACTGAAATCTCCAAAATATTTTGAAGTGCCTGAATCGAACATATATGTCACAAAATAAAGTTTCCACGGGCAACTTCTTTAACTACATAATTACGATGTGAGACACATCTTGAGTTATGAAAGAATTTGAAATTAAGACCTATATCGAGAAATTAAATCCAAAATAGAGGTTAGTTGCGGTTTCGCTCCAGAATTAAAACGTGCCTCACGCTAAACACCGTTTTTGTTTTTAGGATAAAGAGGTGACCTGCGCTCATAACATTCTAGCTTCCTCGTATTACCAGAAATAATTTGTGTCACTCAGTGAAGCCAGCGCACTAGGCAGGCTAAGCAGCGGCACACATTTCCGACCCTCACTATAACCGCCATTTTGGAAAACGATTGGCGCCACCTATAGTGAATTGGAGTGGCGAATATGGACCTAAAGTTTAGTTGCATGGCCCCTAGGCCGCATTAGGCCTTCATCGGGTGACTGAAAACCTGGGGAGGAATTCGAAAACCGCGAGCTTGACATACGGAAGTGTCACTTGGTTTTGTCGTAGCATTGAGTGCGGGTTGACGGTTGTCGTTGCTCTATAGAAAACACCAGGAGATATGCAAACAGGTGTATAGAGGCGCGAGAAGGCAGACCTTTCAGTTTAAAACAGGCATGGACTATTGTATAAAGGCAAGTGTCGATGAGCTTTTAGGCAATCTAAAATCCAAGCAAAACATGCTTTCACTATAAACCGGCGTAGGAAAGCTGTTGAAGTGGTGAACGAGTAGCAAGGATATCGTTGTAACAAGCTCCGCGTTTTATTTCATATACGAACGTTGTTCTTCCTAGCTATACACTCGCGAGGAAACGGATGGCTAACAAGGGGAATGTGAATTCGCGCCCGACACTAATACGTGAAATCTCGACTTAGAGCTTCACTTGAACGAGTAATTGAACGAGTTTGTTTAATTTGCCTCTGTAATGTATTGCAGATTTGGGAATGAAGGAGGTACTCCTCACCACAAAGCCTTTTCACCACTTTCAGCATCTTCGTATGAAGTTTCGCGCGAAAGATGATTCTCAATCCAATTCTCAACGACTTACCGGGTCCCCCAAAAATTGTTTGTGTATGTACCGTGAAATCTCATTCGCATTACAGTTCGTACAAACAAGCTTTGTTAACTGCCTACTAGGCAGTGCTGGAAGTGGCGTGGAGAGGCGTCTTGAAAGGAGCTTATCTTTCATTTCTACGCGCCTGTTTAGAGGAACTCATCGTTAGACAATGCTAGAAAATGTATGTGTTGTTTTGTTTGTTTTATTATGTTCCCCGTCTCAGGGTTCACAAATATGCGCAATTATAGTTTATTCAGGGTGTTATTTTTTTTTTAATTCAGGCGAAATTGTTTTTACGAAAACAACTTACGGTACAAAAAAAAAAAAAGTTGATGCCGTAGTGGTTTGTGCCAAAGGGTGGATTAAGAAAAATTATTAGCGCTCAGTACAATTAAGTGATCATTTACTTTTTAGTAATTAAACATTTCATTATTAACTTTAAAGGTACGGTTTTAATTAAAGACTATATTGGTTTGTATTTTATTATCTAAATAGCTACTTTTAAGCTTTCAATTTTTATATAATTTACGTTCTGAAGTTGAATGTACCAAAAGTTGTCACCATTCAAACCAGGTAAGTTATCGACAAATGAGCAAGGCTCTAATATTTGTTTTACAAATATAAAGTAAGAAAATTTATTTTTATGAAAGTTTGGCGGTTTTACTGTGGTTTAAAAATCCACGTAAAAAGTTTATTGGCGGTGTGGAAGGTATCTTAGCCAGGCAAAGCCCCCAAATACGCGATCTGTGACGATCGCCCGAATCCCAAAATGCGCCTTTGGTCCTTTAAAAATAAAACACTCGAGAACTAAAACTATGACAGAAATTCGGTTTGCATTTCCTTCTTCGCGAAGAATTTGCCCATCCTTCATATATATTTCTTTCCAATGCTTCTGGGACGCGACCGTTTTTTGCTGCATGATTTGAAATGAAAATTTTAATCGGAACGGGTGACGTTTCTTGGTGACTCGAACCTAAATGCTTTGATAAAGACTAAGGCACAGCTCTCACTTTTTCCGAATAGCTGTGACTTGTTTTCTTGGTCAGCCGGAGATGAAAAAAAAACAAACAAAAACGTTGTCATTGTTTACTTTGCCGATAAATAACACTATCGTCCGCATAAGAGGCGAATACATGTTAAGTCATGAAATATTAATAGAAACCAAAAAGGAAGTTTAGCCGAAGTACGAATCTCGTTACTTCCATGTACGGAGATGTAACGCTATTAACAATTAAATATTGAATATGATGCACCCGCAGCCCCCCTCTCCGCCGGCGATCTTTGTTTGCTAGTACTGTGGCGCCATCTCGTGGCGATGTTGCGAACTCTAGAAACCTGGTCTAACGACGTCCAACGGTCAGCGCATGTACCAGGGCACTAATGCTAACGCATTAAAGGAATTATAAAGATGCAAACAACCTAACGAGACATTTGAAAACGTATTCATAGAAAAAGAAAAATGCAACCAAAGGTACGTGATCGTCCTCAAATTGTTTTCTGAATACACTTGGTGCCCGCAATTTGACATCTTGAACTTACATTCATTCCCGTGCAAAAAAAAAAAAAAAAAAGAAATTCGTTTTAAACAAAGAGCTGAGGCTATGTTACGGCTCTCACCTCCTTAATAAATAAATAGTATATTTAGAAATGAAGATCGTTTCGGCGTAATAGAGCCATGTACACTGCGTAAGAAAGATAAAATAAAAAAAGCGATTGAAAAGTTTTTTAAGACGTTTATAAAAAAAATGACTAATTTGGTGGAAAGTTTTCACTTGGAGGGTAAACTGAAGTGTTCAACTTGGATGCAATATTATTTCTACGTAAAATGTGAAAAAAGGGAGTTTGTATTTGCGCAGTGTCTCGCAATGTACTTTTTTTTAGTTTGTATGTTTAGTGCACGTTTAACTGCCAAGTTTCAATGAATCTTCAAACACCGCTTAAGCGACAAATCCTTATCAAACAGCATGTTGTTAATCCGATGCCTCGCAAAATTAAAAGAACCCCAACACAAATTCAATAATTCTGCCCCGCCCTGCGCAATCTTCTCTTCTATTTTCTTCTTAATTTCAGGCTAATTACGCTAATACCGCAACCCGAGTCGTGACCTTGCGGGCAAAACTACGTCTTCCCTAATTTTTTTTTTTTTTTTTTACTTTTTTTCTCTCTTTTTTTCTCAATCTCTCTGTCGCTTGCTCTCTCTCTCTCTCTCCCTCTCAAACCCTTGGTGAAAACAGCAACAACGAACGATTTATTCTTCGACGTTTCGGCCGGAGTCCGGCCTTCGTCTTCCTGACGAAGGTGGGGATCTGCCGCTACGGTACTTCCAAGGTGTTTGCCAAATTTCTTCACTTAATTAAAGATCCCTTTTCTCGAGCACCCGGATGTCTGTTTTCTATTGATTGTTTTTTGGTATCACTTATGCTGCGGCAGTTGTTGTTTTTTTTTCTTACAGGAATTAGGCTAGCGAAAGTTACATCCCTTAAAACACAGCACTAACTCACCTTCACCGCGCTTCGAGTTGCGTCAAATGTACGAACAACGATGCTGCTACCCAAGCAAAGTGAAGATAGTCTGTCGGAACGTACAACTATCCGGAGAGGGGTCAACCCTTGAAATCCTAAAGAAAAATGGCGTCACTGCGTCACTCGGTAACAGCGAATCATTTCTGTGACGTCACTAAGCAAGTAACATATATATCCGCCCCTTAAAAAAAAAACAAAAAACATTGGCGCCGACAAAAACAAAGTTCTGACCCAATGCGCTTTGCTGTGGCTGTTATTCTTCTTATCTTGTGGTCTCATGTTCTTATCTTGCAACGCACTTTATAGTAGTCATCGACGGCTTACGATATGCAGGGTGAGGCGGATACAGCGCATCATATTATCGCTCCAAATTCAGTAACACCCCGGCATTCGCCAGTAAAAACGCCAATAAAAACGAATCGAGTTGTGGGAACATAATTAATCCACTCGCTCCACTTCTTAAGCTATCAGAGACTATATTCTGTCATTCTTATAGGTTGCTCCCCTGGACTTACTCTGTCGTGGTGTCCCCCTGTTTTATTTTATTTTTCTACGCGATTTTTTTTACGACACTTTCTAGAGAAACGACAGCTCGCCCGTGCCCGCGCAGTGTAGTCTGGGAGTTTTGAGCATGAAATCGAGGAACAAAAAGACGTCCGCCGGTATTGATTGATGACGACGCCGAAAATAAATGGCACAAAATAGGTCGATTTTCTTTTTTATCTCAACCTCCTTCGAGCGTTCTACGTCGATAAAATTGCGAAGGCATTCTTGCGCACGGCGAGCTGGACGTCATCAACGTGACGAAGAAAAGGTCATGGCTCGTTGCGCAATGACAGATCGGTGCACGCATGTCCCTCAACACAGATGCCCTCCAATGTCTGTAGCACATATGTGCTAAAGTCAGAATGAAAGAAACAATGAATTAAAACTCGATCACATTGGAGACAACTGACCGGGCAAGAGAACGATTTGATCTAACTAAACTAAAAAGCTTAGGGTGTACAGGGTGCGGCAAAACTAATAGGATCAGTCTCGGTCAGGCCGGGGGCTCAAGTGCGGTGCGGGAAGCCCCAGCAACGATAAGTTGTTAAAAAATAGGTTGGAGTGAACTGCAGCATTGCCAACTGCCGCAGTGTGTCATCCGGTTTCATAGCTTAGCATGCCGGGGATACCCCATGGCAAATTTTACCCCTTTCGTGTAGCATTAAACTGGACCAGCTCATACTGCCGCTAACTGTCTATAATTGTTAAGTTTTTTTTTTTTTTTATTTGCTTTTGCCTTGCCGTTATTATTTTTATCAAAGTCACGGACCAACAAGTGTGTAACCGGTTTGTGCATGAATGCTAGGTCAGCCAATCTGGGTTCCTCCGCTATATTTTTATCGCCCAGCTCTCCGCTATGCATATATAAATTATTTCCGAAAGTAATGTACTGGGTATGAATTCACACAACTTTTATCTTTTTTAATCGCCCGGGAATGAAAATAGACCATATTAAAACTCGCTATTTATAAACTAAAATAAATGAGTTGAATCTCTTCCGTGTTTGTATATTTTTCGTGTACTAATACTTCACGCATATTTTAGTTCCGTTGCTTCTAAACAGCACACTGTCTTGCTCGTGCGCCATACAAAGGTAACGACAAGTTCACCAGCGAGTGACATTAAGATACAAGAAGCAAAACGTGGCGTAAAAAGTACGCCACCTTACTATGGCGTAAAGAGTAGGCCTAAACCTCCCCCCCCCCCCCCCAAAAAAAAAAAAAATGTTTTCTTGACGGCGGTAGGTTGTCTCAAAACTAGCAAATTTCAAAACAACATTCTCGATCTCTTAGGCGAGTATCAGTTTCCTTACAAGAGTAAACACGCAGGATTATCCATTCCCATACGCGGTTACGATTCTATATGGAGCACGAAAAATATGTATTTACCACCGGTTAGTCTTAACGAACGGATGGAAACGTGCAGAGACGTGAACAACAACAACACGCCCCGAGACGCCTGCGCTCGATGGCAGACGGAGTAATGACGTAACGTGATTCGCAAAACGCCATCGACGCAGAGACCGCAAAGAAAGTATCCTGAAATAAGGTCACCGACGTCCCACCTAGTCCTAGATTCCACTCAACTTCGTGTCCCTAGCTGTCAATCGCTGTCAAGTCACCACGGAGAGAGAAAGGCATCCCATTTCGACTCGCAGAGGCAGTGCACAAATGAATGACGGGAGGCGTGCGGCGGCCGCACCCAGTCGCTTTCCCGAACAAAGATCCCTCCCGAAACCCGACGCTCGCACGCGACGACAGTCGCGTACCAACTTGCGATGCTCCTTCGCAAGCATGCACTCAATCCGTCTAGGGACTTGTCACTTCAATTTTCCAGTTTCTAAGGTGTATTTTTGAGCGAAATACCAGCGGCGTGCCAAGAATCTAGCAGGGCCGTGGTTTCGTCCACCTAAAAACAAATATTGCTGACAAATTTCGGCAACGCAATGACAGATTTAGCCAAGTGCCAACCGCCTCGACAGAGGGGAGGCAGCCCTGTCAACTTGATTAGAGGATGTAAATTCGGTTTGGGGCGAGATTCGGAGTGCGAGCCCAGGGTTTCGGGAGCGAGACGCGGACGGCACGAGAGTCCCCGCCTGTCGACCGGCGCCGGCCGCGCCCGTCGCTCGAGCCTGCGTCGGGGCGCGTCGGCGGGCCCGTCCCGGACTCACCGCTTGGGCGGCTTTCGGGGGAGGCTTGCCGGGCGTCGGGGCTCGGCGTGTGGCCCGTGGCGTCGTCTAAGGGCGTCCCCGCGAGCTCGCTTTGCACGTTGTTCCGGCGAGCGATCCCTGCTGCTGCAGTGCCGCTTTGGAATGCCGCAGTGGCCTTTGCCGTTGGCGGCCAATCACAGGGCGTCGGCGCCGAGCGGCCTGCGCGGACGCCGCCCGAACTAATCGCGGCGCCCGCTGCCGGGGCTCCGGGCCGCTCCCGTGATCATCGCCGAGCCGTCCTCGTGAAAGCGCACGGTTTCACGAGCGTACGGTCTTCTTCGAAGCGGGCTGTTTTGGACGGGCAAATCATAATAACAGAACGCCTTTTTTTTTTAAAAGAAGGTATTGTTTTTTATTGGGCTTTCCTATTCTATAAATGTGTTCGTCCCTCCGTCACGTCACGTGACATCGCCGTATCACATGGCAGCCCGACTCGACACCATCACGTGACGTCGCGTGATATGACGTCACAGTGTTCAGCGTGGTGTCACGCGATGCCAATTTCGCCGCTAAAATTTAGCTGGGAAATTAATAAACGGCTTGTTCTTCACTCGCTGAACCGACTGCTTATGTCCTCTAAACACGGTTATACCGTCGCTCCTTGAATACTGCATTCCACGGGATATAGGACTTTCGAAATAAGGGTCGACAGTCATTTTTCTAATTTTTTTTTTATTTTCATTTGAAAGTTGCGGATTGGTGAGAGACATTTACGATGGGTATCTGCGCTTGGCGAATTATAAGTGCTCGCGTGTAGACCAGTATGAAATGTACAGTTAATCGTAACTTGTCTCCCTTCGCACTATGAGGCATACGCGAACGGGGAAAAGAAACAGTGGGTTTGCTTTCTTATAAAAGAAAGGCATCGAATAGAAGTAAAGAAATAAAAGCGTCGCGTCTCATATAAAATTCCCCAAGTCAAACACTCGGCACACTTTCCACTTCGACGCAAGTTATTTTGACCGAGATTGAAAAGGGGCGTCTAGAAAGATCGGTTTGAAGCTGAAGCTTACACTATCTATTAACTCTGCGAAATAAGCACTCCCATGATTCATTTTGTATTTCTTCTTTATTTTCGATGTCAATTTTGGTGACGTTCTTGTTCGCAAAAGGGGGATGAATTCGAACACCATCCATCAGGGGATTCTTAGAGTGAACCGTGCTTATATTTTAAGGCACGATTGAAAACCTTTTTAATTTATTTCTACAGTTAATGTGTATTGATACTCTATTTAGAATAAAACTAAAAATGACGGCGTACAAGCGTAGGCCGAAGACGAGGTAAAGGGTAAACCAAAGAGCAAAAAACGAAGTTGTCAGCGACTCGGATCTTGTGGCCGTAAATAAATATCCAAACTCTACACTTTGTTTTACTATGTCAACTGTTTGCCATTATCCCACTTACTGATATTACCACAAAATAATTTTGTATCGTTATTTGATTGTTGGAGTTTATGCACGTGATAACTTTGCTCTTATACACGGTGTTAGATTTTAGTTTGAGTATATTTATATTATAAAACCAAAGCCGTGAAATGTACGCCAATGCGGTCGTTCCAGGTGAGTTTTGTATACGGCCAGAAGAATATAATATAAGGAGGTAATCGTCACGATAAGCGCTTTTTAATCAAATTTTATTTAGTGAAAATAAACAACTGACTTATATTACGAATACATAAAAGGATGAAACATCGAGGACGAGGACGGAAACAGGACTTTTTTTATTGAGTAAAAACATAAAATCGCACAAAACATAATAAGCGTTAGAGGTTGGAAAACTTCGGCTTTCCAGGGGACCTACTTCGTTCCGCCCTTGATGGATTCATTCTCAGGTCACAACTTACGTAAACTGTTGCCAAAAACAAAGGTCGTTTCATTGTGATTCCCTACATGCACAATTCCGCTTCACCGTCTAAGACTATCGCGTGCAAGTTCAACACGAGTGTTGTGTTTTCCTGTCGTTTGCACCTTGAGCAGATGTGTAAAAAGGTAAATCAAAGCGAACAGTCCCAGAGGGCGCAATGTTAAGCATGCCAAAATTTTCGTTGAGTGCGGAAAAAGAAAGGTTTATTCAATTCCATTAAGCTGTGGCAGTCAGTACATCGGACAAACTGGGAGATGCGTTAACCATCGACATCGAGAACACAACTTGGAAGCATCAAATGCTTCAAATGAATCTTTTCACCCAATTGTCGTTCTGAGCCGCACGTGCGATGACTGCACTTTTTATCTATCTGACACTAGGGTACTGGGCGGGCACAACAACAAATTTGGGAGAGAAATCACTGCGTCATTTGCCATGGGGACTGTCAAGAACAACATTTTTGAACCCTGCACCTTCATTCTCACTGGCGAAGACAGAGGTTGCATTCCTAACACCAGAGATAACTAGATTACTGATACCTCGTCGCGACGCTAGTGCTTTTAAACTTTTAAATCTATGCATGGGTTGCACTGACGTCACATCGCATACTTTTGACCACCATGTAAGAGGAGGAGAGCGAATCTGCTTTTGTAAGAATTTTGAGTGACGGGTTAATCTTCTATAATCTTCTGCGAGGAGAATAACAACGTCTGTACAAGTCCGCGAGGCACAAAAGAGGATCCTGATAAGAGGGGAGCTCCTTCTTCTCCTCGTTTCTGGTGGTCATCGGAGCGCTCCTTGAATGACGTCACGCGCAACCCATGTATAGTACATTTTCCTTTGGGACTGTCAACAACAATATTTCTGTAGCAAAAAGTCAAATTTGGTTGTTTACGTGCAAACCAACGAAGAGCATCTGGCACGCCCCAGCGGAGGCCTGAGGACTCATTTCGACCACCTGGGATCTTTGGACGCGCAACCGAAAGCTCAGTTACACGGCGCTTTCTCCGCAATATATCTCCGTAATATGCCTCCGTCATATGCGGGCACCTCGACCGGGGTTCGAACCCGCCACCTGGGGGTTCGTAGGCAGGCGCTTTGCCCCGGACCCACCGAGGCGGGAATATTTCTGTACCTTCATTATCATTGCCAATGGCAGAGGTCGAATTCCTAACAGCAGAGATAATTAGATTACTTAGAGCTCTTCGTGACGTCAGCGCTTTTTAAGCTTTAAATTTATAGTAAATTGTCCTTTCCTTTATTTATTATTATTTATTTATTGATACTACTATCTCCTTCGGGAGATGTGGTAGGAGGGGGTACATAATGTTGTATAAAGGTATACATTTCGAGTCATTTCAGCACACGCGAATAAGGCAATCAATGTCATCATTATACAGTATTAAATAAAAATTAAAGCAAAAAAAAACTTACAAGAAATACCGTCAATTGCAGGAGTTACAAAAACTGCGGAGGTTAGCAATGAGTGATGACTCAGACGCTTTAACAATGTTCTCCTTCCTTCTTCAATAAAGTTGAAACTTTGGGGTGCGGTTTTATATTTTGTGCCATTCTATGTTGTTGCTCAATTAAATATGTTTTGTTTCCGTCCCCGTCCTCGATGTTTTATCCTTTCATGTATTCGTATCGTTTCATCAGCACGCTTCTTTTCAATTATTACTGACGTCTATCAAAAACTTCCGGAGCGCCATGAAAAAATTGTTATTTTTAGGACGACTCAAATCACCGTTGAAGCACAGGAGTGCGCTAAAGTTACCACTCTTGAGCTTACATGCAGCGTACATGTAAGTAAAAGCTTCAGTTTTATACTGCACCACGAAATATGTAGCATTGTAATGTCAACAAATACTTTTCAAAAGTGTGCATCATTTCGTAGCTGCGGCAGCAATTCTCTGTATCCCCCATTGGTTGAGCATGTACTCTGAGCACGTACTGGGCACGAGATGAACTAGGCTCAGCTGGTATCAAAAATGAGTGCTGCATCAGCTTTCGGCGATGACTCAGATCATATCACACACTCAGTGCCCGACAAATGGCGGCCGCCAATTTTGCTTGATGCGATTGGGAAAAGGGTCTGTTCATAGCGGTCTATCTAATAGGGAGTTTTAGCAAATGATTTTTGGACCACACGGTTCCGAAATCATTGTAAAAGTTCACGCGTCTTAGCAAATCGTAAAACTCCCGCAACCGTTTAAACGATAATGATGATTGCGTTTGACCGGCAGCGCCATCTCGCAGTAAACATCTGATACGTTCTGCAGTGTGCACATCGGTGGTTCGCGTTTCACGGCGCACACTGTTGTAAACAAGACGGTCGAGGTAACATTTACCGGTCGAAATTTCAAGAGCTCTAAAGCCAGGTCAAGTAAATTATGTCAAAACGATCACAAAAGTAGCAGATCCGTCTCCATCCCCTTCAACGTGAACGATCGTTCACGTCGTGTGCCGTAGGACCAAATCATTTCGTCTGCTCGCGGTCGCCATGGCGGCTCGTTTGCCCGGGTCACAGAACTTTTATCGCGCGCGTAGTTTACCGCATTTACGATCGCTTGCCGTTGTGAATGGTCTTTGAAATGATTTGGCTCGACTTCTCAGACGAACCAATAAGTCGCAGGATAGCAAATCGCCTCCTTCTGTAGTAAGCCTGACGCTCCGCTGGGCCGGCGGAGTCGACCGCCATCTTGCATTTTCCCCCGAGTTGTCAACGGTACTGGCTGCGTTGCGGTGGCGAATCCAGCGGCCGGAGTGGGAGAAGCGAACAGGAAGAGCCTCCCGAAGCTCGCAACGACTCGCGCGTGCATGCGCAGTGCCGTCGGCGATACGTTCGAGGACAAACCGTTCGTGTCGAAAGGACTCGCTAAAACTCCCTAACGTCTCAGGAGACACCCGAAACAATACAGCATGCGCAGCTCGTGCATTTTTAAGGCCCGCTTCAGACGGAGCTATTTCACGCAGCAACATGACGTGGCCACACCAGCAACTCGGGCCACCCGCGTTCACGAGCAGCAACCGAATTCTACGATTTGCCATCATCATCATTCATTTTAATTTTTTTTTCACCATTTAGACACACCGTTACGCGTTATACACGTGCTTTCTTATACCTTTAAAGGACCTTCAGAATACCGACTCATCTTTTTTTATATCATTTATTCCCAAAAACGATCCATTTCAAACCAGAGCCAAGTCTTTAGTTTTCATCGTCACCATAACAGGGGTATCGCGTGAAAATATTACATCCCTGACTGGCTGCGGCCGCTTCAAACGACTCCGAGTTGTCCGAGTTGCTCGTCCGTTTCGAGCGGGGCCCGATCCCAGCAATTCGTGTTGCAGAGCGAGGATCTATGGAAAGCTAGGGAACAACTCGCCAGTAACACCGAATTTGCCGGTAAAATTGCCCCGTCTGAAGCGCGCCTTACCCTCCATATACGCGCACATGCTTATGATTTCGCTCGATCGCCGACCAATAACGGCGGGTGCTTCGCTGCCTCGTCATCGCGCGTCCTCAGCACGTTATTTATTCTGCCTGTGATTGGCGTGCCCCTTGTGTTCCGATGCGCTAGAAACGGATTTTGGAACACTTGCTCGCCGTATAGTTCATCAGTATTCCCGAAAGCATTCTTCCCCGCAAGCAGTCTGAGCATGAGGGGAAGCATCCCTGTAATTGGTGCTGCCACTGTACTCTGTTTCACCTTATGTTGTACCGCAGCGAAGGCTACAAGCGCGAGCTCCTTGCTCTGGGGCACATCTCGGCGGCACAAGCTCTCGTGCATTTGGAGCAGCTGCCAACGCTATGAGCTCGCGCGTCTAGCCTTCGCTGCGGTACAACATAAGGTGAAACAGAGTATAATATTGTCAAGAAGGATAAGAAAAAAAAAAAAATACAAACACATACGGATCAAAATTTCATTCATAGTGAAGTAAATTTCGCAATAGTTTGCATTAAAGGTAAATAGGCATGTTTCGTACGTTTGGCTTTCCCGTAAGCGACTGCGAAATACCCCTAAGATGGCAAGAGTGTGCTTCCTATCCAACGTGAAGCCATTGTGTGCAATGTCAAGTAACAGTAAACCAAGGACACACACGTTAAACATCTTTAAAACGGCATATTTTCGCTGTCCTTAATAATCTCATACTATAATCGCAGCAGATACATTTCCTATCAAGCGCGAGCTTCTAAAAAAAAAAAAAAAAAGATAAACGGTGCACAAGCATGTGCAACAGAGGATTCGTAAGCTCCCGTTATTCATAGGCTCAGGCATTATGAGTTCAAGACCTAGCCCTGTTGATCTCGACATCTACGATTGCTACACCTACGTGCATTCTTGAAATCATTGATGCGCGATGCTTGTCAAAGAAGCCAAGGTGTGACGTCGTATTCTGTAGATAACACTGCTCCTTCACAGCGGTGGAGCGTGCTAACTGCCCGCTGTAGAGGCATTCGTAAAGTAAATTTTGTATAAAAAAACCTTATCGAAATTTTTGACAATATAATTTTTAAATGTCTTCTGAGGCCTAAGCGAATCAACAGCTGTATTAGGGCGATTGAAATGCCGAATAAGCTTTATTCGAATAATCTATTCAGACGTATTGTTTATGAAAACAGCAATAATGTCTGAATTATTAAAGTATATATTTTTAGAAAGCGGAGAGTAAACGGTAGGTACTAGTCTTAATTTTGAGTCTGCGTTTATTAGTTAATTCACTTCACGCTTTTAAAATGTGACACAGCTGTAGAACGAGTCAGTTTGGAAGCAAAGTTGATGTGTGTGTGTAGGTGCGTTTTTTTTTTGTATGCACATTTTCGCATCTAGTCATTGTTCTACTTCTATTTTCCCAATACTTTTTACTAAAATGCTTTTGTTTTTCTTTCTTTCTTTTTTTCTCCTCCTGCTAGAACGCCACTGACGCTGCAGGTATTTGAGAATAAATAAAAATAAAACTTTTCCAAATCTAAGCAACTAAACTACGTGTTACCCAGTCAAAAGGTAAATAAAAGTCACCACTCGCTCCTATTTAAAGGGGCGATGCAACAACTTTTGTACTTTGCGCAAATACCGCTTAAAACGGATCCCTGATGTTAATGACCTATAAAACACGCGTTCGTTTTTCACCCCACGCAATAGAAGTTCCAGAAACAAATTAAAGAAAAACGAGCACCGTTCACCCCCTCAACTCGCCGCCAGAACAAGCGGCCACGTGATCTGGAGCCGATTATAGACCAACTCAACTTGCTGACGTCATACGACCGCGGTGGCGCTGCTGTCGGTACTGCGCATGCGCTAACGCTTCATTCCTCCCAAATTTGGCTTCTGCGCATGCGCAGTGCCCACACCTGTTGTGGGCAAAGCGGGCTTGTTTGTAAACAGTGTGTTGGTTTATATGCCGCCAGTGTTGATTATAGCCACGCGCTGGGGTTGGCAAAGCACAGGACACGCGCTGAGTTCCAGACATTGTTATGGCTCGGCTATTGTCGTCGTTGGAGCGATTGGACATGGGCCACTACCCGAATGCATGTCGAGGCATCGATTGTCACGAGCCCAGATCGAATGCGTACGCAGTCTTCGCGTCCACTGTGCGAGCAGCATTTGAATATCGTCGCCGCAAACCTCGATGACGCATTCCCGGGGATCGTACTGTTGCCATTGTCCCCACAGCTCCGTCATCAAATTTCGCGAAGGAGCAAAAGGCGGCTTTGGAAGGAGAGACTGAAAGAAAAGCTCCACTTTCATCCTTTGAATTCCGCCGCGACGAAGACGCTTCTTGGTCAGTGGTGTTGCGTTCGAGTATTCTTGGGTCCCACTAGTGCCAGAAAGCTGGTGTAAAGTAAGAAATATTCCCACTCAATGTCGTTGCACAGCCCCTTTAAAAGAAAGAGCAAAATCACTGCTTTATTATAAAAAAACAACCAGGCATTGAGTAACCGTGTTACTAATAACGCTTTATGTACTAGTTGAAATAAATTCAAGATAGGTTGTTTATTTTGTTTGCCTCAGGGCACATGCTTCACTCTCATCGTAACCTACTCGTCGTAGACTGAACGCAAGGATGTGTACGATGTCACGTGGTAGTAATGCCGCTTCACAAAATATACGACCTAGGAAATATAGGAATTTTAAAAACCGACAATATTACTTCTCGACCTGTATTGCTCCCAGTAACGCACTACGTTCCAACGAGAAGTTTAGAGCGCCAAAATATGTTGAGCCTAAAACAAATTCAACTCAGTTTATGACACCCCACATTGAACCACAAAATTGTGTTCGTGGAGTTCTTTCAGTTAACAGTGTTTGCCCACAGACTAGCACAATTCACTCTCTAGAAAAGGCGCGACGTGACAAATTTACAAGGACACGCACTTGGCCAATCTGTTCGGAGCTGTAAACGGTTCGCCCGTCTTTCGGAGATTATTAGTCCTAAAGTTTCGTCCAAGTGGGTCATTGGGCAGGACGAGGGCTCCCAACGAAGCACGACTCGGCCGTGCGTCGTCCTCCCGAACGAAGGCGGGTGCCCAGCTCTTCGACGATCGATCAAAATCCCGAGATGCGCTCTGGCCTAATGACCCGCCTAATTAAATTCCGAGCACAATTAGTACTGGGCAACAATCGCGCTGGTCATGGCGTGCGAATTTCGATTTTCCTATCGCGTCCAGTAATGACGGTTTTCTTATTAAACATGAAAGCAAGTTTTCTTTCTGTGTCTAGCTATACCTCGCTCCGGATTGTTAAATTTATATGATGTACGGTGCCCTGTATAATCATTTAACAATTCTACTCGGTACGTAAACATAAAATTAAAACTATATTCGCTATAGTCACCGACAATTAAAGAAACTGAGTTTCTGAAGTTATCTTAAGTTCACGCCTGTGCTTTTCCACTCGTTCTTCGGTATTCTTATCGGCTCATGCGGCATTCTCATTGGTAGTGGGGTGATATTAAGACTATCTGGACTCGACGCGCCCTTCGTTTCTTAACGTTTCACTTACTATATATTACTACTAAAATTCCTTGTTTTCAGAGGTTTCTTTTTTTTTTAATTTGGGGATATTTATTTTTGGTGTTTATTTTTCCTACAGATTCGGTGATGTTTGTGTAAATTGCTTAATTTATAACCAATTTACACAAAATACACCGAATCTGTGGGGAAAATAGAGCAGAGAAATACCCCGAATTCGAAAAAAAAACAAATTTCGAAAACTCAAAACATTAATTATTTACCCAAAACAAAAGAAAAAGCTTCGCGTACCATTTGTGTTTAAATTCTAGGTCTACTTTATATCATTGCTCTACTTTATATCATTGCTCTAAGTTATGGAGTTCCGTTTCGGCATGTGCGGACAAGAATCACATTTGGCCTGCCTCGTTTAATTGTACTTTTTACCGGAAACACCCAAAGCAATCATGCGCTGTTGAGAATCTTCATTGTCAAATCACTAAAGCGCTAGATCACACTCAATTAAGATCCTAACTACGTACACATAAAATTGTGAATGTAAGCTCTATCTCGCCAACAAAGTAAACTACCCAACCGAAGTGCCTCGGGGTTACAGGTGATTATTCTGCATTACCTTCGCTTATTCTGTGCGTATCTTACAAAGCTGTATTACAATTCCTGCGATGTAGTGCAAATAGTTGCTTCATTCGCCGTTGCGTATTTAACAAAAGTAAAAAAAAATGCGGGAATATGATTTGTATTGACAAAATCGAGAAAAGAAATCTATTGTGAACCTTTAACTGTTATTTCGACAGAACCGGCACTGTACCTTGGTGATATTTCCAATACAGCTAAAGCACCTAAGTGCATTCATGCTTATGTTTGACTAAACAAAGCGGCGTGACATTTTGTACATTAAAAAGTCAAACTGTTGGCAATCCACATCTCACACCCTTCTTTTCTACTGGTAAATACAAAGACGCAGTTTTAATTCTTATTGGGGCGCCACACCCGCCAGGTTTTCTCAACAAACAAATTGACGATGGGACCAGATGGGGATAGGTGTTAGGAAGCGTCATACCCGGCGTTTCTTAAGCTTTCAGTGACGATAACTACGTTTGTTAGCTGAGGGCTATGCGGTTGAACAAAAACCGAATGGCTCCAGTTGTATTATTAACCTAACTTTCAGCAACAAAGTTACAATCGTTATGAGATGTATTGAACAGTATTGGGAAACTATTCTTAAGATCCACCGGCCATTAAAAATAGTAATAAAGCAACGGGCACTGCTCTAACATATCAAGACCAGGTTACTTGTCGGCTCTTCCCAAGAACATCACACACGGAAAGTCTACTTGTCGTAACAGAACCTTACGCAAGCTCCATTCTCTGGCAGGCAATTAGTTGCGTCATCAGTACCGATGAATCTAAAGAGGAGCAATGCATTAGCCATTTCTCGGAAGGATGGTGTCACTAGGCGACAAAGCGAAACACCCAGGAACGTCTATATGGGATTTGATAGGCTATTACTAATATAACTAATTGCGTTAGTGAGGCGCAAGAACTCGAAATAGCAAGGTAAGTGGCTGCATAAGATCCCAAAATTGTAGTATTAAGCTTCCAACGGCCATGTAGTCTATCAATGATACGCCTAGGTTCATTCGTATTATACATGCGATTATCTTAATTATGATCGTGCAACTAATAATTGCATGTCGCGTATCACATAGCTGAGAACGTAAAAAGATGCCGGAAGGCAGCTGGTGTTGAAAGAATGTCGCGCCAGAGATTTTGAAAGAAGGATGGCGTGCTCTAAACTGTTTTACTGTATAACTGGGTTTCCGTGTTTCTGGATAAATATGAGAAACCCCGAAAAACACTCGCCGGTAGAACTTTAGTCAGTTCGGATTTATCCTACAAAATACAAATTTCAATCTCCCAGTGCAAAAAAAAAAGAAAAAGAAGACTGTATTTTACAATTAAGTTTGCTCAGGGCACAGGTTCAATGGTCCTGTGAAAATGTCACCTGTTTCCTATCAAATCTCGGACCACTGACAATAGGGGTCTTACTGTTTTTCTTGTTAAGGCTCATTCAGGACAACAGGTCATTCTACGTCTAGGTAACCACAAAATCTACTGTTTTGGTTGCCAGTTTGGGCCATCCTGTTTGTTCTTCTTGGAGGTTGTTGGAAAAATGAAAGTTATGAGCTACATAGAATCATTTGAATTATAGAAAGGTAGGGTTGTGGTGGTTGTTTGGGAGGGAAGGGGCTCTATTTTGCGCAGCCGCGGGCTAGGGTGATGGTATAGGATGGGATGAAAACGAGCTTCCCAGCGACTACCTTCATAAGTTTGGGGATTTCAATGTATCGACGTTTATCGAAGCAAAACTTATTAGCAAGTTTTGTCGTGGGACAGATTAGTTCTGATAAAAGTAAGGGTATGCCAACGCCAAATCCATCTGAACAAATATTACAGGATACAAGCGCGTTCTTTTGAATCTAGCACACGTTTTCATTTGGATATTTTTTAGCTTTCATTTTAATCAATGGGAAAAACCTAAAAAATAAAACTACGGTTTTCGGAGAATTGGGGATCTAACAAAAAATAAATACATATAAACTCCAAATTTTTTCCAAAAACTGAACTCCGAAAAACACCCACGAATTTGACAAAAAAAAGTGAACTCTGAAAACACTGAACCCCATGTACAACGTAGGGTATATCGTGCGGTGCTGTTTCGACACAGCGTCCGGGGACAAAGCTTCTTTAATAATATGAAAAGGGCCGTAGTCAGGAGAGCTACCGGAAAAACTCCTATACGAATAGCACTTTAGCCGAAGACAATTCAAAAACCACTTGAGCAGGTTTGCGCCCAGCTGCCGCTCTAACGGCATCCTGAAACAGCTTCCGAACAGCATTTGAAACCTCCTTAGTAGCAGCATCGGCCACACCCAAAGCAGTTCCCTCAGAATGCCTTCGTCTTTTTTTCCTTCCATCAGTTTTGGCAAGGAATTAATACGTAAATCAAGCTACCAACTATTTTGCGATGAAAAACTTATATAGCGGTCGGACTGTAGTCAACGCATTCTTAGTTCATAGGTAGTTTGATTTACACGCTGTGGCCATTTTTAAGGTTTGTTTTTACCCCGGATTCACCCAGAATTACTAATAAGAGCATCCACTTGAATACTTACAGAGGCTACAGTCATTTCTTCTAGCCCCTAGTTGAAAAACTGACAGGCTGTATGTACGACAGGACCACAATTTTTGTAGCGTGAGCTACACTGGCCGAGGTTGAGCAGTTCCGCGTGGCTCGCATAATGAGCCGTGCTCCGTGCTGCGGAAGCGCGAGGAGCAGTGACGTCACACGGCGCACAGCTGGCGGAGCGGAGCCGCCGTCGCCAGCGCGCGCGCCTCACCGGTCTGCGCAAGCGCGAGGAGCAGTGACGTCACACGGCGCACAGCTGGCGTGCCGGAGCCGCCGCCGCCGCGGGCTCTGCCGCCACTGCGCGCGCCTCGCCGGTCTTCGCATTCCAGAGGATTGACGTCATAGCCGCGGCAGACGCACTGGCGCCGCCGCGTGCCCAGCTGTGTGCCTCCGTTGCGCAGTAGCCAAGTCTGACGCTGCACCGGAGCTGCTTGATAGCGCCTCTCATTTTGTGCGCATAAGCTCACGCTACGTATATCCAGGCATAGCCGAGCTAAGCCACCACAATTTTTTTTGGCGTCTACGTGCCGTGTCTAGTGAAACGAATCGCATGTATCAAACGTAACATGTTTATTTTGAAGTAACGTAATCAATGAAATCAAGCGCAAGTATAAAATGGAAAGCATTGCATGTATTAGTCAAATAATCAATTGAACCAAATAAATATTTAAACATAAAGTAAACTCTTCCAACTAAACCCACAGGAAACCGAACGAAATAAATATCAAGACACAACACAAGTGTATTCAAACACCAGTCAAACAGGAAGTTGAAACAAGTGCATATCGAAACGCGAGTTACATTTGATTTTCGGAGAAGGAACTCATCAATGGGCACACGTGATTGGTTATAGGACGATGGTAGGAGAAATACGAAATATCGGATGTACCCTAACTCTGCGATCCCATTTTGAAGGGTCCGCAAAAATCGCTTTTTCACCACGTCGTGCTGGGATTAACTACAGAGTTGAACGAAAGCGGTGCATTCATTCACTGAGACTATAAATACTTAAAACCTTGGAAGTGTAAGGAAAGAAAAATTATCACCAAAAAACTGTTTTGGTCTGTTTTGGCGTTTTTAACGACTAATAACTCAACTAAAAGGAAATAAAATGCAATCGGCTTACCTATGCTTTACTTCATTTGGCCTACATAAGCGCCACAGTTTCACAAAATGTCAATTAAGTGTACAGGCAAGGAATACGGAAAGCAGAGTTGTTGATATTTCGTGACTTCCTCAGGTGTGTCATTCTTTCCACAATTTTAGTGAAAACTTCCATTACCTCCAGGCACCTCTGTAGTAAATCCTAGCGTGATACAATAGAAACTTGATTTATGCGAACCGTCCAAAGTGGGATGAAAGTGTTACACGCGTATATCGTAGCGTTTCAGCGGTGATGTGGCGGGCGTACGTTGCGTCGATAAAACTTCCACCGAGAGTCGTCGGCGAGCGAGTGTAGGATACGCAGTCAATGTCAAAGCTGCTCTTCATAAAATGGACGAGACCCGGATTGGTGATCGGATCCACGTTAAAGACACAGAACAGCAGTATCAGTATGTCCGAGTGGACGTTTAGAAACGGCGGAACGTACAGGCGATTGTGAGCGTACGGCCTTAACGGTTGGTACAGCAGAGAGCCGATGTCTCGAGATGCATTGCCAGGATGAACGTACACGGATCCAAGCACGAACTTGTTCAAGTGACCCACGGGGGCAGTGATCCCGGCGAGGCCCACATCTCCAAAGGATTGCAAGCGCGAGGCGGCGCGGCTGGCGTCATTTCAGCGTCGGACGTTGGTACTATGCATGGAGGTAGGAAGCTTCAAAAGGCGACATGACGCCACCAGAGGTGGAGCCAGAGGTGTAGAGGGACACGTTCGCAACAATGACCAAAGCCAAGAGACTCTATTGGACGCAAGGGAGAGCTGACTTGGCGCCAACAGCTGTTTTTGGTCACCCTCGAAATACCCGAGGGTCATCAAAACAGCTGTTGACCGAAACAGCTGCGGCTTGACTCAAATATTATTGAACAAAAACTCGGGCTCCTAGAAATGCGCAGTGAAAATTGTGGCTCCGATTGAGCATGCTGTTGTGAGAAAGTGTCGCAATCACCGAAACTTCGCGTATTGAGAACGTAGTGATACCCGCGCGTTGACTAGGCTTAGAAAGGGCCCAGTCTAAGCCCAAGGAGAGAGGATATTATTTCCAAAGCTCGAACAAGACTCAAAACAAAACGCTTAATTAAAAAAAAATCAAGGCCCCATCGCCACACGCGCTCTCCTCCTCTCCCAGGTTTCCAGCAATCACAGCGCGCCCTCGTGCTACGTCACCGCGCCACGCAGCGTCCGTGCCGTTACTTCACGTAACGCGGTGCTTTCTGACGGCACAGCGTGTTGTTTTGGCATTGGTAACGTGACGTGGCGCAACGCGACGGGACGCCGCGTCACATAGCGCGACGTGCCATTGTAACATCGTGACACGGCGTCAGACCACGTCCTTGTCATGTGACGTCATGGGACCTCGTGTCTCGTGACGCAGTACGAGATGGCGTGACTCCGCGTCGCATACAACGCCAATTCGGGTCTTCCCCGCTAAGTTTAGCTAACGAGCCATCCGACGGAGCCATTCGAGCGGCGCCAAAAGCTACATCGCTATACGGCATTCATTCTCTTTGAACATTTGCTGTGAACCCCTAGACCGATCACACGCTGTGACTGCGCCCTGGTCCGGCGTTTCTCTGCGTGATTGGTTTAGCCATAGCCTCCTCTATACTCACAAAGCCTGGCAGTTCGACGACGGAGCCCTAGAGCGCCCGGTCGCAGATTTGGAGCGCGAGGATCTGGTAGCAGAGAGCATTTCTCGGGGACCTGGTGTTCAGCACCCGAAACATGGTTTTCAAACCCGACGAGAAACAAAGCGGTAGCGCGAAGAACGCGAGGAGCACGAGGGGACATTCCATAGGTCGGGAGAAGTGTGTTTCGGCGTCTCGCCGCAGCGGGCGCCCGTCACGTGGCTCTCCTCTCATCCGTTGTCTGCCGCTCTACCTTTCCACTTTCAGCGGCCGCGTCTCGTGGTGATCTGCCAGGTTTTGTCAGTATAGAGGAGGCTATGGCTTAGTTAGTGATAGCAAACACACAAACACAATAATAAAACGAGCGCCGTGATGATACGTTTTTATGTGACGTTTTTACGTGACGAAACGCAATCGCCTTTGAAACACACTCTGCCCGTGCGAGCATGCCCCCAAAAAGCATCAGGTTCGTTGTGAGAAACGTTCGAGTCGATCATCATCTCCTAATATATAGCGTCGAAACGTCTCCCCTCCCTCCCCCCCCCCCCCCCCCCTCTAGCGACAGAACCAGTGTTTCGACACCGAAAAAAAGCACGCAGCTTTACTCATACTGTCTTCTCCGGTGACGTCTATAAATGTCAGACGTCTTTCAGCCCCGACTGGTGATGTATCGACTTAAGCGGCTGACAGTGCACCTGCTACGCAAGCAGTCGCCGCTCGTCTTTCCTTCGAGATCGGTCGACGTCGGAGCCCGGGGCCTCTGCCCGGAAATGGCTTCCTCCGGTCTTTGTGGCATCTTACAAAGAAACTGATATGGCGGGCTTCTTCGTCCCTCGAAACCGCGACGACACGACAGGCCGAGGCACGTCCCTCCTGGAAGGCACCGCGATTTCGTGGACACTGTGCGTTTGCACCGCTCAGTGATGTCGGCATTTTACGCATTTTATCTTTGTTAACCTCGCAGTTCAAGGATATATATTCTGTTTTTAAACGTGTCGTAGCTTTGAATCGTTTGAATTGTAAACTTCCCAAAACGGAGTTTCGTATCGTCATAAATATGTCGTTATATTTTCACAGTTCCATAAATTGTTCCAGAAGCAAGTGCGGATAGCTTTCTTTCGAAATATTAATTCGATTATTAGACGACTGCAACACTAGCCAGATCAATATCCGAAAAATCTAGAATATCAATAACGCGGCATACACGTATCGTTTATATCCCTGTCGCGTCTCGTTCCCCTCGGATTTGTTCGTTCGCGTGTTATTAAGCGATCTCATATCGTTATTTGGCGGAAATATATGATTAAACATGGCTAGTTCGAGGGGGTGTTTCAAGAAGGTTTTGAGACTGCACCTTCCCGCACTTCTTGTCGAGCCCATATTCGATTTGGATTTTCGCTCACATAAAAAAAGGTATAGGTTTCGGCGTTCCAGGAGATGGATAAGGGCAATATTGGGTATCTCAAATTCTCACTGAAACGTATATTTGTTTAAATAAGACATATCGCAGACACCAAGACAGCACTATGAAACCTATCTTGTACGGTGTAGTAGAACAACTGGTATTAATATCACGGTTAACGCTCGTGGTATGCATGTGGCAAAACGTTCGATTAAACCAAATATAATATAAACATAAAACACTAAAAATATTGACATAAGTAAAGTCGAATCACTATTCGTAACACTTTCGTACGTGGCAAGACATCTATACAACCCTTAAACCTAAAGTCACTGGATCCTGGGAAAGTAGCGCCATTGCCTTCCCTACCTGCTAGCCGGAGAGAAACGGATACTAACATACAGACGACCCAAACCTCGCAAGGCGATTGGCTAATCGGTCTACGTTGCCATGGAAATCGCCATCTTGGTCCATTTAAATCTTCGAAGCTTCTAGAGGGTCGTTCTAAACCATTCGCCCCACGATCACCATGGAGCATCATCGTACTGGAAGCGTTCCTCGCCAATATAAGAGTCTTTGGCACTCTGTATGCAATCAACTTATATATCATGACCATCTCCATGGATCTCTTACAATTATATTGTTCCTCTTTCGTATTTAAATACAGTAAACTTATTTTGTAGTGCCTCCAAGCACCGACACAACATCTGGTGGTGGTACGAAGGTTTACGCTTGTTTCGTCGGTGTGTTTAGCAAAATCTTGGTATACAAAAAATGACTTCATAAAGCTACCCGTCACCAGCGAATCTAGAACGGCTCACCAAGAATAGAGGGGTCAAGACAAAATTGCTCATTTCACGGACCAAGATGGCGACCACACGGGGAGCTTGGCGTTACTTTCCCAAGATCCAGTGACTTTACTTAAGCCGAACGGGACTAAAATTCAGCTACCAAAGCTTCACGTGATCATAAAAGTGGGGCTCTGCAAAACAAATTAGTCCTTGGATGTTTAAACAGTGTGAGTGTAGTCTGTCAGGGTACGTGACATTGTTAGCCGCTGTACATAAGAAATTATCCAGCGCAGTACGACTGGTCACGTGGGGTTTTTGACGTGCATCACGCAGTATTCTGGTATACGACCGCACATCAGTACGATGTTCATCCAAGTCGAAACGGGCAGGGTGGGGATTGAAAAGAGGATCCCTGGGTTGTGTCTCTAACGCGTCTGTCGTTTCGGTTGCTGTTAGCGTTCAAATTAATATAAGTGAAAAGAAATGAACTTGAAACCGATGACCTACCATGACCCCCACATAGAGTATGACGTCGTCTTTTGCGTGCTTACGAAATACTTTTCCACTTACAAAAATACTTTTCCGCCCGCCCGCGTCAGCTCTCCTCCCTACAGCCTACAGGGCTCCCTACAGCCACGGCCACGAATCGAAGGCCCGTCGGTGCACGCCTCACGCACGCTTCGGCTCCTCCAGATCTCCTTTCCCCAGACACACGGTCGGTGGAAATTCCATCCCGGGACCGGATCTATCGAAAGAAAAGACGGCGCCAACGATGTGCGACGTGGCCGTGAATACGGGACGAGAAAAGGCTCTCGACGCCGTCGAGGCGTACGCCTCGGGCCCTCCCGGCTCACGTATGCGCCCTCCCGACACGTTCCCCGACGGAGTTCTCACGGCACAATGCGTCGATTCGAGCGAAAAGGAAAACGACAGCAGGGGCCTTAGCACGGACGCGCTCATGCGCTCATCCACACGCGTTCGACCCGGCCCGCTTCTCTTTCCACGACCGCATTTCGGTAGCGAAACAAAGGAACGGTAAAAGAAGAAAAAAGAGAACTAAAATAAATAAAACAAAGCGTAAATAAGTTTTAAAAAATTGTCCCGTGTCTTGATAACGGCGAATAAAGTAGAAAACTTCGGTTCGGGAAGCGTCATATCGAGCGACGAAAATGGGTCGAGTCTCCTGCATGCCGGTGCTTAGCGGGGGCCCGCCGATACTTTTTTGATTGTCACTAGTTTTATATACTCTATACACAGTCTGACAAGCACGCAGTTTTCGGGTTACGTGCGGTGTACGGGTAGTTCTTCGTTGATTAACTCGTAATTGAAATTGCGACTTTCGACGCACTTTATTAATCTTTTTGGAATGTTTTTTTTTTTCGTGGTTTAGTTCGATACCCAAGCACCGAATGGGAAAGGGCGAGTGAGATTGCGCGCCTCGTTGTGCTTGCATAGCTTTGTCCAGGGGCGTGATGCTTTCGGTCGAAGCTCCCGCCGCTCGAGAGCTTGAATCGTGCGACCCGCTGCCGCTTTGTATAGACAATTGCAAGCATGGCGCCCGACTTGCGCCCCATGCGTTCAAGCGCATGCAGGAACATAGCTTTGGCAAGGTTGCAATTGCACGAACTTAACCGCACGACCAGAGGCACGGCGGCCGCCAAATGCCTTGCTTGCAATCGTCTTTAGATAAGCGTGCGCCATAAAGGTAGCGACAACTATTACTCTCCTGAAAAGGGTGAGAGAGTAAAACCCTATACCAGGCGCCAACGTTTTTTTTTTTTTTTTGTGCCACGTTGCCTATGCTATAGTCGGTTGCAAGCTAAGAAAAAACTGGAAATGCCTCTCAGAGGAAAATGTATTCCTACGCCGAGAAACGCCAGCCAATCGTTTTCATGACGTCACGATTCCGTGGACCAATCGCGATCCTTTTGAAAAAAAAAAAAAGCTCAACATGGCTGCTGGCCTTAGCAACGCGACGCTAGTTTCTCGTGACAATTATTTTGCTTTTTTGCACCGTGTTTTACGCACCGCTGGCCGCTGTTCAAAACCCGACCTCGCTTGTGCTTCTTGAAGAACCGCTTTGGTGTCGTCGGTAAGGCTGCACCAGGCTGTTTCGTCCAAGAAGAATCAGGGTAATCGCTTTCCGATGTCACCTCAGTGGGATCCATGACGGAAGACAAAGAGAGCGGGGCGCGGTGGTGGTGTCGATGACTTGGGAGGGTGCCGATTTGTCAAACCCGAAAAGTATAATTATTCTTGTCTTCTATTCATCCAACAAAATAAAGGCACACATTTCGTGCGCAAAGCCCACAAAATTAAGTAAATCACTAAATATTTATTATTTGCAGGAACTATAAGTGCTTTGTTATTTATAATTTTGGCGAGAGAAAGGTTGGTTTCGTTTTCGCCGCTTTCCCTCAATCGAAGGCGCTGGAAGACGGTATGTTAGTCAGTATCTTGGACAGAAAATGAATTGGGAAGACGGTACATTGGACATGACTTTCTTTCTTTACTAAACAGCTACTTCGTTGACAAAAACGTATTCTAACTTATTTAAACGTCCTGAATGAATTAAATAAATATTGTAGTAGTTTAAGACACGTTTACTGGAGGAAGAAAAAGCAACATTGCTAGCGAACTACTTTCTTGACGGCGGAGGCACTTCAGATGGGCGCAATGCGCTTGTGGGTGGAGCTAAAGGATTGTTCTTAGGTTGCATCCGACTATAGCAATGTTTGCGAGACCATAAAACCCCAGGAGCCGTGTTTTCTAGGCTGTTCATTAGCTCGGTGTTCATCTCGACAAACGTAAGAGTATCAACAGTGGTTCGTATGACCGTATGTAACATAATGACGCGGGCACAACGCGTTGTCTATGAGAGTACCTTTGTTAGAAGGGCATTTAATAATGCGAGAGAAGTGATATACGTTGGTTTTCTCCAGATCTCGAGCTCATGACGTGTAATCAAGGAATAATATGCGAACATTTTTCGCGGGCATGTTCATTAAGCCTTGTAAGCAACGTTTACACGCCTTAGCACCAGCACGTTGTGGTAAATTAACGTGCTTGTGAATAGGCTTAACCGCTGGCGATCACGTGTGTACCCGAAATCCACCTTTTTGTTGGCAAGTGGTGTTGGCTATTTTTTCTGCCTAATGTGATTAAGACATTTCCTCTGCAGGCGTCACAACTTGGACAGGCCATGTCTCTACATTACAAAATAAAAAAAAAAATCTTCATGTAAAAAAATTGTCCTAGGTTTT
This sequence comes from Ixodes persulcatus, assembly GCA_013358835.2. Lineage (NCBI taxonomy): Eukaryota > Metazoa > Arthropoda > Arachnida > Ixodida > Ixodidae > Ixodes > Ixodes persulcatus. Next base: position 85,543 of record JABSTQ010009487.1, on the reverse strand, counting down.
CTAAAATAAACAAAACTACCAGCAAGGAGCGAAGTATAAAAGCTATCGTGAAAAAGTAGAAGCTCGACGAAGCGCATAAAACTGCAATCTCATTGCCAGGCTGGAGGGCAGTCGTAACTTCGCAAACGTTAGAACATCAGTCATCTTGCCTCTACCATGTCCGCTTACCCCTTTGTTTTTACTTCTTTTGCTTAGGGTCTAGCTATGGGCGTCTTTATTTACCATTTTGGTCATTCATGAACAATTCGCTCGACACTCAATTATTCAAGCTTTTGCTTCGTCGCAGGGAAGTGCTATGACCGTAACAAATGCGTAATAAAAGCAGAAAAAAACAGCTGTTTCTTTCGCAGGCGTTCAGGCAAATGAGAAATAACAATAATCAATTGCTGGCTGGTGTAAGCGAAAGCACGCATAGATCGCTAAATTAGCGTTTCTGAAAATAAAAACCCGTTCAACTCATATGTAACAACAAGCAAATGCATTATCGAGAAAGAACACTCTTCCCAATTTCTCCTTTCCACTCGAGAAAAAGGAGATCTCTCTCCTCTCTGCTGCTTGTAGCTTAGAGACTCGCTCCTGGGGGGAAGGGGGGGGGGAGGGGAGGAGGAGGAGGAGGTGAAGAGAAGCTTGCAAGAGGAAGTAGAAAGAAGGAAACTGATAACCTGCTTTTTTCCCGGCAGTAGACGATTCTGTAGGTCAGCGTTCAACTTCCAATGTGTTGAATGTTGAATAATTCGCTTCTGTGTCTGTTTTTGTGTATCGACTTTAGGTAAATTGTTTTTAGGTTAGCGTGGCTGGGCAAATAACAGTATTCTTCAGGGACAATTAGTATATTTTTAAGTTGTCGAAGTCTGCTACGATGAGGAACCTATGATGAATATACTTTTTTTTATTTTATCTAATTTGCTCATATTGATATTCTATCTAGCTTTCTTTGTTCATTTTGTCAAGTGAACGATTCCTTGACCTTGTTCGAGGCGGGGATTTAAGCCGCACGTCCGGAGGCCTCCTGGCCTTTGACGACGTCCATTCCCCGAAGTGAAGAACCCAGGGGTTCAGTGGAGGTGGGAGAATTGGTAACGTAACGAACGGTTTAATTAAATGGTTGCGATACAGTCGTCCAAATCAGAGAGAACCCCAGAGCAGCCTCACGCTCCGCCTTATATAGGGTCCGTTTCTTCCTCACTCTCCACCAGGGCAGCAGGTGCGAGTAGCAAACCGCCGCCAAATGCGTTGCAGCAAAGACCGCCGCGTCGTAGCCAGAAGTGCGTCGTAGCCATGGTTCTCCGCAGTTAGGCCCTGCCTCTCTCCCTTTCAAGTGCGATGTAGCCAAAGTTCTCCGCAGTTAGGTCATGCCTCTCTCCCCTTCCGGAGCGCACGAACCCATACGCACACACACACACGTCCCGTTGACGTCACGGACGCGTTGAGACTCGTTTCGGGCAGGCCCCGACAGGCGGGCGACTGTCCTGAACAGATCGTGACTCGTTTCCGCAGCGTTGAAACTCGGAAGAAGGTCGCCGAAGGTTCCATTCTTAACAGCCCCTCCGGGGCCAGGGAAACCTCGAAAGGCCGGTGGTACAATCGCTGGCCTGAAGAGGTGGGCTTGGAGTAGGCCTTGAGAAGACGCTGCAAGCACTAAACAAACTCCCAAACCTCTTACAACGGAGGCATTAGCGGAAACGTCCCCCACAGCACCACGCCACACCGCAGTCAAACGCTCGGAATTCTCCAGAGACCCGCCAGACTGGATTACGGATTACCATAATCTGCCAAAACAATGCAAATTGACCCGCTGTCGCCAAAACATAACTCATTTTTCCAACGAGGTCACTATGAACAAAATACAAAAGACAAAACTCTTCGCAATTTGTGAGGTCATTTTGGGGTTTTAACGAAGTGCCCCCACTTTGATCCTCATTCCCGTGGATGACGAAGACCTCTGAGATCATCCATACCGTTTTTGGTGATATCAGAAAAATCTGCTCAACCCATCGGCATTGCCGTTAATATTGCCTTTCTTTTTTCTTACACTGAAGTCATAGTGATCGATTTTCACGTGATTTCTAGACGTGAAAATTCGGTCCTTATAGCGCCGATAAAACAATCCGCCTTTTTCATGCCCCGTCACATTGGTCCTAGCAATCTCCTGAGCTGTACCGCGAAACCCTGACACACTAGGGTCGCTCTTCTGCTCGACTGTCAAAGACACTCTGTCTACTCGTAGCAGAGGACCAAAGTTACGTGACGCCGGAGCTACGAGAGATCTTTCACTGATCCCGTCTTCCTCCACCTTTTTCGCCGGCGCGTTGGGACGGCGTAAGCTTTCTAGTGCTACGAGGTCAAGCTGTTCTACAACCTGGTCCCTCTCATCCCGGTTTTCTGCCTCCAACTCTGGGAGTGCCTGCTCCCCATCAGCTGCCTCTGGCTCTGGATCACTCGTCAACAAATGGGCGACCTGACGCGATTTGGACCTCGTACACGACTGAACTAGCCCTTCTCCCAGTTGTTGACCCCTTTCGCGCAGCAGGAAATCTGACCGGTTAGAAAACAAATAAGGATACTCCAACGGGACTGTTTGCGAGACAGCCGCTTCTGTCACTAGCTCTCCGAACGGGCCAGTTATCCTTACTGTCGCCATAGGCAGACAGACACTGTGCTTTTCGAGCAGCTGCTTGATCCAAACTACCTTTCCAGTAAAATCGGAGGTCGTTACATACGACGGATGAACAACGTCCATCGTCGCTGCACTGTCCCGAAGCACCCTGCACGGCTTTCCGTTTACATGGAGCTCGTGAAGATAGTGACGAAGAAGCTTCAGGTCCCTGTCACTACCGTTCACGTACGAGAACACAACCCGCGGTTTCTCACATCTGGCCGCTGTGTGTCCCGGCTCCTGACACTTGTAGCACAGGAACGGCTTCCTTGCCTCGAACTGCCCTGTTGGGCTTTTCCGCGCCTCGTCTCCGTTCGAGTGTTCTGCGCTCTTTTCTGGGACCTTTTGTCCTGCTTCGGGCTACTCGGGCCCGTTTTCTCCCGAGCCGTTTCCCTGTCGGAAGGTCTTGCGCTGATCGCTCCGGCCGGGTTCGCTTTCCTCTCCGCTCAACTTTCTACGCGTTGCGTACTCTTCGGCTAGCTCAGCGGCCCTTTCGACAGAGTCGCCTCCCACCCTATCCTGCACCCAGAGCTTGACTGACTGCGGAATGCTACGAAAGAGCTGTTCGAGGCACACACACTCGACTACCTTGTCTCGGCTTTCGTACACTTCCTCGCTCTTCAACCATTCTATCAGGTTGGTTTTAAGCTCGTATGCGAATTCCGAGTAGCCCTTGCTACTCTTTTTGAATGCGTTTCTAAACCTTTGACGGAACGCCTCGGCAGAAAGGCGGTACCGCTTCAAAAGGCTGGACTTCACCTTGTCGTAGTCGTCCGCGTCTCCAGCACTAAGGCGCGCGACAACCTCTGCAGCCTCACAGGGCAACAAAGTTAAACGCCGTTGCGGCCACGTTTCTGGGGCGAAGCTCAACTTCTCACATGTCCTCTCAAAGTTAACTAAGAATAGGCCCACGTCTTCCCCAACTTTAAACGGCTGCAGGAGCTTCTTCATTTTATACGACTCGGTCTCACTTGCTCGTACCGGAGCCCCAACTCTACTGTTCTGCGAGTTTAATCGCTGTTGTTCAATTTCGAGCTCTAGCCTTTTCAGCGCTCGCTCCTCTGTCGCAGCCTGCGCTCGTTCCTCTCTCGCTGCATCCTGCGCTCGTTCCTCTCTCGCTGCATCCTGCGCTCGTTCCTCTCTCGCCGCAGCCTGCTCCTGCTCTCGTTCCTCTCTCGCTGCAGCCTGCTCTCGTTCTCGTTCCTCTCTAGCTGCAGCTTGCCCTCGTTCCTCTCTCGCCGCAGCCTGCGCTTGTTTTTCTCTCGCTGCAGCCTGCTCCTGATATCGTTCTCGTTCCTCTCTCGCTGCAGCCTGCTCTCGTTCTCGTTCCTCTCTAGCTGCAGCTTCGCTCTTAGCGTTCTGAAGCAGTCCTCACGCAATTTTAATTTCCTCTGCTTCCGCGCTCTCTGAAATCGCTTTACTGATCTCAGATTTCTTCAACTTTTGCTCCACCTTCACACCCAATTCTTCACATAAACAGAGTAAATCTGCTCTCAGTAACCTCATTAGATCCATGATCGCTGCTTTTTAGCTTTGGCTTTGTTCTAAAACTTGTCGCGAGGTTGTGCCAAAACCTAGCGCACGAGTCAAAACCTAAAGATTCCCAGCAGTTCAAAATTAATTACCCATAATCTGAAGCCTGGCGAATCTCAAAGCAAAAGTCCAAACGCTCACCCACAGATGTAGCACGATGTCGCATGGTCCGATCCCAACCGCTGCCAACCAGTTGTTCGCGGCGGGGATTTAAGCCGCACGTCCGGAGGCCTCCTGGCCTTTGACGACGTCCATTCCCCGAAGTGAAGAACCCAGGGGTTCAGTGGAGGTGGGAGAATTGGTAACGTAACGAACGGTTTAATTACATGGTTGCGATACAGTCGTCCAAATCAGAGAAAACCCCGGAGCAGCCTCACGCTCCGCCTTATATAGACCAGTGTCCGCGCCAATTCCAGGGCGCCGCCATGTTTATCTACGCTCGCGCCACCACGCGGAAAGAACTGGCAGGCAGGAGGGGGGGGGGGGGGGGGGGGGTGCGTTGGCGGCGTTGCTTTGGGGAGCTGGATGCGGCAGGCTGTCCGAAGGCACCGACACATCGTGAAAGATGTCTTCACCAGAAGCCTCCGTGGCCCGTTCTTCAACAGGGAAGATGTCGTGAACATTCGAGAACCAATCTCGATCAAGAAAACAAGGGGAAAACCTTTCTTGTCTTAGATGTTCTCGATGTCTGCTGACCCTTGACATCCGCGTTTCAGTCCCGGTTCATTGCGTAGTAAATATTTCGCTACCGCTTTCTTGTAGCTTTCAAATGGTTGATTGTTGGCTTTCTGTATACGACATTACATTCGTGGCACGTTTGAGACCGATTTTCGCGATCTACTTGCCTTTCTGCGGCAGCGCGGCTCTGCCGAGCCTAAACCGAAACCGAAACGAAGGTACCATTCGTAGCTAGCGTACGTACACGACGTAAACGACCTGCCGACTGATCACGGAGAAGTGCCCACCTCTGTTGTATCCATCACGCACGCCAAACGTACGCATAGAAAAAAATTGTTGCTACACTGGCACTCACTCTTGAGTTCTTGCTCGGAGTGAAGTTTTTTCTTCTGAGTGCGGCTGTCCATTCTTGCCGAGAAACTGCATGGGACGGAAACTTGTGGAAGCCGTAGAGGTCGCATCCGCATTCGCTTCTTAGGCAATTGTGTGACGGGCAGCGGGTGTCCAAAAGAACCCTGCGTTTCCTCTGGTTGTTCGTACAACCAACAGCGGCACAGTGCCGTCCGGACGAATTGCTCTGATACATTACAGGCCGGTAAACAACACCGACGCCGGCAACGTGCTAGTACTGGGAAAGGTCGCGGTTTCTCGCGCCCCCCCCCCCCCCATCCACACACACAAACACACGCTGCGAGCGTCTGGGTTCGAAACTATTAATTGCCAGTTCTAAAGGATGGTACTTACTTGAAGTGGGAGCTGGAATTCTACGAGGTACCAGGAGACCCCTTACTATCGGCAACGAAGCAGGGTGCCTGTGGGGGCGGAGTCTAGGAACGCTACTGATTAATATTGTGACAGGCGGTCAGTTATGATAACAGACGAAACTTCGACTCGTTTGTTCAGAAGTTCGCGGGGATATTTTATTAGCCCTCGTTACAGCACACCAAAGATCTTAGGCAGTGAAATTCACATCACGCAGGCTCGTGCGTCGTAGTAAAATGAGCGCAGTCGACGACGAGGTGTAATACGCTACTAAGCTTCACAAGGAAAATGCGCGTGAGAAAGAGTTTTGAGGCAGTCCAAAACACCGATCCAGCAGGCGCACGTACACATCGCGACACTGTTAGCGCGAACACGACATCGGCGCATTTTCGCATTTTACTTCTAAACAGTATTAGCGAGAACGAAATTTTATCGCTTACATTATAAAAGCGAATGGGCTCTTTCCGTAACAATAATAACTTGGATGACATTCCTTGGTGTCAAAGAGAAAAACTGGAAAAACCGGCGATTGCTTGTTCGCGCTAATAGTGTCGCGCTCTGTACGTACGTTTACTCCGGACTCCATGAACCCGACGGCGCAAGATCAAAGAGCACCGCCGCCATCGCCACCCGGTTTTCTCTGCACTTTGCGCGACAACGGCACTGCAACGGAGGGCACTCGCCTCGGCGTTAACAATCCGCGAAATAGATTAATTTCCCACTTTTGAAGCCATTCCAAATGATAAATGAAAATACCTCGGCGTTGTAGAACATCTGACGACACAACGGTGCCGAGCGCTTGCTCGGCATCGTCTTGCTCGTGAAGGCCTGCTTATTTGCGGTTGAGACGAGGATTCCACATCTTTCGTGCCACTCGTGGTGCTTGCAATAACTTCGAAGGGCAGGGGAATCTTCTCACAAGGACGTTGAAGACACGCAACACCGGAGCCACCAAAGCAAGCGTACAAACCGTCGCCATGTTTGCTTTTTCTTCGTCACTTTCGGCGCGGTCAACTCGTCGCGAGATGTTTTCTGGCTCGGCTAGATGGAAACCAACAGCGGCAAAGTGGCGTATGGACAAACGGCTCTCACATTACGGGCACTATACTCACATGCCGTGGTAAAGAGGACCAATGCCGGCGAAACGGCAGTCGGCACACCAGCGAAGAAGCCTACCGCGGGTAGCAGCGGCGCAGGCCGACGCAGCCCCCCCCCCCCCCCTCCCGTGAGCGCCTGGGTTCGAGATTATTGTTCGCTTTTGCTCCTTGCGGTCGAGGCTAAAAAGAGCACTTCCGGACAAAGGTCTATAGGGTCCGTTTCTTCCTCACTCTCCGCCAGGGCAGCAGGTGCGAGTAGCAAACCGCCGCCAAGTGCGTTGCAGCAAAGACCGCCGCGTCGTAGCCAGAAGTGCGTCGTAGCCATGGTTCTCCGCAGTTAGGCCCTGCCTCTCTCCCTTTCAAGTGCGATGTAGCCAAAGTTCTCCGCAGTTAGGTCATGCCTCTCTCCCCTTCCGGAGCGCACGAACCCACACGCACACACACACACGTCCCGTTGACGTCACGGACGCGTTGAGACTCGTTTCGGGCAGGCCCCGACAGGCGGGCGACTGTCCTGAACAGATCGTGACTCGTTTCCGCAGCGTTGAAACTCGGAAGAAGGTCGCCGAAGGTTCCATTCTTAACAACCTCCTCAGCGGCTTTCAATAGAAATACAGACCTTGTGTGCGCCACAAATCGTAGAGCATTACCACAAGGCAGTCAACGAGACAGCTTCAGCATCCGAAACCAAAACCCAGGAATTAACGGCTGCGGGCAGTGTTCGTCAGGTCGTCATTATTTTCTACGCCCTGCCGTCCTAATTCTTCTACGACTGTCTCATAGAATAGGAATAAAAAAAAAACACATAGTCGGTATCGTCCAAGCTCATGCGATTAGAGACAGGATTAATGTAAAACGCCGTCACATCCTTCACTCAATCTGTGTCCTGGCCTGAAGGTTGGACTCCATGGGCGAATACGTTGCGAACAATCGATGAATTCTGCCCGGCGGCGTTTGCTCTGCGCGTGGCATTGGCACATTGGCTGCTATCTCGCTCAAAGCGAGTGCACCACCGGGCGACGTTCCCCAGTTATTCGTCACATAATTCGCTCCATGCAGTTCAGCCTTAACAGGTCCCATGAAAGACTGAACACTCCTTCGCATTCACGGAAGTAAACGTTAAGCGAAAATGAATCCCAAAGTAACACATACAAAATCGAAGCGGTATGTGTAAAATGCGTCTACTGAACAGTGTTTTCAAAGCTTTGAACACCTGTCTTCAAAGCCATTTACCTTTTGCGCTCCATACCGGCGCAAAATTCCTTATTCGTCGCAGCGTAATTTTGCAGGAGCTGTTACGTGCACTCTAAAAAACAAAAACCCGTGCGTCTCCTTTCCCGCACAACACTCGGAGAGCCAATCACCGCAACTTAAGGAGGCAGCTCAGCGAATGACGATGCCGAAACATATGTTTAGACCAAAGAACGCAGTCTGAGTTGTGGCATTAAGCAATGAAGCAATGCAAAACGTCACGCTTGCATTGCTTAATGTCACAACTCAGACTACGTCATTCGCTGAGCTGCCTGCGTGAGTTGCGGTGATTGGTTCTCCAAGTGTCGTGCCGGAAAATAGACGCACGGGGTTTTTTTTTAGAGAGTGCGAAAGCCCTGACATCTGTAATTTCGTCGAGGTTCTAGAAGAAAACGCACTCATTAACGCCTAGCACCGCGTAATCTCAAAAGAGTCTCGGCCCGACGCCACTTGGGGAGCGCTCTTCGACAATTAAATTTGCCCACTTTTGAATTTCGTGCTGCATGGCGCCATTAGGCTGGCGAGACGGTTCTCTAAGGGAAAAAAAATCGAATGACAAAAATGTTCTCGCTGTTGGCGGCGAGATATTTCCATGGAACGCTTTTGCGTGCGATTTGCGCACTTCGGCGTCGGCACAGAGTCATTTCGGACGCGAGCAGGCTCGTTATCACCAAAGCCTCCATTTAAAAAAAAACGCGCGTCGCGCTTGCTCTGATTATAGACCTTTTTCGCATAACCTCAAACCAGCCGGTAACTGACGTACCCTCGACCTGGTGTATTTTTGGATTGCCCGCTGACACAGGGTATGCAACCGCCAAGGGTATGGGCGAAAAGGCTTAAAAACTGACGTCGTGCATGAGTTCGTTCCGAGTGCTCCTTTCTACCGTGCTGCAATTTCCGAAAATCTGCGGTTGCCCGGCTACCACTGCGTGGTCGTCGGATGAATAAATAATTTTAAAAAGCACAAGCACAATAGCAGAAAGTGTTCCATGAGCACAAGAAGCTACAGCGCGAGTGTGGCTGCAATGTTATCGAGCTTCGCATTTCCCCCAAGAATCCTTATTTATGAAGTCAGTCGATTGCGAGCTTGAATCGCGAGAGATTCGTATCAGACTCAACGCCGCGTTTAAGCTCACGACCACTTCGTCTACGACAAGAGGACCGATTTTAATGGACCTTTTGTAGAAATACGCGGTGCGCATGCGCGGAGTATTTCATGCACCTGGGTTCGAGAGTATCTAGTTCCAAACAATCCGCCATCTTGCATTTCTCGCCTTTGAGCGGTTTCGTTGTGTCGACCTCGGGGCGGAAGATTACGCACGATGGGGATAAAGGTGAGCTTGGGGGAGCCGTATCTAGGTCACATCGCCTCAATGGGTGAACAGGATGTAGCTGACGTTTTGGATGTGGAACGGGTGGGAGAGGCCTTGGGCGCGCGTTGTTTTCCAGTCACCTAGTCTCGAACCGATTCGCGTGTCTAGGTGGCAGCACATATTCGCCAAGAGGTCCATTCCCGGTGCAGGTGGTCCAATTACCTAGGTTATCACTGCAAGCTCCATGGCATGTGAAAGGTATGAAAAAGTCTACATGCCACCACTCAAGATGAAGCTATCAAATGCCGAGAGCTTACCTGCATAGACTACATTAAACGGACCATATATACTTCGCTGTGGAAGCTCAATCAAAACACCCCACCGTCTTCGTCGTCGTTCTCTCGAGAAGGCAAGGTGATGGCCTGTGAGTAGGCAGCTGGATTCAACCGGACAAGCTCCAACCAAGTTACTGCAGCCCACCATAGTCAAGTCTAGCCAAGTTCCCCCCATACCCACACCGTTGCCTACCCAGATAGCTGTGCTGCCAGAACTAGCCGGTATTTCTTTTTCTAAGCCGCTAGACGGCGTTGTCGGCGCCGCAATTCTCAAGATGGCGGCGCCGTTAAAGAAAAGGGAGTATTCACTGGCGGCCATAGCTGTGTGCGCGAATGCTGAGCGCGTGCTGACGGCGAGTTTCCACAGGTCTTTTGCAACGAGCATTTCGCACCATCAAGAGTGTCGGTCTTTGCAGCCTATTGATGTGAGCTCGTTCTGAGCATACGCTCTAAACAGCACCCACAAATATGGCGTCCAGTGAATACTCCCTATACGGACCAACTCTTACCAATGCGAGCCTGGCGAACGGTCCCGTGATTTGAACGCATTCGCTTTCTGCGGCGTGCACGGAGTACGCGGCTCACTTGGCACGTCTTTTCGTACACGGGGGTATTAGTGCCACTGGTGCGGTAATGGCGAAGTGCACGACCAAAAGCGTCGCTCTAGTCGGCCTTCCATGATTGGACAAAGACTCAATGTGACGTCTGCTTTCATCGACGGAAATGATATTACTATCAGACTGTCAGTTTTGACGGTGCTGCGTTAAGAACGCGGTTGCTCCAAGTTTCTTTCATGCTTTTTACACACACCATCCCAAACATTTTTGGCAGCCGATAGTTCTGGTTGTTAGGTAAAAGATACCGAAACATCTCGTCGCCAATTAAGACAGCTTGATTTGCAATATGAAAATAATACACTAGTCTTCTATGACAGGCAAGTCCATTTGAAACCTCTATTTATTAGCGTAAAAATGGTACCTGCATTCACACAATCCACACGTCCTGTAGTTTACACCGCCTAGCATCGTTGAGAGCACGCCGACGGCGGCAACTCTTCGTCGCTGCAGGTGGGTACAACTGCGTCGGCATCGGCGCGTGCGTTAGTCACGCGTGGCGTTTTCGCGTGAAAAACGAAACCATCCATGTGGGTCGCGCTTCATGTCTTCTAATCCAGATGTCACGACCAGAATTCGCCTCAGCGAGTGTAATCCTGGTGAGTTCTCATCAGTCGCGAGCCAGAATTTCAATGGTGTGTAAAAGAGCTCGGCTGAGGCTGGTAGCCACCGCGTGCCGTCAATGAAAGTATACACTCTAAGAAATCCGGAGAGAGATCGGTGGGTGGCGGGGATGAAAATATGTTTCGACCTAAGAAAACGACCTTAAAAAGCATCACGCTCTGTGTCCCACAGCACATTGTTCTTTTTTAAGTCGACATATCTTTTCTGCCTCGTCACTCCAAGTGCCGTACGGCCAAGTAAATGCACTGTATATTATAGAGTGTAGGATATATTTTATTAGAAACGATCATAGGGGCTCTGGACCGCGTTCGACCATCAGACTCGTATTGGCCTCCAAGCAACAGCTCAAGCCTGCACTTTCAGAAGGACTTGCACATGTATACTGCCCTGGGGCCGTCCTAGGCTATGGTCAAACACAAAGTTGGGGCCGAAGTTTAAGGAGCACGCTGACTAAACATTCGCGAGGATGACGCCACTCCTTTGTCACCGCAGTACGATCGGCGCGCTCTGCCGACTTTAGCTTAAACTTCGTGTTTCACGAGTCTAGAGCCCCCGAAATGCACTCGAAAATCCAAATGCTTTCCAAGTGCGCAGGGCGAGCAATATCGAGTGCATGTTTCAGAGGCGAATACATGATGCTTTCACATTTATTTTTTCTAGAAACTTGTCCGGGTCCGGATTTTTTTTGCGGATCACACTCATGGCATCGCGGCATGAACAGGTTCCAGTGTTCGCTATCTTTGTGGTGAATACGGAGAAAAACTGAGGGCGAGAAGGAGATGAAAGCGTTTAATGTTTTTTGTTTGTTTTAGTCAGACACAAGGTCCAGAACACCAAGTTTTTTTGTGTTTCTTCAATAAACTTTCAGTTTTCAGTCAGTGCTCGTCCCGTCCACTTATTCTTCTCGTCTTTGTGTTGTTGTTTTTTTTCTGTTTTGCGTTGTTTCTCGATATAGTTATGAACCAACTCGCCTGCATCGCCACTTTAACATAGCTAGGCAAATGGCAGATTTGCTCTACCTGGCAGGGCCTGCTACCCGTTTACAGTGCTCAGCAGGCAAAAACGAAACAACATGAAAGAAAAGGGAAAGAGCCAACAGGAAATGCAAGAAAAATCAGTAATTCAAGAATCCATAACAAAAACGCAACTACATAACATGTACAATGGTCACTCAAAACAATAGACCGATCTCACCAGCCAGTTTGACTACGCCACCGCTGCCGCAATGCATCGAGGGAACTTTAGTCTTTCTGCACGTGTGACAACCTCGCTGGAGCTTTGCGCGTGTAGAGCACGAGATGGCACGAGCCCTCTCGAGCACTGCCGTTTGCCTCCTGTCAACTAAAGTTACGGCGGCGTCACGCATGCGCCGAACGCTTGGTGAGATCGGTCTATTGTTCGGGATTATACAGGGCGACCATATGCCACTTTCGGCCGCCTATGTTTTCCTTGTGTTTGGGTGTGCGTGGGAACACTTTGGTTCCCTAGCGAGCAATTTCGTCAGAGCTATGCTCTAGAAATGTTCCCGCGTAGTGATTCTGAGTGGCCGATTCGCACCAGCACGAACAAGATGTCACAAGGGAAGTTATTGCGATTTTCTCGAGACGAGAGACACCACCGACGCCGCCGAGCCTGGGTGAATTCACGACAACGGCATTAGAAGATGGAGTTAGGCTACTTCGATGTGATGCCGAAAGATGGCGCAACGCCGCAAACTCGAATATGCGACGCCAGCGGCGCCTCAACCGACCGTCTCCGTAGAACGATAGGTGCCTACCGGTCCATTGCGGCACGTACAAATGCAAGGTGACATGGTACTCTGAAAAACAAACCTTGAATACCAAAGCAAGCAAGTCAAGACATTAAAACATTGTGCGTTACAGAGACTCGCGTGACGCTGCAGAAAGCGCAATAAAACCTTTGGGGACTATTGTCTGCTAACACCAAGACCCGGCTCGGAGACCCCAGTTGGGAAGCTCGGCGCGTATCTTCGGCGTCTAGGGTAGATAGGGGCCCATCGCCGATGCCTTGCCGTTCACGAAGTGGTTGAAAGCGTTCAACGACTTGTAGAACTTAAGCCGTCTTCACGTATATGTAGGTACCAGGCGGCTCGAGTGGGTAATCGTGAAGATGCGCCTACGATACTTTCGGCAAATTGGTCATTCCGTTGAAGAACAATTGCTCTTTCTTTTCAGCCAAGTGATCGGGAAGGCATGTTATAGTAACCTTTAGGGGGTACCGCAGTTAGCATCTGGCGGTGATACTTTTAAAGTACACACTAGTAACTGTTGTCTTCAAAAACAAGCAAAAACAGTATCCAATCGGAAACAACATACTACCCCCTAACGTTTGATGATGTTTGTTTTTATTTACCCCCAAACCCTCTGAATACAAAACAGAAGCGTGGGGCTCACCCTATTAATAAAAAGACTAAGTAAAGACGCGTCAAAAAGTTTAAACTTCGGGGCATGATAGAAGGTACAATTTAATGTTCTTCTTTAAAGCAGTACCTTGAACCATCGTCTTGCATAATTTCTAAAACGGCAGGATTTTTCTTTAGGAAATTGGTACCTAAGTATGTCAATTGGAGTGTTGCATAGTCTGTCCTTGACCGAGGTGTTACATAAAAACCATGATGAAGATTATATTGCGTGACTAGGAAATGATGAGTCGAAGGATGACGATAAGTCACGTATTATCTCATTGTACATGCGAACTGAAAGCTTGAATTGGATTAGTTGGGTAATGCTGAGAAAACGCTTGACGCTTTGGCGTCACCGGACGCTCTCATCTTCTTCTCGCCCTTAGTTACCTTTCTTCTTGCAGGAACCCTCTAACAAACCTCGGGATAATTCTCGTGTGCACGGTATATATGCGCAAAGTATACGGCTCGCTCTTCTAGCTTTAGAGAAACAAAGTATTCACTACTATCTTAAACCGTCGAAAGTCACAAAGCAGTCAACGTTACTAGCAGACAAACCAACTCAGCTGGCTGGTATCAACTTTAGTCCATCACCCTCTTTAGCGTGCACTTTGCTGGTTGTTCTAACAAGTCGACTAGTTAAGCGAACAGAATACGTAATAGCGCCTTTGGCTTGCTGGTGCGTTTTTTAAAGCGTTGGGTTACGGTACCGACATTAGACGAACGCGAACACAAACATCTCTGCTTTAAGAAAGAACTAAAGCAACAACAAAATAAAACACTATACAAATGCATTTGGTCGTTTCCTGCATCTGTGCAGTGTGCGTTTTCTTGTTTGTCATTGCATCGTCTGGCGAATTCTCGTGGTCCGGCGGGCAGGCTCGTGAATTCCATATATTTTTCGCGATGCAAATCTCTTTCCATTAAATGACGCGTCGGGGAAGAAAATGCATTTGTCAACGACGTGCCCTCTGGTGTACATTTTTCTTTACTCTGCACGCCTTTCTTTACATTTAGATAACGTTATGCAAAACATGTCTTTTTCGACTCGGACGCGGATTTTAATAAGTGCCGGGGCGTGTCACCAGCAACCCCTCAAGCTGTGCTGCAGCTATGGTGCTCTGCGCGCGGAGTGCTTCTCTTTCCTTGCTCGATTCATCCTTTTTCTTTTTTTTTCCCCTACATCTTTTGTTGCTCATGAAGCTGGACGTTATTGCGTAACTTCCTCTATTCACATTTTCCGTATGCAGACTGGACCTTCTCTAGAAAATGTTTTATGGCCACCGACCGGGCGAGAGCCGCAGAGCGCCTCTTTCCGATGTTCGGCCACCTTCACGTTCTGACTGCCTTCTGTCATGCTTTGACTGCACGTGCACGCTCGAGCCTTACGAAATGCAGAAGCATTATCAAAGTTTGGAAGATCGCGCCGGAGGCTGGACAACTAAACAGCCTCCCTGCCGTTCTAATCCTGGCAGAGACCATAACCGAATAAAGGTAACCTGCGTATTCTATAGTGGAACCAAAATGGGCTACGTGACGGACATGGGTCGTAATGGGTATGCCATACACTTCTAAGGTAAAAAAAAATGTTCGTCTTTATTTTTCCTTCTAATTTCTCGACGTATACTGGTCTAGGTGATTTCACTCTGGTATTACTGAATTAATGAAAAGTAATTTGACGTAAGTCTGTAGAAAGCACCGAGCCTAATTAAAGCATCTATTTGTTATCGTTCAGAGCTTTTTAATTTTCATGTACTTTATACAAGTTACTTTTTTTTTGTGAGTGCACGATGTTTTTAGTCTTCTTGGCAATGGTGATGAACACTTGCTGTACGGAACTATACTCTCCGAGCATAATCAAATTATGAACATTAATGTAACTTAAGGCTTAAAATATCCAGTTGTTTGAGAGATCAGAATCCATGCATAGTCACTGACAACTGAGAAAAAAAATTGACCGCATCTCCACGTGGTGAATGATGTTGATTGGGGCGAAGCTCTGATGGCGCTTGTCTGCGTAGACGCTGAGCCGCAGCATGCCGAGCCTTTCGTTCGTTTTCATCCATGTCAGCAAGAGAATGTGTGGTATGGAACGTGGTTATATACGCATTTGAGCATTTGACCGCAGCGCCTTCTCGTCTATAAACGTTGAGCCAATGCAAGCAAAGTTTAACGCGATTATATACGCATTTGACCGCAGCGCCCTCTCCTGTATAGACGTTGAGCGGCTACATGCAACGCTTCATCCATGACATCCCCAGCTTTTGAGTTACTACCTCATCTCAGAGCCCCCTACTCGTCCCGCAGTCGTGCCCGAGTGGTTAAGGCGATGGACTAGAAATCCATCGGGGTCTCCCCGCATAGGTTCGAATCCTGTCGACTGCGCAAACATATTGTTTTTCATCAATTTTTTTTCATCTTTTTTTTTCCTACACGAGCACGTGAGCTCACGAGCACGAGAACGAGCACCGAGCACGGGCACCGGACGCCGGACATACGGACATGGCTTTTTGACGCCTCGCGGCGCCGTTCCACTCCGTGACGGAGGCTTCGTACTGTTAGCACGAAAACTCCGCAGTTGGGCGGCGGAGCCGAAGACGGAGTTTCCCGGGTTGTTGACGTCACGACATCCGTCCGCGGACTTCTCCTTCGTGTGGATACCCCTTTAAAGGTGTATCCACACGACGGACCGGGCCGCGGACCCATTGATCACGTGATGCGCGGCCCGCGGGCCGCCCGGCTGCAATGAGCATCCACACGGCGGACCAAAAGAGCAGACGACCGAGCGAACGGGCCGGTCTAACCCTCGACCTCACAGCTCCGCCAAACGCATGCAGCGAGCTGATTTGAGGCTATTTGTGAGGAGCCAAGATGGAGGTTGAACGAAAAAGACGTTTGGCCGCGGTGGCCTTGGCGTCGACCACTGATCTCTATGACAATTGCTGGATCGCGCTTCCCCGCTTGTTCGCTGCAGCGCGAGTGAAGCCACCGGACTTCACTCGCTTGGGATACGATTTGCGGTTTTGCTAGCCTTTTGCTGCGGTTTTCCAGCGTGCTTAGACACGTTTTCTACTGGTTCGTCGTCATTCGCCGAAGAAGTTTTTTAAGACTCTGTGTATTGTTGAGACTTGCCGTTGTGAACACGTGGAAAATTTTACGAAAGCGCAGTGTCGCAAGAAAAAGGCACAACTCGTCGAAAGCAAGGGTCTGGCGGCGTGTTCAAAGCTTCCTTGGCACGCCGACGTGCCGTGTCTCTGTGCCTTCGCGCGCTTGGATACCGACCAAGAATTCGACGGCGTGGGAATGTGTTTAGCGAGTGCAATGTGCGTGAAGCCGTATGTGCCTCTGGATCAGCGTCTTACTTTACTCTGACGTCTGTATACTTCCGACCCTCGCGGTTTAGGAACGAGCTTAATCCAGCGTCCACTAGGGACGGAAGATGGGGGGAAGGTACGTCTTTTTTTCGTCCTTTGACGATTTACACAATACCGTGCACAACAGCTCCTAATCACTGATCAGTGCTGGCTCATTATCAACCTACTTAATTGCACTTGACGTTGAGCGCGGCTCGCCTAATTGTAATTGGTCAACAGATTGTACACGACCATATCGGCCGCGCTTCAAAGATTTTCATTCTCGCCGTCTTGTACTTTTGCTTTCGAAAACCCTCCTTGCTCCACAGCGTTGCCCTATTCGTGCTCCTTTTATTGATAGCAACTCACCGGAACAACTGGACGATCCAGAACTCCGTGGCCGATATATATATATATATATATATATATATATATATATATATATATATATATATATATATATATATATATATATATATATATATATATATATATATATATATATATAAATGATCTAAAGGCATCTACGCGCCACACACGTTCAGAACTTTGGTGCGGCGTCAATCCTTGACCGGCATCCAAGCGTGCGAAGGTACAAAAATGCATCACTCGGCGTGCCAAGGAAGCTTTGATCATGCCGCGAGACCGGCGACACTTGTTTTCGCTTCACGCACATTGCACTCGCAAAACATATCCACACGGCGTCGATTCTTGGTCGGTATCCAAGCGCGCGAAGGCACAGAGACACGGCACTTCGGCGTGCCAAGGAAGCTTTGAACACGCCGCCATACCCTTGCTTTCGACGAGTTATGCCTTTTTCCTGCGACACTGCGCTTTCGTAAAATTTTCCACGTGTTCACAACGGCAAGTATCAACAATACACAGAGTCTTAAAAAACTTCTTCGGCGAATGACGACGAACGAGTAGAAAACGTGTCTAAGCACGCTGGAAAACCGCAGCACAAGGCTAGCAAAACCGCAAATCGTATCCCAAGCGAGTGAAGTCCGGTGGCTTCACTTGTGGGAGCGGGAAGCGCGATCCAGCAATTGTCATTGAGATCAGTGGCGTCGACTATTGAGGACGAGGAGGACTTAAGTAAACCGAAAATGGCATGCTGGATGAAGCCCTGGATGTGCAGGAAATATCTTGGTCTGCATAGTCAACTCTTTTCACCATGCCGCTACAGTGGCTTAAAGGGGGTAGTGTAACGAACGAAACCGGAGAAGCGGCACAGCGTTGGAAGACGGCCGCGGGTGGCGCTGGCGCTTACAGCACCGTCGTTCCGGCTATGGCTCCGGCTTGGCCGCTTGGTCAGCTTGGCTCCGGCCAGCTCCGGCCGATTCGCAGCTGTCCACTACACCGTCGTCTGCTCGTTTCAGATTTTTATTCACGTTCAAACACAAATCATGTCGTTGGAAGTTCAATGGAAACAAATAATTGTTTTTGAGGTATTTATATTAGTTATGAAGCGTGTTAGGGTGCCTCTGTCTGCCGGCCGATTGAGGCACCCCAACGGAGCTGCGGATCGAAGCGCCACCTGCACCGTCTTCCAAGGAGCGGCCGTTCCCGATGCATGGTGGAGGCTACGCGGTAACTACACTACCCCCTTTAAGGCACTGTAATGCCGCCATCGTCGCACAACAAAAGGTTCGTCTTCTTCGGCTTCAACAGTTGGTGCCAAAAGAAAACGACTTTGGATTTGGATTCCAATCCAAACAACAAAAGTCAGCTTGTTGCCAGACTTAGCGCTTCAATTATACTAAAAACGCCGCGGTCGGCCGCCAAGGTCCGGGCGAGAAAAGTCGCTTGGCATTTGTCAGAAGCGCTTGCCGCGGACCGCCGGCGGACCTCGAAGACCGGTGACGTAAGATCACGTGATGCGCGGCCCACGGACCAAAACAGCAATTTGGTCCGTCGTGTGGATACACCTTTAGGAGCTTAGCCCCTAAAAACAAAAGGCGTTACCAGTCTCGAAAATTCTCTTATCGCCAAGTAGCCAATAAACGTTCGGCACTAGCCGATGTGAACGCCAAATAACCAACCACGATTGAAGAGGCGCCAACATACTAAGCCGCGCCCTGCGCTTCTTGAGTTATCTCAACCTACTGGTGCACTAATACGATTCTAGCGTATTGCGTCGAGAGAAGAGCACTATTTCCGGATGGGCAAGAGGGAAAAAGGATGACTAGGTACAGTGCTCACCAGATTTATACGGAACACGGGAACTGAGTGTTTTCTCGTGGCAGGGGTGTTCTAAAGGAAGATTAGCAACATGTCCTTGACGTAGCGATTCGGGATAGTTTGTTGAAAGCGTTACTTTGCTGCCTCCAGGACAAAGTGTCTATGAGAGAAAAAAAAACGGTTTGCATTTTCCGTATAAGGTTTTCTACCTGTGATTGTGTGAAGCTCTGCTCGATTTGACTGTATCGCTACGACCTCTGGGTTCAGCGGCTGTGGTATCACTTTTAAGCAACACGAATTCTCAAGAACAAACAATACACAATATAGAGTTTTAAAATAGTAGGCCCCACGCTTCTGGGTATCTAAAACAGCGTGGGGCGTCGCACCCCGCATGTAGAATGGGAAACCCCTAGCCTTTTGGAGGACCCTGGGCTTCCGGGCCCCTTATTTTAGAAATCTTCATACTACCCCAGTGCCAACGGTATTGTACAAAGCTTTCATTGATCGTTAAAGGCATCCCTCAAGGCGCATGACGACTCAAGCCACTGGTGTATACTTCTGCCCATCGTACTGCTTGGCCTTAGTGTACTGACTTAAAGCAAGACTTCGGGTGCACTGCGGATGACCTAGTTTACCAGACCACACTTCGTCTTCCGGGTGAGTTCTTCGAGTGACCTGCACCCGCCGCGTTTCCCGACCCTTCTAGACACGCCACACAGCTCCGCGACATTATGCAAAAAAGCATGCTACTCCCACAAGATTGCACGACCGCGCTCCCACCTACGTCTCTGAATGCCTGAGCACAGTGACACGCGTTTTTGTTCGCCGTGACGCGCTGCGTAGACCCTTCCAACTACCCTACGATGGACTTTTTGAGGTCCTTGAACGAAAGTTTCAAGTTTTCGTCCTAGATCTCTACGGTCGACGAGACATTGATTCATTAGACCGGCGGCATACTTAGAACCATAACTTCCGCAACTTTCCCAGGTAGACGCAACGCAATTGTTACCACCTTGCTCCCATCCCCATCCTGACATCAACTAACGCCACTGCCGAACCCTTATCATCGCTCTGTCTCTTGGACACCTGGACAAACCGGAAACTTCTCTACGAGGGGAGCATCTGTGGCATCACGGCAGGCATACTAAGCATACCACGAGCCAAAAAAAGGAGCGTGGTCTGGTGCCACGCAGATCAAAGATGGGCAGCATGCGTAACAGAAGAACGGGAGTGCGACCAGACGTGTTCGGCTGCACCACTAGGTATATCCTACTTTAAAAATATGTAAACACAGCATATTATAGTAAGTGTATGTCGCCGTTTCCCATACATATCACCTTCATTGCCTTTGGCGAAACTTCTGAAACAGGCGAGCTGCTTTTTTTAAATTTTATTTATACCTTGAAGCTCGTCCAATTATCAACACTTTGCGTTCACAATGATAACGACTAGCGTAAGTCATAAAGTGAATCATAAGAAAGCAACTCTTACAAACCATGAAGTAACTCAAGATACAGCAGATAAACTTTGGAGGACCAGAAACATGCAGCCACGAACCACTCAGTTCACGTGGAGCGAAGTTGAAGTAATTGCGCGAGGCTCGGCGCCTAGCTAGTACTTTAGGTTTAAGTTCCCAGTGTCCGCGAGCAGGAATTATGCTGATTGAGCGTCAGACGCCTCGCGTACACTAGGTCCGCCGTTTGAAACTGTGGTGTGGGGGAGGCCCATGAGAGTGAGCGCGCCATTTCGATGAACGAGCGCCTTAATCGAGTTTGTTAAGAAGGCGTGTAAAATTAGAACACCCGTGGCAACGTCGGCGCTGCTACACGTGTAGAGAAGATTTGATTTAGAAGCATTACCAATCAAAAACCCACACAGTAAAAATTCTGGCCATGAGTTTCGCATTTAGTTCCGTCTCGCCGAGCGGGAACAATCTGCTTTAACGATTACTCTCGTTCAAAGGAACAAATTTATGGGCCCTCGTCCCATCGTGCATTCGCAAACGCGATGCTATGAGCTCGGCGCTGAAGCGTGGATAAAAAGGTGACGTCGTGACTTATAGCATAAGAAACACAGGACGTGGTGAGTTCAGAAGCGCTCTATTGTCGGTTTGCAGCCCACGGGATTGCGGTCTTACCCGATAAGAAGGCCGAATAACAAACCAGACAACAATAAAGGTAAGCATAATAAGTCACTTTCTGCGTTTCTTAAGCTGTAAAGAGCGCTTACGAGCTTCAAACGTTAAAAAGGAACAAATTGCAACATAAGAATTCAACGTAACCAGGTTTCTAGGCTATTTTTGTGACTCTTAACGGCTGAATTCAACATAAATATGTTGTTCAGCCGCTGACACCGTGCGGCTATCGCCGCAACAAATCGATGCATCCGAAGAACGGGCGAGCTTCACTGACCTACATGACAGCGACGTCGCTATGGCAAAAGCAACGCGATCGCGTACAACGCCTTAACACGACCAAAGCGGCATACGTCGATTGTCGCCGGGCATCGTACGCTGCATGGCGGCAGCCGTGTTCTCTGTTCGCGCAGCAACAAGAACGGAAGGGAGTGGAAAAGGAGCGCCTCGAGCGACATAGTCGATGGCATCGGTTCGAGGCCTACCCGCCCGCGGGTCGTTAAGCCCTGACGTCGGAAGAGTCACGAAAGAGGACAACGGCCCCCTCGTCAAACAAGTACGGCTACTGCCCGCCATCCCGGGTCAACAACAAAGGACAGACGCCTTCGCGAGTCTGTACCCCGCCTCCGAGAGTCTCGCACGCGCTGGACGTTATCGGCGTACGAGGGACCGAGGCGCCGGACAAAAACCATTTAAAATATCAAGCGCTTTTCCAGAAGAGTCTTTGTCTTTAAATATTTTGACGGGGCGGAAGAAACGAAAACACGCAAATCACGGGCTTTTACTTGGAGTGAAAAACAGCGCAAAGTAAACGTGACAAAAGTCAGAGAGTCAAATAGGACAGGAGCGTGTCGTATGTATTTCTTTTCTTACTTTGTCCCGTCTATTTTGCGTTCTTTTTGCCAATCAATCATTAACGATTGTCACTGGCAGCGTTAGTTCACTGGCAGCGTTAGGTTTGTTCCGTTCACGCTTGTTACGTTTTGATTGACGCTTCGGCGTTGCCGTCGGCTCATGCGGCAATGTGATTGGCTGCGGAACGACGACACTCGGGACTCCCAGCTTCCTGCATTTCTTAAAGTGTCTACAGTTGGGTATTACTTGGTGAAAACAACGCCCAGCAATGCACTATTTCGCGGGCTTCTCAAAACGGAATATATTACGTTAGGATGTGTTATATAAACGAGGTGGGTGCGAATACTGAATCGAATAGCGCGTCGTCATCACAACCTTCATCGCTGCGAGGACACGACCGTTGTGTCGTGGGCTTATACGGCACTGGAAATGCTACGAATTAACGCAGTGTAGAGTGATCCGAACCACTCTCCGCGCACCCCCTCATAAAAGTTGCGCCCTTGAACGCTTCACGTTCTCCCATCCACCCGCCACTACAAGTGCGGCAGTTTCACGTATATTTGGACACCGCACTCATAAAATGTTGTCGATAAAAAGAGGAAAGGAAGCTTGCATGTCCTCTCTATTACCATGGATCGATGAAGAGGTAAACGCCAAAGGGGGCACTAGTCGTAAATTAGGAAGTAAAAAGAGAGGAACTTGGTTACAGACTTTAGTCAAGCTAGTTGGTATGTATACTGGTGAAGTAGGGTCAGCTTGAACCTACAGACACAAACGTATATTGGACGGAACGTGAATAAAAAAGCGGACTAAAAACTTTGCTTTAGTACACTTTTTCCTGCGCGTAATCGCCTTCTTTGAAAACAATTCGCATATGCACTAAATAAATATTATTTATAATATTTAATTTTAATAGTGTTGACGAGTGGGCTAGTTGGTCATTCATATTAGCGGAAAACAAACAGCGCAGAGACAAAGACAGAGTAGAAGGCGGTAGACATACACAGCGCTGTGTATGTCTACCGCCTTCTACTCTGTCCTTGTCCCTGCGCTGTTTGTTTTTAATTTTAAATATTTTTTACAG
Source organism: Ixodes persulcatus (assembly GCA_013358835.2). Lineage (NCBI taxonomy): Eukaryota > Metazoa > Arthropoda > Arachnida > Ixodida > Ixodidae > Ixodes > Ixodes persulcatus. The sequence continues at coordinate 62,651 of JABSTQ010009487.1, read as the reverse complement.
AATTACGCGAGTAAATTAGATTTAACGTTACCCACCAAAATTCATTCTACGAACTATCTGGGTGTGGCACACCGCAAAGACCGAAAACAAAAAAAGAAGTTGTAAGTCAGCTGTTTTCTTCTCTTCTGTCCTTTCCACGTTTGGGTGTTTGTGTTCAAGCTGACCCTTCACCACTAGAAAAACAGAGCACAAAGCATTTATGACAAAACACGCAATCACTTTTTTTTTTTTTTTCAGAGGGAAGTTTATTTGCAAAAATATAATGTTAGCGTTAAAACTCTGCTATTCGTGTCGCCCAACGTATTAGAATATAGCGGCGTATTCTCAACGTTTAAGTTGATCATCGAAACATAACATACGCTCAGAATGCGAACAATTTCGAAAGTCGTGTGGTTGGCAACTACACGACTGCCTCCGTCGATTCGTAGTGTCAGCAGAAATAAGGCAATATTAAATTTGCTTACTACAGGCCTACAAAACATGAGTGATTGACTTTGCCGCGTTCACAAAACTACGAAAATTGAATATCGTATCCAGAATGAGCGCCTATACGTATATTTAGGTAAGACAAAAGAAAGCGAAATAATGGGCTCGCGCGACTCTGAATCGTGACTCAATTCAATATTTTCTCATTCATGTTACCTCGGATCATTTTTGCACTTTTCCGCATTAGAATAAACGAAGCGAGCTCGAGAACGAGAATGCCTGAGACGACGTTGTCACAAAGAGCCGTTGAACAACAACAACAACAAAAAAAGAATAGTGTCAACGTAGCGCGGGGTACACTATAAAAAATGCCTGCGCGTGTACTTACCCGCAAAACACTCAAAGAGCCAATCTCTGCGATCTACGAAATCAGCTCAGCAAATATTGAGGCGGAACATCCGTTTAGACCTAAAAATGAAGTTTGCGCTGTGGCCTTACGCAAACCAAGCGTAGACGCGCAGGCATTTTGAAGAGAGTAGTCAAACTCAAAGCAGTGAAACGCTCCAGTGTGAAGGGAGTTAAACCGCTCTGTTCCACGTAAGCAGATCTCCAAGTAGTCTGATCAGTTCTTCGCTTCGGCATGTGCCCTCCGTTGATTTAGTCCGTAAACCCCAAATTTCCTTCAAGCAATGTCGAAGCCTACAGTCAAAGTTTGACAACGCAAAAATCGATTTGTGCCGCGACACTCGTAGTATGAAACATCAAACTTGGTTTATTGCAGATTGTACATTTCAATCACAACTTAGTTTTCGGGCTTCCTTCTTTTTTTTATTAATTCACTGGGTTTCTTCGATTATTACAATAGCCCTTTCTAGTCAACTTTTCTGTCTAGAAAAAGAAGTTGACTCACGTAAATTCAACATATTGATTGACAGCTTGAGAAACGGAGGGCGTCGCTGACTACGTTCACGCTTCCCTCTTCCTATTTCGTCCTTCGCGGTTCTTGTCGGCTAAAGCCGCAATCTGACTGACGGCGGAGTGATAATAAGGTTCCCGGTATTCGGCCCGCCCTGCATTTCTTGAGCCGTCAGTGACCCGACAAAATTCAAAAGCGCAGTGCGTGGCAAAAAGTTTCAGGCATCTTATTATCGACGTGCAGCCGATAGGAATAACGCCGGACGAACAAATTACGAAATGTGGGGCGCAACGATAATAATTAGCCACGACCCGTGTGTTTCTTATGTTGTCAGTGACCGCAACGAATGGCTGTGCGTCTCTACTTTCTCTCAGAGCACTCCGAGACCCGATGACCGAATTCTACGGTCGGACTTTGACAATGGCGAAAATAGATTTCAACGGATATGTTTAGGTCTAGAAGAAGAAAAAAAAAACTATCTGCGTTGTGGCAGCAATGATCGAATCCTACTAGAGCGACCATGGAGGTAGGAAGCTTCTGGAGGCGACGTGATGCCACCGGAGGTGAAGCCAGAAGTGTGGAGGGACACGCCCCCAACGATGACCAAAACTTCTGGCTTAACCTCTGGTGGCGTCTTATCACCTCCAGATTCTTCCTACCTCCATGAGAGCGACAAACAGAAACAGCCGACACCGACAAGCCTCAAACACGTGCATTATGTACGCGAAGGTATCTTCGACAAGCCAATTGCAAACATTCGTGTTTACTTTCCCAGAACCGAGAGACTGAAAGCCTGCCAAATGTATACCATCGCGTGCATGCTTTAAGGGTTTGAGGCTTGCCAGTGTCGGTAGTTTCTGATTGTCGTTCTAGTGGGACTTCGAGCATGAAACTGACGTTTCACCATTTAAACACAAAGTATTGATTCCGTTATTTACCGAGAACCCTCTAAACATTGCAATGATTGACTCGCCCAAGCGTTTTGCCAGAGAGCAAACACTCCAGATTTCGTAGTGTGTAGATGGCAGTGACCTGGATCTCCAAGTGTTCTGCTAAAACTCAGACGCACAGACATTTTAAGGAATGTAAAGCCATTTCCTACGGGAAGTGGCGGCGAGCAAATGGAAAAAACACAACGTATGTTTCGGTTGAAAAAAAAAAATAAAGATTAACAATTGTTGTTGTGAGATCACCGCGGGTCACTACGCATAAAAACAGGTCTGAGAGCACATAAACAAACGCTTTTCTTGTGATCTTTTTACGCTCACAAGATTTAACTACACGATTTATTGTTTCCCCACATATCCTAGCTTTGTGTTACCAAGCTAAACCTCAGGCCGTTTTAATTTTTTTTTCTTCTATTTATTAGAAAAACGCAAATACACCGGCTTTCGCGAGGCCCTGGCCTTTCTGCGTTGTCTGAGCGTGTGTCCTCAAAGTAAAAGCTTGACCAATATTGACGCAAGCAAGGTCGCTGCAGCCTGATATGTTTTTTTTTTTTTTTTTTTCTTGTGCGAATGGTTTTCAATGTTTTGTTTTTCACCCCAAAGTGGATGTGTCAAATTGGGGAACAGTGACGCTGGGTAGCTCTCCGACAATGTTGACAGTTCTGACGGCTATAAAAGCTTGGTCGCCTGATGAAAGTTTATTGATTTTCACTTTTTCAGTGTCCTTTCTGTTTAGGATACGTTCGACCAGAAAGCTTGCAAGGAGCGAAAGTGTGCAGGCGAGGTGGTTAGGAAAAATCATAATCTAAACCCTGAACACTGTTTACAATGTGTTATTGCTGCTGTTTTGATGTATCGGTTACATCGAGCGAAATCTTCAGCTGCTGTTCTCCAGTACCAGAATTCAGAGATTTCAGTAAAGTCCTGTCGGGCTAATTTATTCATTCGAGTGTAAACGTAACAGAGATGCTATATTATCACGTTTTCTATATTTTTTGGCAGTCCGGTCAGTAAGGCAGAATAATTCAGTTTTTGATAAAGTCGCCTGCAAGTCATGATATGTTTTATATTATTCCAAACCAGTCCTAAGCCATGCGCCGAATTCATTAAAAAGTGCGTTTCACGTAGAGTTAAAAAAAAAATTGTGTTTTTCTCGGCACTGTTATATTGAATTCGGCAATTTAAGGCAGTCTCTTTTTTGTGATTTTTAACATGCACATACACCGACGTACTCCTTAAAGGTGCACTGACACATCAAAATCATTTTTTTTTATTATCAGTAACGATTGAAAACGATGCCGGGACATTACCCTCGAAATTTGAAACTTGGGAATTCAGTAATTGTGAAGTAAAAAAACAATTTCCAAATGCCAAATTTGAAATTCCCGCGTGATCCGCGCTATTGCAGTGACTTCAAATTTTGCGGTCTCCTGAGAGTCGACTTTCTCTCGGACCTCCGCTCCACGCTACAAAGCAAAGCGCCGTTGCCATCGCGACACGAAGCGCCGGCGGACCGGAAAAAAACCGGTTTCTTCCCCGACTCGCCGATCATCCTCTGCTCGAGCGCCGCCGAGTTTTCCGAGGGAGGATACAAATCCAGGGAGCGACATCACACCGGACTCTGATTTTTGGTATTTCAAAAAGAGGGGCCGTAGTGCGTTGGCAATTGCATTAAAAAACATGTTTTACGATTGCCGTTATTAAATGTTAAAGAAATGTCGTCTACAAAGCTTCTAAATTTCCTGATTTTTGACGTCACCGATCAAAAGAAGCGAAGAGGCAAAGAGCGGGAGAGGAAAACGCCAAAAATAAAAAGGCGCGCGCGCGCGGTAAAAAAATATTTTTTCGCGATGCGTTTTTTTGCGTGTTTATGACTACAACTTGCATCGTTTTAGGCAAAAAAATACGACCTTTGGGGTGTCAGTGCCCCTTTAAGTCACACTAAATAATTAACTGTTTTCTACAAAACATACAAAAAGGCGCAATGCAAAAAATGTAGCGCGTAATGCTAGGATTTATAGCGTGTACGTTTGGTACGACTGGGCATTATAAATTTGCACTGACTTCAAATAAGAAATACTCTGCAAACAAGCTGGTAACCGTCCAGATTAGAAACAAAAAATGGAACAACACAACACCGTCTTAAAGAGATTGGGGTTGATCTAGAGACGATGTTGTCTTGTCCCACAACACAACACCTCAAATCTACCAAGATTGAATTTGAGACAGTGTTGTGTTGTGCCCTTTTCAGTCCCTAATCACAAGTTTTTTTTTGTTATTTTTTGCTATAGAGTTATTTTTAAAAATAATCTTAATTCAGAGGTGTATTTGTTTTCATGTGCAAAAATCATTGCAGTACAATCGGCGAAAACTGGACGTAAATCGGCAAGCAATATGAACTGCTTCATTGGTTACTTCAGTGCATTTTCTCAAAGACATCACTATGATAAAGGGTGTCCCCATTTGCTATCATTATTGATGAGGTACTTACAAAAGGTACCAGCCATAAAATGACCGTCATCGGCGTTCGATCGATTCCCATTTTCAGTATTCTTCTTTTACCGCTCCTTCGCAATATTACCAGCCCCACATACATTGCCGTCCCTCGGTGCTTCTCGGTAGCACTTCGAGTTCTCGATACGCAGCACGAGATTCACAAACATAAGAACGCCTGTCGCAATCAGAACATCATACAGAAGTCAACCCACAGATCCCATCCGAGTTGTCGTATACGCGTACAATGTCGTACTTCTTCGCTTACGATAACTATCCGGAATTATATTACGGACGGTCCACCACCAGAACTATTATCCGTTTCCTCTTACGACGAAGTGAAGCGTACGGCATGACGTAACTACGCACCTCTCGTGTCGCTGCACTCCTCCGGAAGGTCGCGTGACGCTTGCGAGGCATTGGATTGGCTGCAATGGCTCGTAGCGTCCACAGCGGTAACTCGTATAGGTAAAAGGGAGCATATAGCAACGTCCATCGTCCTTAGAGTTTTATGTAAAGTCGGTCAATTTCAGCTAGGCCTTGAACGCCACTGCGTTACGTGCGTCTGCGGTATCAGTCGGCCCTGTCCCCTAAAAAAGTCTTTTTTTTTTTGCTGTTATTATTTTTTTTTTCAGAAATCTGAGAGCTGAAAGCTCTTTCGCTGCGGAGGCGCTCTTATGTCGTACATCTCTCTCGTTTTACGACATCCCCCGGAGTCATGTAGAGGGACTCCTTCAATGACGCTCGTCCGGCGCCGATATTTACAGCCCCCGCTGGGCTCAATGCAATGGGGCGTGTCGGTGTTGTTTTTGTTTTGTTTTTTTTACGAGAAAAAGCTGCGAAATTGGGCATTTCCATCGGTGTTCCGAAGGAAGACGCGTATAGTGGCTTTACTGACTGCGTGGAGAAAGTCACCTCGTCGAAGTGTGTCCTTCGAGACGTTAGGACGTTAGGGCTGTGGTCCGACCGTGAGTATTTAGTGGCGAGAAGGGCGAAAGAGTTGAACTCCTTTACTCCATCCGCATTTTAACCCGTACGGCAACGAGAGATCGTTAAATTAAAACACAAAAATCATTCCGGGTGCACGACTGGATGCGCACGACGGGAATATACGTACCAAAGTTGTTCGTTAGTCGCTCGCGCTCATATGATAATTTTTTTGCGGTGTATTAACGTAGTGAGACAGAGTGCAGTGTGCTCATAAAGTCCCGTGCAACAAATTCTGCTCATTAAAAATCCCCCGACCTCCGCCCCCCCCCCCCTCTCCTTTATCTAACTCCGCGGCCGACACTATGCGATCATGCGGAGCCGATCAAGCAGTGCCAAGAGTGCACCGTCACGACGCTCGTCGTCTTTGTGCGTTTGCTGTTACCTATTGAACCGATCACGCAAAGTGAAGACGCCGCGATACTGTGCCTCTAAACTCGTCAAACACAAAGTTGGGGCCGAAGTTGACGGAGCGCACCGATTGGCCTATCATGACGATGACTTCGCGTTTTTTTTTCGCCAACGTCCAATCGGCTCGCTCCATGAACTTTCCGCTCCAACTTTGTGTTTGACGAGTTTAGGGCCTCTGGGAGTGTTTCTGCGCGTCATTGTTTCAGCCGGTGAACGCGAACCCCACAAAGACAGCGAGCGCCCTTACGATCACTATTGGCAAGGCTTGTTCGGCTTCATCCGATCATTCCGTCGGCTGCGGTCCGGGAAACAGTGTATAATTTCCTGCAGAAAGTGCAGGAAGCCAATCGCTACTTTCAAATAAAATCAAAAATTAAAGAGGGGAAAAACAAAAGCCCTCTTATCTGGAAACCTGCCCGTGACACGAGAAATCGGTTTACGCATTTATCTCGGTGCTGAGATGACGCGAAGTCAGCGCTGCACCGGTGCTGCTGTCAGTGCCGATTCATGTAGCACTGTGTGTTGTCTGTAAACAGGAAAAGGCCGGGTCTCGCAAAGAGCAGCGCTGATTCAGCAGCCCTGTTTGTCTGGTGCTCAGTTAGTTCTGAGGTGCGTGACTTAACGGGCCTTTGATGCGGTGTTTGACAGGGGGAGATCGAGGTCGTAAAGATTACTTGGAATAGCTGCGGCGTCTGGAACGAGTCTCCGACTGGCGTGTTTACCGCGTCCAAAAAGTGATCCCTCGATTTCCGCCCGATGACGGCATAAAAGTTGCACGATGTCACCGGCCGTGATCCCGGCGGTATCGCAGCAGCGGGGGTGAATCTGGCAGACGCCATGTTGTGCTGCGGGTCGCTCTCGAGCTTGACGGCCCATGCAAGCTTCGGCAGCCAGGGTGTGAGACTCCGCGACGACAGCGACACTCGCGTTTTCTTGCGCTCATTTTTTTGCTCCCAGAACTTGTACGTTAAACCGTTAGAGTCGCAACATCCAACAGCGCGAAACTCAGACGTTTGTGACGTCAATTGTTGCTATTTCGGGACCACTTTCAAATAAGAGGTGGAATGCGACACTAGACGCACGAATCAGAGACGCGTTTCAGGCGCCGTACATGCAACTATGACGGAGGAACAAAGGAAGAACAGAACAGGAGGACAGAGAAGCAGCCAGGGCCGGCTTGTTGGAACAACGTCTCAGCTAAGACTGGGTGAAAGAAAGCACTGCAAAGGCTGGGACGTGCGAGCGTCTTGAGACGCGGTTTGAGTGCCGCTCAGCTCTTGCGCTGGCTTTGGCGGTGCTTATTTGACCCAGTTTCGGCTGAGACCAGACTTGTGCCCATTGGTCGAAAAATGTAATGAATTACAATTACAAGTTATATCAAGCCTCAAATGCAATGGGTTCCCGTTACAAATTACTTTCGCTTAAAAGTAACGGATTGTTTTATTTGTTACGTTACAAATTACTTTCACGTTACTTCTCCCGTACACTTATCCAGCAAACAATAGAAACAATTTCGATTTTGCCCAAAATGTTCAGCAACACTACTTTCCATTTCTCATACGTAGAAGCAGAAGAAATACACGATGGAAGGATGCAGAGCCTACTCGGCGTAGTTTTCTCGATCTTTGTTTTTCGCATATCTGTATGTGCCTTGCACGTTTTCCTTGTGGTTCTAGTGACCGATCACACAAAAAAAATCGTGTTTTCTTTTCGGCTATTCTCCTCTTCACGATGTTTTCTATCTTTTTGAACTTGCTATTTTTATGCTTCTGAATTGCCTGCTCATATTGCTCCCGTTTCTCTATTGTGTTGATATATTTTTTTAAAGTAACATGTAATTAAAGTAATTCGTTACCAATATTTTGTAACGACAGTAAATTACAAATTACTGCCTCAAAAAAGTAACGTTGCAATTGCAAAATTACTTGAAAAGGTAACGGATTACAAGTTATCCGTTACCTGTAAGGGATTACTTCCTAAGCCTGACTGAGACGCTGTTTCTAGCAAGAGGGCCCTGGTGTCATCGTATCGTTTGGCTGTTTTGGGCTGGGGGAGAAGCATGAATTGCGCACAACAGACCTTGTGCTAATGACGTCCAGATTTGTACGTAACGCGTTACCGGTAACGAATTTACCTTGCACCATGCTACTTTTCGGTAACGAAGTAATGACCTCGTCCCTTCTTAAGAGATGGAACAAGTAACGTATCTTCCATTTTGCTGGGGCCTTCCCTCTCCCTCCCCCTCATACAGCATTTTGTCATGGGCGCCCCCCTCCCCCCGAATCAAAATCCTGGCTCCGTGCCTGGTTCTTTCCCCAGCTTACGCCTGTAAATTGCGCGACGAGAAAACGCTAGACAGACCCTACAAATAAGTGCACAAGGCATGTCAGTGTAGTCACAGTAATCCTCGAATGAACGCGTTAAAAAGCGAGGAATTATTAACGACAAGCATATATTCAGAGTCTACTGCTTCGTGAAATCGAAGCGAAAATAACGCGCTACCTTCAAACTAATATAACGCGTTCCTTTCGAATCGATGTAACGAGTAACGTACTAAGTCATTTTCTAAGTGCGTAAGGAGTAGCGGAATTCAGTGACTTCATTTCACTAACGTGTACGTGTCTGATGATGTCCGCACTCTAAAAACCGTCCATCCGTCTACTTGCCCGCAGAGCGTTCCGGGAGCTTGTGACTGCCACCTTCGAAAGGGGGTTCGGCCAACAACGAGGCCGAAGATATGCCTAGACCCAAGAACCAAGTTCCACGATGGGACACCGACCATGACGCTTCCCACTGCTACATTACACGTATCTCTTCGCAGAATTATTTTTTCCGTGAAAAGTTCAGACTTCTGGGGGGCTATGTTCGACAAATGTTTCGTTTCTCCTTAAAAGGAACGGAAGTGACTGAAGCGACGATATCGCTTCTGATTGGTTAGAGGCTCAAATGACGAAAGCTCCCTCTATTGTCATTTGAGCCTTTAGCCAATCAGACGCGATATCGTCAGTTCCGTCACTTCCGTTTCTTTTTAGGGGAAACGAAACATTTGTCGAACATAGCCCCCCTGCTTCTCTCTCAGAAATGCCGACCGCCTTATATGCACATGCAAAGCGTGAAATATCTCTCTTTCTCTTTCACTCTCTTTATCTCTCTCTCTCTCTCCCTCTCTCTCTCTCTCTCTCTCTCGGGGGATCGGCGGCCGAGTGCGTTAAGGCACCACAGTTCGGAACGCGTGGAGGGAAAGCTCACGCTGCAGAACCCATGCTTCCTGCGTTCAATCCCCACCCGGCTATTATCTGGACGAGCATCGTACCGGCGTGCAGTCGTGTATCACTACTAGGTGATGCATGTTAAAGACCCCAGGCTGCCAGGGGTACTGCACTGAATAAACTTCTCACCTACAGCTGAGACACCAGACGGCCATTCAGGCTGACTAACTTCAGACTTGTCTAAACATACACGCAACCCAATTATTACTCTTTCTCTCTTTCTCTATCTTTTTTCTCTCCGTCCCCGTCCCTCCCCCCCCCCCCCCCCCCCCCCAAAAAAAAAAAAAAATATTTATTCCGTTACTGGAAAGCAGTGGTTGGCTACTTTGAGCTCTCTGTGGAAAAGTAAACGCGCATACATGTTTTCAGGTGCGGGTTCTCACGGGACAGTGACCTTACGTTCCCGTAGAGAGGTGCCCTGTAGCCCTGAGCTCAGACATCGCGTCTGGCCGGCCAGACACTCTCGAGCAGCGGCTCTCCGGCGGCTTATCGACCCAGCCGGCCAACCTCGCCGTTCCCCCGCTTAAACACTACGGCCGGGGCTTTCCCTAATCCAAGCCAACCGACGCGCGTCGTCCCGGCGCTAATGGAAGCCCTCTATCAGCGCGCCCAGCCGCCAATGCAGCCCAAACGCACGGCGTCGCCTGTCGACGAGAATCAAGGGGAAAGGTTGTGCGCAACGTCAAAGCGCTTTCCTGTGGGGCAGCAAATGGCGGCGTATTAAAGAGCAAATACAACGTCTATTTCTTTCGTTCCCTCTTCAGCCTGAGCGTTACAAAGTGCCAAGAGAGCGCTCGTCATTGTTATAACGAAACCCGTATAAAAATACAGCCCTCATAATCTCATTATTTTACTTAGTTTGGATGCAGCACAAGGTATCACTGACCGCCACAGCTTTTGGGGGTGATGCGCTGCAACAGGTCTATTTTAAGTCATCATAACTTATAAAGAGCCATGAAAAGGTTTTTATTATTTAATCTATACGGCTGAAAGTTATTGAATTATTAATTTAGGTTCAAAACTTAACAATACACGTATTAATTGCTTTATATTTTTCACACGTAGGAATTTGTATAAAATGTGTAAAAAAATTAGAAAGTTTACTCCATTAATTCCATCGCAGCCAGGACAAGCAACGACGTGATCTGATGTCGATTGTATTGACACTGGTGACCCAGGAGCGGGGGAAAACTCGACGGGTAACACGAAGCTTTGTTTGGCCCGTCCCGTTTTTATGCCGCTCCTGGATTACCATGTCAGTATTGAACTATCTCGCCTGCACACTTCCTTCACGTCAGATTATATGCCGTCAGTGTTAATTCATAGCCATGAACTCGGGTTGATCAAATACAGGGAACTTGCTGAGCTCGAGAGTTGTTAGAGCTCAAATATCTCTGTCAACGCAGCCGATTGTTCGCCGAGGCAGTGATTGTCACGAGCCCGAGTCGACTGATCACGCAGTGATCGTGTCCGATGCATTGATCTGAATTCAATTATTGTTTCAATGTAGCGATTCCCGTGACTACGCGGTATACCTTTGTGAAGAAAATCCTAAGTACATTGGAAGTATCTTGTTCATAAAAAAACGTAGCATCCAAGAAGCTGCTTGGTCAGAGGTTCAAGGCATACATAACAGTCGCTACTAATATTTTAGCAGTATGACAATTTAAAAAAAAAAAAACTCTTCAGGGCAATTTTTTTTTCTTGTTGCATGTCTTGAATAAACCTTTTGGACACGTTTATACAAAATGTTCGAAAATAATATACATATAAAATAAATATAGAACTTCTTTTTTGTCTACCAGTATTAGACTTCGACTTTATGAATCACTCTTCTATACCAACGTATGCTACGTGCATATTGCGTGAGAATGAGCTGCTTTAGTAAATTTAGATATATGGCACTTAAACTGTGGAAAAAAATTTCCTTCTTTTTTTTAACAGTTGGCAATATCGCTTCTATCTTCTCGCCAATGCCTTTCGTTCGAAATTATTCCATAACGGATGATACAAAAGATAATTATCGAAGATTATTATTAACACGCCAGTCTCTCCTCTAATGTAAATACAAAACTTTTCTCAGCGTTGCTGACCTTCATTGGCACATTTAAATTTATCAAACACGCCACGCATATTCATGGCGTTTTCCCAATCAAGAACGAAATATGGACGTCAAAGGGTAAACATGCACTTCCTGAACTCATTGTATCGCATCACCAAAAATTTAAGTTGTTTCCCTGAATAAAAATGACGTACCTCACATTGTCTAAATGTTCACATTGTTTTTTTTTTTTTGTCTGATTGGTGGTGTTTTTTAACGTTTTTACACAATTTCTGGTTGTCGCTAGCCTTCGGATGCCGAGGGCTCCTTTAGCTGCACAAAGAACGTTCTTCCCCGGGATCTCTCCCATCGCTCATAATAATAAAAAAGCGTAAAATATTTCAAATGTTTAATGTTTGTGACAACTACAAAACATTCCGACCCAATATTGTTGGTTACACAGACATTTTGTTTTTGCAAACATGACCTACAGCTCATAGAAAACTTTTATTTGCTGCATGCCCAAGGAGAAGAGGAACACGGAGCATGAATTTCGAACACAATGAACTGGAATGCGTGACTTGGGCACATTAACGTTTTTTTGACGGCGTGGTGAGGCCTGCTGGGCACGGAAGGCAGTAAGTTCCATAAGTCCAAGTTCTTATGGCGTTACTATCTTGGTTATTGGGTACAATTAATTACCTACTGACTTCCAGTCGAAAACCACATTCTCGATATTACGTAAAGAACAAAGTCAAAAATTCACTGTCAGCCACCACCCAACAGCAGCAGCAGAAATGCCGCCCGCAATAACCAAAACTACGTCCTTCCTTCGAGCAACTGTACGTGCTTATAGTGGTAAAGCATGGTTCGCAGTGTCTGATTCTATGACACCAGAATAATGAAACTATTTTATTGGGGAGAGTCGTTTCTCCGGGAATTCGGAGGCGGAGCTTCTGCAGATACTGGGCTGCCGCCATAAACGCATTCAATTTACAATAGGTATAGAGCTTCTAGAAACGTAGGGCGCCACAAGTTCCGAGCACCATGTCATAGCACCACAGCCATTAAGATTGTGACATTAACCAATAAGAACATCGAAAGACGAATCACAAAGCAAGAATTGCGCGAACACAATAAGCCACATTCCACCTTTCTTATCAAACCAATTATTAGAGTCGTCATTTTGATTGCTGGTGCGTTTAGGTCAGGCTGCTTGACTACTCCTATTGCAGGCAACCAGTTTCTCTTTCGTGAAGAGTGTAATAATCTAATTACGTTATTTTTCGCATGAAAAGTCGCATTTTGAGCATGGTGCAGTGTTGTGCGAAACGACGTTCCAAGGAACGGCGTTCCTGGAACGCGTTCCTTTTAGGAGGAACGAAGGAATGGACCTTTTCCGAGAAGCGTTCTGCGCACGCGCGAGCGCCCGATGCCAAGCGGCGGAAGTCGGCACTAAAAATCGAGGAAATTCGGAAGGAGCCTGTGGATCAGCGAGTAGAGCACGTAATTTCCGCATATATATAATTGTGTTACACAAAAAAAGAACGTGGACGGAAAGAAAAACACGACGTTTGGGTCGTGTTTTTCTTTCCCCTCTTTAAAGTCGCTTTATGCACGCGCCACAGCTCAGAGAGCGAAGAAACTGGTAGCGTAGCTCCCATTATCGATTGGTAGCGCAGGTAGGTTACTTCCTCAATTTTTAGTTCGTGCAGCCACCGCCTGGTGCCGTTGGTATGTGGAAAAGGTCCCTTCCGTCGGGAACGCGTTACAATTTTACTGGAACGAAAAAAGGAGCGGCGTTTTATTTGTTTCGCCCAGTGGGGTAATTCTTTTCTTTTTAAAGGGAAACTCTAAAAGTATAAAAACAATATCATTTCGAAGAACAGGATCTCGTTAACTTTTTGGTTACTTATCTTAGGGATTATTCTGTGTGGTCTTCGCTTGGTAACATTCGGGTGCAGGAGAGCTATACTTTGTCTCATCCTACGATGGACTAAAGGCCAAAGCCACGGACCGCCAGGTCCAATCACGTTCCACGGTATACTATGACACGCTTAACATTGATTAGGGGTGGACGAATAATGCTCGAATCCAAAAGCTCCGCATCATTTCTCTAGCTTCGACGCTGCAAAGAGCCTATAGGTCGTGGTGTCGTGGCTTTCTTTGCGATGTAAAACTGTTGAGTCACTCAGTGCTCTTCGATTCGAACCACTGTCCGCCCGCCCCCTTATCACTGATCCGAGACGCGGGCACCGATACGTTAATCAAAGCGAGATGCCGCACTATTTCTAAGGGGCTCGTGATTGGATCTGGCGGTCCGTAGCTTTGGCCTTTAGTCCATCGTAGGGTGAGACGAAGTATACTGGACATGATTCTTTTTTCAGTGCCCGAGACTTCGGTACAAAAAGCAAAACTCTATGTCGAAGGAAAGACACAAAAGCGACGTTTCGAACTCTACTTTCTTTGCTTCCACGGATCCTCATACACCTAAGGCCGACTACAGCCATCACTAATATTCCACAAAGATACCTACAGTTACAAAAAATGAACAGGTTACCAGGAATCAAACATACCCTTGTATCCCTACGATTGGTCACTTCAAAGATACACAAAAATTAACCTTTAGTCCTTCTCCATTTTCCCCATCTTTTGAACGGAACAACAAATCCAACCTTCACGAAGGCCTTGTAGTTTTCAAGACTGACCTTCCAAAAGCCCTATGCTCTTCTTTACTTGCTCGTCTTGCGGACAGCAACATCGAGAAGCAATTCTTGTTAAGTTCGAACAAGGGACTTCGTTTTGAATTGCCCACCAGAAACATAAAGACGGTTAAAAGCTGAGATTGTTTAAAGAGGAATATATTATTTTTATTTTATTTATTTATTTTATTCGAATGATAATGCCGGCCTACTTTTGTGGGCCAAGGCATGTGAGTACATATGTGACAGATACAACAGCATAGCTCTAGTTATACATGGTTTCAAAAAAACATAGTTCAGAAAAAGTAAAAGGCATATAGTACAAACGCTTCCCAATAAACGGAGGTAACACTAGCAAATGATTAGTCAAATGGATTTTAACAAATGAAACCCTGTTTCCGCTTGTTTTTTTCTCCTGGCGCCCTTTCATCACGACATTCAATTTCGTATCTTCCCATTTGATGGGCTAAAAAAAAAAAAAAGTTTCCTCGATTTTACTATATATGGTAATCAACAAAATACAAATGTAACTTATATGTAACCATTCGTTCCATATTTTACTGTAACGGGAACGAGTTCCTTTTCCCCATATGGAACTTGTAACAGGAACGCGTTTCAAACATCGGAAGGAACGAAAAACGATCTTTCGTTCCTTTTTTTTTTTTTAAGAACGTGTACAACACTTGCATAGTGTGCTAAACGACGCAGAGTGTCACATTACGGCCAATGTAGTGTAGATGCATTTGGTGTCCTGGAGAGGTCGTTTCGGCCAAGGCCCGGTGAAATTACGTTAATAATCGTCGTTCTAAATTGGTGGACAACATTCCAAATGAATGGCCACGACACTATGCAGTACGCCGGACTACGGAGTATTCTAGGCTCCGGACTTGCCCGGATTTCACGGCCCCGACGCGCTCGACGCAGCTTCTCGCTCGATCGAGCGACGCGAGTCGATAGTGTTGGAACGGCCGCGCAGTCGAGCACGCTGAAACGCTCTAGTGTGCCTTTCGATAAGCCCTGGCGTCGTAAACCAACGAATTGACCTCAAGTTGAGCGTGCCATGGCGAGCCCGACGTGAGGTATTAAGAAGGACGGTAAACACGCATTGAGGACCCCAAATTTGATGACGAGTTGTTCATTCGCCCTTTTCTGCAACGCATTTGTTACCTCGCAGATTTGGAGCGCACTTGTCTCAGAGGCTGTCGCGACCGGCGTTTAAAATTGACTTTTGTATACCCTCGTTGAACCGGCAGACTTAACTGCAGTTACGCTAAGCCACAGTTAGCGCATAATACTTGCGGAAAACATTTTGCGGCTATACAGTCAAAGCTATGGGGAAACGTGCGCTTGAGCATCTTGAGCACCCATCAAAGCAGTGGACGCACGCTCTTCACTTCTTCTGAAATAATTGTCTGAGAGTGTAGTGTGGTAACTGTGATGCAGCGTAACAGCATTTAAAGTTAAGTTAAACACGGTTAAGGGTGCCCATGTAAGAGGGGTATTACTTGTTTTTATTTTCTACCGTGCCGGTAGGTTGACTGCGACGTAAAATACAACGGTCGACGAAGATATTCTGTGCCTAAATTGACAAACGAGGCCATCGGCAACACACTTGTTATCAACGAAAATGCTTAAAACAAAAGCTTACACAGTGGAAAAGAACAAAATGCTCTACGATTGCGCGAGAACCTGTGGGACACTCCCTGCCAATATAGCAAAATCTGTGACTTTTCGGAGACAAGGTATTAATTTTCATCAAAAAGCGTTATAATTCTTCGTATCCGGGGGATGATGACGTCTTTGCATTCAATAGAGAGTTTTAAATAGGGGGCCCCAACGTTTGTGTTCCCCTAAGGAATTGTGAGACCCAAACGCAACAAGGTTAGAGACGACGGCTTATAGAAGAGGGGTTTCGCAACGCAGCGCAGCGCGCTCACGCTGCTCGCCTGCAGCGCCAATGCGGCTAACGAGCGTAATACTCAAAAAAGAAAAATATTAAAAAAAGAAACGCAAAACATGGGCGCTTAACAAGTACTTTTTGTTTACAAAAATTAGTTGAGGTAAAACCAAAAAAAGCCGGCTAAAACAAAATACAATCTAAAATCAGTTTAAATGTTGTTGGCTGTATTCAGCCAAAACAGTACAATCCGTTGCACTGTAATTTGGCACTCGTTCACGGATAGTTTTTGACGTTTGTGTGGTGCGTTGACCCTCTGTCGCCAAAGATTTAGGCCTTTGACTATGCCGAAACTGAGACGAACGCAAGCGAGCATACTTTGCGAGCAGCTGCTCTATTTAGATCTGAGCTGGAGCGACTTTGAAGCCTCGCAAGACTAGTTTTAGAGCTACAGGCTTCGTGCCACGAACGAAACCAACTCGAAGCCTTGGAGTAGCGATACGTTGCTATGCCGGCGGTTATCGCGTCTCTTTAGGCTTAGGAACGGCCAGAATCCGAAGATTATCTTTAAAATGAGGTGAGCCCACCGCTCATTCTGTGTGACTTGAGCTAGATAGAGCGAAGAGAAAGCCGGCGGCACCATTCACTGGCAACAAACGTGGCTACTACTGCAGCGATCATGACGAATTTTCTCCGAAGCGTGCAGAAAGGGGGCCGTTATGTTTGCCGACGCAACCCGGCCCCAAGAAAACAGGGCCCCACGCGATTTCTCGAATTTAGCGTTAGGGGCGAGCGCCAACCCAAAACCCAAAACTCAGTTTTGGTTTGGCGTATGCGCAGTGGGAGGCCCCTATTTATTTGGGGCCCCCAAGCTTTGGGGACCCCTATTCAAAAACTCTCTAATGTCTGTTTAACATGTAATAACGAAATAAGTGACCGGGTGTGCGAAGTACCGCATTCTTCAGGCATCCTGAGTTCAATCCCAAACTGCGTTCATTTTGATCTGTATGAGCATCGTACCGGTGAACGTTCGTGTGATCACTGGTGTGTGTTGCACATGAAAGACCCCGGGTTAGTAATAGCACCGCTTTGGCTAATGTGCTCATCTACGCTCTAAAATATTAGTAAGCATATATTTTCTTGTAGTGCGCTCACAACGCCAATCACAGCAATTTACGAAAGAAGTTTGGTTAATGATTACGCTAAAATTATGTTAAAAACCCTAAAAATAGGTATGCGATTTAACACTCAACAAAGCGTTTCACGTGATGACGTCGTGGTCAGTGTCTTATCGCAGACGTCGTTTATAGTTGTAAAAATCTGTTCGGCCTTACCATTCCCCAATCATTCTACACAGATTACAGTCAAAGCCTCTACTCAATATATAATTTTTGTTACACATTTATAGATTTGAACTGGTATCAAGGTATCAAGCCAGTGTAAATACTGTATCGGTCGCAACAGCCGATCACGAATGCATCGCCCGCTTTTCCACTGACGAAGAGGGCAGTCGAATAGGGAAATTTGGTTAAACGACAGGCCCTCCCCCCCCCCCCCCCCCCCCAATTATCACTTGCCACATATTACTGGCTCTCACTCCAATATTCTCGCAGACTCCCTATATGGTGACGTTCACAACGGCCGCTCACAGTTGCTTGAAAAGTAGAAAATATAACTAATGTTGGTATTTACGTTAACATCACATGACGTCGGGAAGTTTTTAACCCGCACTCGTTCTCGTAGCTTCTCGCCCTCCAGGAGTAGGGAAGATTTATTTTCTACTTGTTGAGGTGGACCCGTTGGTATACCATCGGGTTCGAATAAAATGCGAACAGTGACGGACCTTTGAGCCAACTACCGGCGCTACTTCCAAGCTTGGGTTGTTCTTGGTGAGGTTCAAACATATCCGAGTAGGGTGCTGCGAAGTTGTGCGTTCTACTTCGATGTGTTTGAACCTCGCAAAGCATAACCCAAGCTGGGAAGCTGCGCTGGTAGTGGGTTCGAAGTACCGTCACCGTTCCCATTTCATTGAACCCGATAGTACAGTATAAATACTTAAGAAATAATTAAATATGGAACGACGGACACGGACAGAACATCTTTCGACTTACAACGCAGACAGCACACGTATGTGTTTTTTGTGTCTTCTACATTTATTTATTTATTTGAAAGGAAGCTGAATTGGTCCTTGAATTCGAACAAACTGTAGAAGTTGTAATGTAGAAACTTAGTATTAAGTGTCTCGAGTTTTATTTTGATTTTTGTTTTAGTTGGAGCGCTGTAATAGCCAATTAAAATTTCAAAGTAGACCCGTTCGTAGCGGCGCGCCGGGTGTAGGAAAGCGCGAAAGCAGAGAAAAAAAACTAACAAAAGTGACGTCATTAGCGGGGTCAGATGACCCTTGATCGCCACTAAGCTGTCTCGGATATGCCAATAATTACTTCACGATTCTCTGGAGAGATAGCAGGCGCCAGGGATGATCGCCGCGCGCCCGGCGGCGATTGCTGCACGTGTTTTTATAACAAATTTTGTTTACGTTTACTTATGCCCAAGATAAGTTCAATACGTGAATTCACGAGATACAAAGGTATAGAATTCCGCTCCTCAGTTTTCTTGAAAAGTTCTTCAGCCTGCCTTAAGTGTTTACAATATTTACGTTTTTTTTTATTCCTGTCCCTCGTCAGAAACAATTAAAACAAAACAAAAAATTGCTCAAAAGACTCGAGTGATGCCATAAAAAGCAACTGTATATAAAAAAAATCACGCTCCTAATTTTTTTAATGTAATCAAATTTGAACTTTTTATGTACAATGTATTTAGATACACGGAGGGTTTATTCTTTTGAGACAAAAGTCAACTTTCTTTTAAACCGGACAAATCAGAAGCAGTAGTGTAGAGCTAACATTATTGTCACGACAGAACACCCGGCCTCTGGAGACGTTTTCTTGGCTTCTTTATTCAAAAAGGGGCTCTATAAGTGATATTCATTACACTTTGCATATATCTGGACTGTATGATACTCAGTTCCCATCTCAAAACTCATACCAGCAGGCTTTGCCGATAAAGCTTTTTTTTAGATTGGTAACAGGAAATCATAAATTTCTAATTACTTGAAGAGTAGCTTCTGACGTAAAAATGCAACTTGATACCCATAATTTAGTGAAATTACATTGGAGATAACGTGTTTTACTTTCGTTCAGGATCCCCGTTCAAGGCGAAGAAGGCAACGTATTGAGTGCAACTCGTACTGCATAAAACAATTAGGCAGAAAATAAACATTGGATCTACGTATTGTCTGGCTCTAAAACGAGAGAAAGCAGCCTGTTTAAACGTCATTTCATCAGACTTTATTGCGAAAGGTGCTGCTACAGTTACTCAACTAATTAAAGCAGAGTCGTGCTACAGATCCAAAGAAGCGCCAGTGTTGACTCAGAAATTAAACTACCCGAAAGTTTGTATATATCTACATAACTATTTTAAAAGAAAAACGTTTTTTTGGTTTTTTTTTTAAGCCCGGTTTTCAAGGTTTGAAACGAGAAAGAGAACACTGATTTTCAGACCCTCGCAAAACAAAAAAAACTGAATGCACTAAAGTTGGCTCTGCCAGGGCTTCGTGTAAAGCAGCAAAAGGTGACAGCGTTCCCGGATTAGAAACCTGCAACTGGGGACATCATTAGAGCAAATTAAATCAAGCTCTTCCCCAAGGACACATTTCGTGTCATCCAGAGTCTAAGATTTTTACTGTATTTGTAGTCCGACCAGTATTTTTCTTCGTCTTCAGTCCCTGGGGAAGTATCGGTCTTCTTTCTTTCTTTTTTTTTTATTTTCAAACAAAGCAAGGGCGCCGACATTTGACGTCGGTTTTTGCCTATTTTCATCGTAGCGACTACGACCTTCTTTTTATTACGTCAAATCTTTTCCCAAGGAGCGCTGTAAGGAAATTGGTGCATTTCGGCTTCGAATTTCGAGGAGAGATTGAGCATTGAAACGCAACGCCGCTCTTGAATGTTACTATTACAATCGGCCTCGCTATCACTGTCAGAAAAATTCAAACCACTTTTCATAGATCAATACTCCACGGCCAATGCCAAATAACGGCGGATGCTTCGGGTTTCTAGTCATACAAAACATTGGCACACCGAATCACTCTGGCGCTTGTATATAAGAGTAGGCAGACGTACGTTTGAAGCGACCGACCCTTCATTGCGGCTGCAGGTATCTCCCGCTCTTTGTTCCTCACTCAAAGATTGACGTGGCATTCGTCATTCGCGTATTGACGCCTCACTATAAAGCGTTCCACTTCAAATCCTCCAGAATGTATTTACTTTGAGCCGTCTGAGCCATCTAACTAGAAACAAATTGCGATAGAAAAAAATTGGACGACCCTGATTGTTACGTTGTCATTTCGCTCGTCTTTTTTGCTAGTTTTCTTTCGTACCGAGGACTATAGTCTCTGACAACTTAATAAACGCAGGGTGTGACTTCTTATGTTTACGAATCCTCGTTGTGAGTGGTTCTTCGCTGTTCTTAACAGCTCATTTAATTGGCTGCGGAGAGCTAAGGAGATGCTCGGAATGGTCCCTGTGTAACGTATTCTCAGTGGCATGAATCTGGACGCTTTTTTTTTTTTTTTCACCGAGTACTTGACAAAAGTATTAAGATACCGCTCACCCTTCGCACTGGGTGATGACCAAAGGCTGGACAGCGGAACGTTCGTCAGCCACGAAGAGCATCTGGTGCCTCCACTATATAGATGAGAAATTTAGCGGGTGCGGTACGGCCGCTAACCAGGGGAGTCTTTAACCTGCACCTCGCAGTAGTGATGCACGACCGCATACCGGTGCGATGCTCATCCAGATCGAAACGGACAGGGGGGGGGGGGGGGGGGGGGGATTGAACCCAGGATCCCTGGGAACTGCAACCCCAGCTTTCGCTCCGGGTGCTTCCAGCTGCGGCGCGCTAACCCAATGGGCCACCGATCCCCATTCACAAAGAAAATATTCTGCAAAAAAAAAAAAAAAGTAAACTACGCCCGACGTCGTTTGCTTTGCGCGCGCCGTCGCATTAATAGGGATGTTTTAAAACATTCATCCGCTGATACGCGATGCGACGCAGAACCTGCTTGGGGTGCCCAGAGCGTTCGGGAGCCTTTTCTAAACCTCCCTATTGGCTGTTAAGAACGCGAGCGCAGCGAACCTGCCACCAGGAGAAGTTTGTCAAATGTTCGCCACATATTTGCTTCGTTACAGTGCAGCTTTTAAAAATAAAATCAGTAATCAGTACGTTGAAGATTACAAAGTACATCTCGGGGCAGTATTTGTGTAGGCATTTCTAAGTGTTCAGCGTCGACGTCTCTGTGCGAATTATCGAAAGAAAAAATGTCACGCAAACCGTAGCGTTTAAAATAGCCAGGTGCGTTAATACGGTAAGCGAATTTAGATCCTCGCACATACACCGAAATTAAATCCTTAGCAGAAAACTAAAAGAGCAAGTACCGCATTTTAAGGTAATACGGCACACTACGTTTCAGCGAGCACATTAAACTAAAGTTCTCGGTTAGATCCGTCGTTCTTTTCATTATATGCTCCATTGTTTTCTAGTCGCAAGGAACACGGAAGCAGCTAGCCGCAAAAAGACCCGCGCTTTATACGCACGAGCCCATCTTAGAAACACTTCCGACAAAATTTGCAATGCATAAGTTAAAAAAAATCGATGCTTATTCTTTTTTTTAATTTATTATCGCGATAGCCCCCCCCCCCCCCCCCCTTTCCCTTTAAACTTCCTCTGCAATTTTCTTTTTCTCTCTCGACTGAATGAATTTTGGGAAGAACGACGGAAGACAGTCACCAGATTGCTGCTCGAATTTAAAATGTATGCCTGTTAAAACCGGGACATAGGGAATGTCTTTCTTTTAAGCATTGACATTTTAGCTAGGGCCACAACACACGCACACAAAAGTGAACGAGCGAACTAAAAAAAAGATTCAATTACCCTTGCGCTTAAATCACCGACGCATCAAATTTAAAACCCGATTATTATTTTATTTTATTTTTTTTCAGATTCTAACTTTTGTTAGGATTGATATTTTTTTTATATATATACAAGAATTAGTATGTCTTATTATATTCCCGTCGGTATGAAAATATCATTATTAAAATCACGTCCTGTGGGTACTTAAATTGAGAGCGGTTGCTCTTGGCTTACTCGTTTGAAAGTGTCAACCTTTCATATTGTGAAACCGGCACGGCAGAAGTTTACTGCGGTGCATATTTTAAATGCCATCTTTCCTCGCAGCTAATATGCAAATCAGTCCTTTAACTTCACTTATTTCCGCATAATTAGTAACATTTCTAACGGTATACCATCGTCATTGTTAATAAGAACGAATTATAATAGTTTAAGTTGAATATAATGATGCGACTGATTCACCTTAATGACAGAAAGACAGAGAGGTAAGCCTGGACGTTTGACCTAGCTCGCTGCTCCGCACTGGGGCTCATGAAAGATAGTAAAAAAAAAGATAGAGCTATGGGAGAACACAATGAAACGATTGTGATGATGATTATTAACTAAGTACGAAACGTTCCCAGTGTACCTGAATCCTTGATTAGTTTAAACATTTAACGAGTGATACTGGAAGCTGTGAGCGCGGACTTTTTCGCACATGCGAGTCTTTCCCTCCGTCAGAGGAGGATAATACACTCACGCGGGTATTTTCCGTTCTCCTTTATTTAACAAAACAAAATGAACACAAACGACTAAACGCTAAATAGCCGATCGGAAGCCTTGCTTAACTCGGACGTTTACGTTATGAATAATTAGCTGGATTAAATAATGGAAACGCTTTCCCGGCAGTCTCGTTTAATTCGTATCGTTCCCAAAGTTACCGGTTTAATCCAAACGCAAACTTTTCCGGCAGCAGGGTAGGACACGGTTAATGCACCCAGCAGTGGCGGCACCTTCGATCGTTCGTGTGCATGCAATGCCTGAGAGGGTCAAAAATGCATAGGTCCACCCTCATACAATCCTGTCACTGAATTGTAAAGTATAATAAATAAATAAATGAATTAATCAATAGGTAGTATTCGCTGGCGGTCATAGCTATGCTTTGTGGTTAAGTGCGTGCTGACAGCGAGCGTTGGCCAGACTCCTTTCGCAACGTCGAAGCTGCTTTTCGTGGCAGACGATAAGTTGCTTTTCCCAGCGCTTGTGCTGATCCGACATCTGAGTACTACCTCCCATGAACCAACAAATGTCTTGTATTTGTAGGTTCATAGAAGGTATTCACATGATCGTAGTACTGTACAGCGAAATAAAAACTAACTTCGTCTGTTTTTATCGCTGTATCAAGTAGGACCTTTCGCTCCCCATCGTGCATTCGGTTGCCTTGGGCCAAAAAGCATACGACCCCTTGAACGCATTCAATATAAATTTAATGATTCGAAAGTGGTAAGCTCGTCCGGACAAAGATATTTTTATACTCAAAAATTTTAGTATGCAATTACGGCTCAAACTTCTTTAAGTGAATTGTTTCTTGTTTGATGTTTGCGCATTTGAAATTTTTGATTAGTATTGATGTTTAAGCTATCTTGTCTGCCTATCTCTTTCTATTCTTTTTTTTACAATCTCACATGTCATATTTGTTTCTATTCCATATTAACATCCGATATTTTCGCGCACTAATTTCTTACTGCAGCATGTTTTCTGTAACACCAACCATACGCGCCGACTACGAGGGGCCCGAGAACCCCAGACCCCCCCCCCCCCCCTCCCCCCTCTCCCGAGCTCTTCGGAAAAGCAAGTACTATCGCCTCCGCCGGAGGCGATGGTACTTGTTTTAACACTTTAGAAAACTTAATTCCAGACGAAAAAAAATAGCAATAAAAAGGAAACAATCCTGCAGACGGCAGGAAATAAATACTAAAAGACTCCATGCACGTCATATCAATTGCGGAAAAAGTTCTTAAGGCGGTTAATTCGCTCTTGCCCTACAAAATGAACAGAGAAAGGGGGGATCGGTGGCCGAGTGGACTAGCGCACACCAGCTCGGAGCACTTAGAGCGAAAGCTCGCGCTGCAGAACCCAGGATCCTGGGCTCAATCCCCACCCCTGCCCGTTTCGATCTGGATGAGCATCGTACCGGCGTGCGGTCGTGTGTCGCTACTGCGTGATGCACGTTAAAGACCCCAGGCTAGCGGTTGTACTGCACTGGCTAAATTTCTAACGGCTGCGAGACTCGTCGCTCGTTAAGGCAGACCAAGTTCTAGGCTGTATAAACATACACACAACTCATTTTTTTTTTTTTTTTTTTGAACAGAGAAAGGCGAAAAGGGAGCTGGGCACCTTACAATTCAGGTGTCGGAAGCAAAAACAAAGCAGAAGCAAGACGAAGGCACTCGCATTAAAGTCACTGGATCCTGGGTAAGTAACGCAATTGCCTTCCCTACCTGCTAGCCGGACACAAACAAATACTAACATACAGGCGACCAAAACCTCGCAAGGCGATTGGCTAATCTGTTTACGCTGCCTTGAAAATCGCCATCTCGGTTCATTCAAATCTTCAAAGCTTCCAGGGGGTCGTTCTAAACCAGTCGCGCCAAGATCACCATGGAGTATCATCGCACTGAAAGGGTTCCTCGCCGATATAAGCGTCTTCGGCACTGTGTATGCAATCAACTTATCAATCATGCTCATCTCTACGGATCTCTTAAAATTATTTTATTCTTCTTGCGTAATTTAAAACACTAAACGTATGTTTCAGTGCCTCCAAGCACCGACACAGCATGTGGTGGCGGTGCAAAGATGTACGCTTGTTTCGTCGGGGTGTGGATAGCAAAATCATGGTATGAAGAAACGTCTTTATAAAGCTACCCTTACCAGAGAATTTAGATCGGCTCACCGAGAACGGAGATCAAGGACAAATTGATTATTTCACGGACCAAAATGGCGACCACACGGGGAGCTTTGCGCTACTTTTCTAGGATCCAGTGACTTTAACTCGAACTAGTAACAGCAGGGAAATGCCTTTTTTGACGCTCAAAGTAGTTCTAAAGAATGCCCCCGGTGGCTTATAAAAAAGAAAAAACGCTCGTAAAAAAAGGTAAAACATAAAAGACAAAAGAACATCTACGTGTTGTCGGCGATGTGTTGTTGTTCAATGGCGGCAACAGACGGCAAAATTTGAAGGCGCCACCAGACACAACTGAGGAAGCGAAGCTTCAGCGACTGACGACCGCGGACTCAAGAGTCGCCTGGGTTACCTACCGAGCGCCAGCCTGTACTTGGGTGTTGCCTGAACATAACGAGCGGTTGATGAGGACGTTTTTTGTTAGGGGAGAGCCAAACCAGCATCAAACAAGCCTCGCATTATTTTTGTTTTGTTTAAACAATCCTTCTTTCTGTCTTCAATACTCTCACTGTCTTCGTTCTCTTCAACTTCGACATTCGGGACACGAAGGAGTAAGGTGGGAGCTTGCATGTTAATACTGTTGCAGCAATATCACAAACAAAACGGTAGTAATTGCTACTTTTGTACTAGGACGGAGATATATGCAGAGAGTAATGTTCACGATCAAAAATTGCAAGATGATAAAGCTAAATTAAGCATACCCGCATATCTCTTCGGCTGCTCCTGTATCTAGAGCTTGATTTTCAATACCATATTGCACTGCAAAATGATCCTTATTTCGAATAATTATTCCCTAGACGAAATCGCATTTGTAACCTAGTAAGGCGTCTTTTTAGGCGAGGGGGCGGGGGGGGAGCAATATTTCGTCGTCCTCCCCCCCCCCCCCCCCCCCCAATCCGCGAAATTTAAAACTTTCCGCCTATGACACCAACTGCGCATGCTTTTATGTTGTTCTGTTTTTGTTTACTTATGTTAGACGCCTGTTCCTGACGAAAGTTGCGCACTTGCGTAGGCCTACGGGCTGTCTAGAGGCACCCCCAAAAAGTTAAATAAAATAAATAATTATAGTCACGGACGGCTTCAGAAACGCAGGGCGTGACCTACTATTTTAACCGAACTTCTTGCTTTCTGATTGGTTCTTGGGTGTTCTCATCGGCTAATTCCGCGATCTCATTGGCTGCGGAGCGATAATGAGATGCTTCGCCACCCCTTATGTAACTTAAGCTGTCGCTGAGCAAAGGAACAGAAGCGTATGTTGTTGTTGTTGCGTCTCGTATTCTCACGTTCCGTTAGCTTGAACATAAACAAGATTGTAGATTCTTTTTTTTTTTTTTGCGTCAGTCAATTACTAAAAAACCATTTTTTTTTTATGCCGAGACAAATAGAAAGCGCATTGCCTTCGAGGCATGTCTGCCGTGGAAAAACATCATGTTCATCGTCGAGTGAGTCGCGTTTGTAGGAATGCGCATTAAATTAGAGTCGCTGTCATTACCCTTCCCATCCCTCGCTTAGACACCGAATCTTGAAAACTAATGATGAGAAACCGAGAAAGCCTGTACTGGGAAACAAAAATATTGTGGTGTTTAGTAAGGCAATAGCATCTGGTATTATCGTATACCGGAGGAGCTAAGCCCAGAGAATAAAAGGAAACAAATATCAAACGATATATTTATGATTGTAGACATACAAAGCTGTCTTAAAGCACCAATAGTATCGAACAGGCACGTAGCCAGGATTTTGTTTCGGGGGGGGGGGGGGGGGGGGGGGGGGGCCGCCAATGACAAAATGCTGTATGAGGGGGAGGGGGGAGAGGAGGTCCCAGCAAAATGGAAGATTTCAGGGGGCGGGGGGGGGGGGGCCGGGGGCCTCCCACCTGGATACGTGCCTGGTATCGAGTATGATCAGTATTTAATGTTCCCGACCGCTATGTGAAAAACCAATCAATGATATGCTGCGCCACTCATTACTTAATGAAATTAAAGTGCCTATAAAAAATTGACCGCATCTCCACGTGATGAATGATGTTGCTTGGGGCGTAGCTCTGGTGGTGCTTGTCTCCGTAGACGCCGAGCCGCAGCATGCCGAGCCTTTTCATTCATGTCAGTAGGAGAATGTGTGGTTTTCTTCTTTTTCTTTTTTTAAGCAGACAGATGGGATGGCATCTCAGAACCCCCTACTCTTTTTTTTCTTCTTTTTCTTTGAGCCTTTTCATTCATGTCAGTAGGAGAATGTGTGGTTTTCTTCTTTTTATTTTTTTAAGCAGACAGATGGGATGGCATCTCGGAACCCCCTACTCTTTTTTTTCTTCTTTTTCTTTTTTCATAATTTTTTTTTGCCCTACACGAGCACGTGAGCATGTGCTCACGTGCTCGTGAGCACGTGATCTCACGAGCAGAAGCACGAGCACCCGACGCCGGGCCTACGGCGGACGGCGGACGGACATGGCTAGCCCCTAAGGAGCTTCGCCCCTAAAAGTACGGAATATCACGACTTCAGTAAACACGTTGTTTACGAATGGCATCTTATGAAATGAAGGGGAAGAAAACCGGAGTAACATTCATCTCTTCGTGTGCGTATAATATTATTCATGTTTGAGAAATGACGAAGGGGAATAGTTAATACAAACGACCTGGCCGTAAGTAATATCCCCGTTGATCGTATCAACTCTAGAAAAGGGGGTCACGACGACTCGCATCATTTGGATCCTCCATCCTAACTGTAGGACCACTTCAGTCAGTCATCGAAAGGCCGACTCTCGGGATTACGCCATTCGCAACGGAAGGCATTGGCGTGGCAGCGAGAGAACGTTTGCCGTAATGACGGTCACATAGCGGGACGTTAACCCTCTTTTCAGTATGGGGTCTGCTTCGCTGTTGCCCACGGCAATATAAATGTCTCACGTATAAAATGACCAAATAAAATCTACCATACGTGGGTGTAGTTTCGAGACGTCCGTCACAAGCGCTATCGCACCCTGGGTGGCTAATATTTTAAGACACCATTTTGGCATAAAATAACAGCAAATCGTCACCAAGTGACTCCACCAGTTTAAAGGTTCCCCGAGGCGGTTCCTAAGATTGCCTAAATATAACGATAACTCACTCTGCTGGCTCTAAGCATCCTAGAAATCCATAAATCATGAAGATACGCGGACGATTTACCTATTATAAAAGCAATCAAAGATCGCAAAACTCCGAGGTCATCTCCGGCGATGGCAGGAGCATTGTTCCGGCCGCCAGGACCAC
Source organism: Ixodes persulcatus (assembly GCA_013358835.2). Taxonomy (NCBI): domain Eukaryota; kingdom Metazoa; phylum Arthropoda; class Arachnida; order Ixodida; family Ixodidae; genus Ixodes; species Ixodes persulcatus. The sequence continues at coordinate 34,409 of JABSTQ010009487.1, read as the reverse complement.
CGTCAGCCGATAGCGAGCGAAGGATTCTCGGGCCTCCGAGCGGAGAGACCGCGGAGTGATATCTCGAATGCGCGCGGCTCGTTGCCCATACAGCCCGGACTACGATTCAACCCAGCGAGCACGCGCTTGAGAGTTGACAACCGTACACAACACTCCCATTATAAAAAAAAATAAAAAATAAGAAAAACATAGTGCGCTGGTTTTGAGAGGATTATTGCAGTATCATGTTTCCCTTCCGCAAAAAAAAAAAAAAAAACTAATTTTGATTATTCTTATTTGCTTTTATTGCGTATACAAAAACATACACATTTTGTAATAACAGCGCTTTCAATCTCAACGAAATGTCACGTTTTCATTAATCACAAGTCGTCCTGGCTTCCAGCACAATGCTCCTCCCATCGCCGGAGATTACCTCGATGTGTTGAATCTTTGATTACTTTTTTAATAGGAAAATAGGCAGCGCATCGTAATGATTTATAGATTCCTAGGATACTTAGATCCCGCATTAGTGAGTTATCACCATATTTAGGCGATCTCATAAACCACCTCAGGGCACCTTTAAGACAGGGAAGCCGAACCCAGGCGAATACCAGTCGATTGTTAAAAGAAAAAGTTAATCACTCAATCAATCAAGATTTTATTCCACATGAGACAGTGGTGTATGTTGCAGAGGCAAAAATTCAAATTGTTTCAATTCACGAGACCTCTGCAATCTTACAACTGGCAAACGGAGACCAGCCGGCACCATCAAAAAAAAATTAAACCAAAACAACTTCACATTAAGCTTGATTTATTCCCATTTGCAGGCCCATAACTCTCAGTTAACAAACCCAAAAGAACGACAACATAAAGCAACAGCACCAGCACAGACGGCAAAAAAGAAAAAAAAAGCACCTTTATCTTTTTTTTAAGGTAAAAAACAGCAATAAAAAAGGTGATGTTCTTTCCATCACGAGAGTGACGAAACATCGAGAAACATTAAAAGCGAACACTTAAAACTCAATTTAACACTCTACCCCAAAATACAAGTAAAAATTACGATGTATAAAGACAGGTCTATATTGTAATTTTTACAATGTTTATATATGGACTAATTAACGACGACCTTGATACATCAAAACGTGCGTCTCTGACGCCAAGCCACTGAGGTTGCGCTGCTGTTGGCGTCGCACAAGCGCACACGCTTTACTCAAGGCGATTCCGATTTCCGAGCACGCACAGTGCCCACAGTTGTGTGGGCACACACGGGACTCGTTCGTAAAAACTGCGTTGCTCCCTATACTCAACGGTCGACCACCAACCCTTCTGCTGTTCTCGCTTACACTCTAAGGGAGGCCTGCGCGTCTACTTACCCGCAAAGCACTAAAAACGCTAATCTCTGCGATCTACACAATCAGCTCAGCCAGACATGTACAAATTACTCAAAAAAGGTAGTTAAGTTAAGTTACTGAGTATCGACGCCAAAAGTAATTAGAGTAGAGTAGAAATTACGCATTTGTAATAGTAATTGAGTAAACTACTAACTACTGTAAAAAGTAGCGAGTTACTTTGAAGTTACTTTCGAAGTTACTTTTTATATTTTTGTGCTAGCAAAACAAACAGCAGTTTTGATCCGTGAAAAACCCAGCGAGTCTAAAATAAATGCAGTCACTTTATGGCTTGCGTTTTCACCCAAATAGACGTTCCACCGACGCGCTGGATGGAACGGAAGCGTTGAATTTGAGAAACAGGCTGTGCAGGGTCGGGTGAGCTAGTGTCGGCATCTTAGGTGTCCATAACGAAACATGCGAGGTTTTTATAACAAACTCTCCTCCTTTTATTCTTTTTCTTCGGCAAGTTGAGATTGTTATGACTGGCCCCTCTTTATTCTCACGACGTTCGGAGAGTACGCTACTCGAGTGTACCTGACCGTCAAGGGATCAAATCTCGCGCCACAACGATGAGATCATCCGGACCACTGTGCGTCTTGTTGCAGTGCTCGTGCTACGCTAGTGAAGAAAAAAGATTGTTTTGGCTTAACAGAAGATGAAACGAAGTATACTTCGCCGCTGACGCCGGGTCCAACAAAAAGATCTCCCAAGGGTGACTCGCAGTCTTCGCCGGCGACAACGGTATCCTGCCGCGCCTGACACGCCTGACAAGTAAATCGTTTTCAGCAAAGAGGAAGTCTCCCTGGCGTGGAAGGTCGGAAGGACGCGAAGGATTACGTGAACAAGCATCGTCGCAGTTGCATCTGGAAGCTGGAACGTGCTCCCATGAACGGATTATCCGTGTCTGCGTTTGTGCGCGGGGGAGTCCTACTTTGCAAAAGAGTATGCGCTGACGTACGACAAGGCGACCGTGGGATTAGCCGCCCAGCTGCGAGGTCATTCCAGTGGCGCCTTTCGTGGAATCCCCAAACCGCTTGAGGCAGAACTCACTAAAGGCAGACAACATGAAAACAGCAACAACCCTCGGAGTGTCCCCGTCTCTCACGGTTGCAGCTGGAGGTGCGGCACCTGTGTGCATTACCGGATTAGGTCAATACCCGACCAAGGCTTGTTAAGCATCTCTTCCTGCGTTCTTGCGCGCCGGTGTTATGTTTTGTCTGCTCGTCGCCACCTTGGCCCAAGGATGCCTGTGATGCAGTTTCTACGGCTGCCGAGTATAAGTGCGTGGGAACGGAATGTGAGGAGGCCCCTTGTTCGGGAATGCAACTTCATCTGCCGGCGTGTTATTTATTTCTGCGCTCAAACTTTGTGATGAGCAAAATTAGCACTCGATTTCGAAAGTAGTTAGTAATTTGAGTAGAAGTTACCTGATAAACGTAGTTAAGCTACTAATTACCCAAATAAAGTTGTAATTGAAAGTTACCAAGTTACTCGGAAAAGTAGTTAAACTACAGTAGTTTGAGTAGAGTAGTTGAACTACGTCCAAGTCTGAGCTCAGCGAACGATGAGGCGGAACATCCGTTTAGACCTAAAAATTAAGTGTGCGCTGTGGCCTTACGCATTGCAAAGCGACATGCTTGCAATGCGTAATGCCACAGCGCAGACTTCATTTTTAGGTCTAAACGGATGTCCCGCCTCATCAATTCGCTGAGCTGATTTCGTAGATCGCAGAGATTGGCTCCTCGAGTGTTTTGCGGGGAAGTAGACGGGCAGGCATTTCTTAGAGTGTACCTCTTGTCCGGAGAGAGGCTGCCAGTCATGATGAAGGGCTCTCTATTTCTCTAGCCCGAGGCTTACGCCGACATGGCTAAACACTCACGTTTTCGTGCCACGCGCTCGTGTCCCATGAGCTATCCTCGCGCCCCCTTCTCGCGCTCCGGCCGTATCGTCGCCAAACTTTTCCGAATGTCCAAATCCCGAGAACGTTAAAGTAGCAAAGGAATTATGGAAGCTTCAAAAGGTACGATGTCTCTAAGGTGCTACAGGGGATCCTTTCCGGTATTTTTGTCTTCTCAATGTAAGCAAAAAAAGAGTGTATTGAAGGACTCTTGGGACACGTTATGGCTGATGCTCTGCGACAACAGGTCCCACAAGCAAAGACGACAGCTAAAAAAAAACGGTGGGAAGGGGGGGGGGGGGGGGGGAGTAGCTGGAGTGCGAAGAGATCGAAGGCCTCTGGGGCCTCAGGGAACTCTAAATTCTCCGGATGCCTGCGCGCACCCCTACGCGGGCCCCTCGGGCTTAAAACGGAGTGCAAGATGCATGGCCGCTAGCACCGTCAATCGTTGCGCGGAGGCTTTGAACCATTCTAGGGCCTCCAATGTCGCGCAAGATTCTACAGTGACGAAGCTAAACAGGCAGTTTTGTAAATAAATTATTGTAGTTCATTTCTTAGTTCTAAATTTATGCTTTGGTTCAAAAATACTGCAGGCATATCACGCTCGGTTTAGCTGTAGATGACTATCTCGTGGAAACGTAGTCGAGTATGAACTGCTTCAACGTCGAGAGGAAGTCTGACTCGGTAATTTAATACCTGTTAAGGATGAACACCATGAGGCGAACCCTCTGCAAACAAGCAACGATTTTCGACCGGAAGCGTTTGCAATACGCGCGGTGTCAGAACAGTGGCTGTTGTGCCACGCACAAAGCGCACATGCCGTCGAGGGAAGGTCGTCGGTTTTTTGTCGCATGTTCGCTCCATACAGCCCAGCCTTTACACTATACATCCGCTGTAGGAAAGTATCGTATAATATGTCTCTAACCACCTTGGCTACTCCGGTACCTTCGACGTGAGTACCGGTTGGCGCCCTTTGCGTGCAAGCACGTGCAGCATGCACGTGAAGGTAACTTTGCAGGCTTGCGAGTGCACGTGCTTTCACTGACGAACAGATATAATTTATACTTTAAATAAAGTGTAGGAGAAACTAGGGTGCCTTTATGTGCGCTTTGCCAAGGGTGGAGACATCTGGCCATTTTGTCCCACACTTTTATTTTTATTTTTTGTTCAGAAGCGCGTGAAAAAGCGTGTCCCTGGACGCGTTTGTGCCGCTGACTGTGCTATGGCGACATTTGTTTTCGTCGATTTCTTTGTATTTTACCCGTGAGAGCGTGCTGTCGGCATCGGGTACTACAAAAAGTGGCCTCACCGTAAGCAGAAGAACATCGAGGCACCCTAGGAGAAACTCTCCCGCTATAACCCTGGTCTTATCCATCTGCAGGCGTGCACCCAATCTCACGAGATGTTGTTTGAAGCGCTATCAAACTATCGGCTTGGAATGCGAAATGCATCACCTGTAGGTAAATCACACGCAAAAAAAAAGTTCCGAACTTTGCGTTTGTATACCCAAAAGCTAGAAGCACGAGCTTTTTGCGTTTCACTGAACTTCGGTTGCACGAGCACTCGTGAAGCGGGAGCACTACTCGCAATATACGCGCTCACACTTGAAATCGTTTTTGGCAGCGGTTCTAAGCTTGCCTAAAATCTTTATGTACACGTCCTTTGTATGCACGTGCGTAAATACAATGGGTGCACCGCCCACCAAAACGCTATATCCACAACCTCCCATTAAAAAAATGTTTTAAAGGTTCACAGTTCAGCGTGAATGTCTGCAGCTCATCAGCGGCGTCTGGATCACTGCATTTGCGCCCGTTTCCCAACACGCGCATGTTCTATTTTTTAATGTCAGAAAAACACGCAGCGAAACACAAGAACGCTACAAATTTCACCATCCGATGAAGTCCTTCACATCAATGTTTTGAACGAGATCCGAATATTCTTACCATGCATCAGAAAGCATTAGAAGCCGTCAATATATATTTCCTGCGTTTACATGAATGTGATCGTAGCGAATCGAATCCGAGCAGGGACCAATCACACGCACCACGTCTCCTTACTTCTTCCCTCTTTTATCGATCTACTTCCCATAAAAAGTCATATCTTGATTCTATGCGCTACGGTTGCATCCATGTAAGCGCAGCCACAATGCCACTTTACACTGGCTTGGTGGGAAGTTACGGGTTCACAAGAACGAAATGCGAGCACAGAAATACACGGTATATCGAAGCGTGACACAATCAAAACTACCTAGCAGGATTTCTATTTCTATTTCAAAACTAGACGTCCGCAAAAACACCTACTATAATGTAGCATAATAGAATTATTTGAGGCACTAGCCTAAGCTGTAAAATTAGTCGGTTAGCCAGTAACTTGTGCTAAGTTAAGAAAGAAAAAGCGCTGAGGTGACGTTCGCTTTGTGTATCGTAGTTTACATTTGTTGCTCCTAACTGCATTAACTTTCGGAGAAAAACATACCTTCTTTTTTCTACTGGCTTTCGTTCAAAACAAAAGAAATATTAAAAAATCTCAAGTAGTGGTAAAACCATCTACTCCTTTGCTACTCCATCAAAGTCAAGTTCTTCCTGATACATCGATAACCTTAGACAAAATCTGAGCTTGCGTCCAAAAAAAAAACCACGTATCTCATCGGAACCTCAGTTACCCTTTTCAGGTTTTCTTGCCAGCACCACATTCCATCTTCAGGTCCATTCCTTGCCGCTTCTGGGCCATTTCTCCCGACCCCTTTTATGGTAGCTTGACCTAATTCTCCTGGTCCGTGCTCGTTTCTATGAAAGAGACACTTTGTTTGTCCCTACGCAATAAGAAAACGAAGACAACACCATTAGACGTAGGCCATTCCTATTCAGAAGCCCAACGCCCAGAGAGGCGGGGACACCCCATAATCGGAAATTAAGTGAAGGGAAAAGCGCCATTACGCCACCGCCCGCTACGTTAAGCCATTCTCTGGTGAACGGAGTGTGCGGGAAGAGCAAGCGGCAATTACGCTTTGGCGGCAATACACCGCAGCAAACTTTGCAGCCGCTAATGGCTACAACAGCACCAGGCTCCTGGCCCGGATATCCATGAGCGGTTCTCTTCGAAGCGCTATCGCTCGCAAAACAGAACTTGCAAGCGCATTCCTTTATATATATATATATATATCTTCACGTTATCTGCGAAAGTAATTGCTTCTCTAGAAGAACGATTGCCCTGGTTCAGTGAAGGTCGCCAATGATCGAAGTCTGTAGTTATGGCAGTTTTGTGTTAATATGTTCGTTTTTCTTTAGAAGTACTTTCGTGAATCACGAATGATAGACCATCTGTCGGGGTCGCAAACTAACTATACTCCATTTCACATTCAGTCCGACCGCAGCCAGCCTTACGACCCAACGTAGCCAATCAAGCAGTGCCTAAAAATGCATCGTCACGGTGCCCGTGGTCTTTGTGCGTTTCCTTTTACCGTCTAAAGCAATCACGCGCAAAAAAAAAAACAAATACCAGGATCAGGCCACACTCACTGTTGTGCGCAATTGGCTTAGCCGGTGATAGCAGATCCGCAAAGTCGACGAGCGACGTGACAAAGCACTTTTGGCGCTGGTTGACTGGCTCCATCGAATTGTTTGTGATGGCTGCGGGTCGGACTTAGTGCGAAGCGGAGAATAATCGTGCTGTGTTGGACTGTTTGTAGCCCCAATGGAGATCACCTATCAGCGTCGTGTGGTATAAACACGCCTGAAAACTAAATTCACTCGTACTTTACATCCCCCAGAAAGAAAGAAGCAACCCGGATAAAAACGTGGGAACTGACAAAGCAGCGTGGGATTTTGTTTCAAGCAGACGCTTTTTCCGCGTTGCCTCCCCCTGTGCCGCGGATGTATGACACTCTCTGTTTCCAACCGGCCTGATTTTTTATCAATTGTACAGATATGCCCACGGTGCTTTTATTTGTATAAAAGCGGAGAGAAACAGAAAAAGACAATATAAATTATTCTTCTAGGCGAGACATGTTGGGGGTCAACGGCCACGCGGTGACAGTCCTAAAATTAATTTATATAAAGGTTTATAAAAAACAAGAACTGCAAAATTCAAATGTTGTAATATCAATTTTGTGTTACGTTCGTTATTTTTACGGCTACGGGAACCAGAAACGTAATAAGTATAGACACATTATAAGATGCTGAGATTTGGGATGACGCCCACGCAAGCTGAGACGGCGAAAATCGGTGTCTTTTCCACACATATCGTGCCCTTCAGACCGTACTCGGACATATCACTTTTAGTGCGATGTTCCCATCATATCCTTTGTTCAAGTGTAGGTGTGACCAGGCAGGCGCACAAACCCAATCGGCATGGGGCTTTGTGTTCCAGACCGAGGGTTAATGATGACGCTCCCGGTATTAAAAATCTAAACTCTTCATTTTTACCACTTCCCGAATTTAGAATACGTATAAACAGGGGTTATTCCGCGTTTGCCTAAAAGCAGAGGTACTTGATAATGTTGAGCGTGTTGGTTAACAAGTGACATATAAACTAAGAAAAAATGCAAAGACGAAACAAAGATGTGTCTTTGTGTGTTGTACTTCTCGGTACTTTTATTTTCATTTTTGGATAACTTTAAATTTTGGGCGTCCGTTTTTATGACCCCCAATCTCCTGAAAGCACAATCTAATATATCCCTCTATCTCTTTATTTCTCTCTCTCTCTTTATCTTCATTTTCCTCTTCCCTTTTGACACACCCGCGAACTAACGACTATCATCGACAAACAGCACCTTGGCGGTTGGCGAGGTCATATGAAGTCTAGTAGACCAACTGAAAATGCTTCCATACATTATATCGCTTATTTTAGTTTAGCCACCGGACACTATTACTGTTACTTAGTGTACTAACAAAATGCTAGTCTTGTCAGTGCACTCAAGTAACAAGTCAAGCACAGTACAGGATCATGGCTGTATTTCTTGCGCGCCCGAAGACAGTTAATCACGACAACGACAGACCTGTGGTTTCTGGTTTCTGTATTAGTAAACAAAAGACGAACACTGAAGCGAGATGAAAAAAAAATTTTTTGAAAGCATTAAGTACCCAAGCGTTTGATTTCAAGACACCCATGTCCTAACTAGTCAAATTTAACCAGATAAAAACTGATTAATAGTTCCCAGACCACCCAAGAACGGCTAAGGAGAGACGTGTTTCTGCAATGCGGAAATTAATTATAAAGCTCATTTAGATTCCCGGTATCACAGTATTCAGATATATAGGTTAACACGAATGATTTCGTCCCAAGAACATTAGCAGGCCTTTATTTCTACTTGATCCCGTCCAGCGATCGCTACGCAGAAAGAAGCGAAGAACGAACGAGGCAGAAGCGAAGAACCGGCGGTGCAGTCTTGCTCAACACCGTGTCTCGCCTTATAAACGTCGCCACTCTGTCGTCACAGCTGTGACTTTTAAGGAATTACTGCAAGACCCGTTTCGCAAATCCTACTTTGCTCCGCAACGCACTCCGCCCACCCACAAAATAAACAGAAAATAAAAACCTGTATTGTCTCGTAGGCGTATCGATAACTTCAGACGACCTTTAAAGGGAAACTGTGCGCCGCTACAAACCCGCGGTAAAAGAAAAAAAGAAGCTAATAAACCTCCTTCCTTGACGGCTAAAAAGATAGAAAGATAGATGGGAATTATATTCTTATACCGAATATAGTCCTACTTTAGAGACCTTTCTAGACTATTTTCACTTATTTCTGGTTGTATTGAAAGTTAGGTGAAAAGGCGAGATCAACAGCATTATGTGTCAATGACATACTGCATAAACTTTTAATAGGACCGGAAAAGATAGTCTCTTTTACCTTATTTCACACACACACACATATACATAGAGGTGGCGAGTGACCAAGAAAGATTAGGACGATATGATTGCACGCGGTATCAGATCATTATAAATTGACTGAAATAAAAATATTTAACACAAAAGCTTGATTCAAGGCATTTGGTTTCATAAAATTTCAGTTTCCTGCGAAACTAAAAAAATACCTGAAGCCTCGTTGTTAGTTGAGCAACAAAGCTTTATATTTTTCTGCAATTATTCACTCCTAAGAGCTTAAGGTCAACTATCATGGAATCACGCTATCAGCTGAATGCACCGGGCTGGTGGAATTATAGGTGTTGTTTCAATGATGAGTTTAAGGGGCTTTGAATGTAAATTTGATTGCTTTGTGGCTGTTCAAATTTTTTTTTTTTTTAATCTGTGGAAAAATACGTTGTCTTGTCGTGGTGATGACATAGGTCGCCCGTAGGTAGTAAGTAATTGTTTGTATAAATATTTCGACAATGGAACGTGTGTCGCCCGTGTGCCGAATTAAATCTCGAACATTAACATTTATACAAAGGGTAACTCGTTTGATTCCTTTTAAAATATCAGTGCAAGCTCAAATTTTCAAAACGCATATGTTAGACCTCATTTGGGGACAAACAATTGTGCGTATTCCCGTCAAGCTAACAAAACAATTGATGAGCAGAATTCTTCAGGACACAGGTGAAATTCTTGTTTAAACAACTCCTCTCAGGGCCGGTTGCACCAACGCCGCTTAGCGTAAAGCGGAGCTTAGCCGGGAACCTAAGCTAAGTTTCGGTTTCGTTCGGTTGCACCAAAATCGCTTATCGCTAAACCTAGCACTAAACTACGCTTATCGTAAACGCTCAACATTGGGCGCTTTGCTTTTGGTTGTTTCTTAATCCTGGATTTAAAACATGGCGGCTGGTTTGTGGCGGTCGACGCGGTGGACGAAATTGGTTGTACAAAGTGTTTTAGGCTACGACAGCGTGAGAGTCTCAACAGAACGGCCTTCGATTGTGACAAGGATGCAAAATATTGTCGCGTGAAGTGTTTATCGACCCCTGTTTTCAAGCTGGATCTCCACTCTCAGTGCGTGTTAGCCCTAACCGAGATACGTACGGAGCTGTGGGGCTCACGTCTGTCTTCACGTTGGCTATTCTGTCAACGAGCTTATTCGTATGTATACCTTACTGATTTTCGCGTAACTGTAACGTATTGTTATTTACCAACTTGTTTATTTCTACTTGCAACGCATATCCTTCAATCCGATGAGCGCGTTGAATAGTTGCAGTACATGATCTCGGCGATCAGCTGATTGTCGACCCTTCTGCCGTTTGCATCAGATTGCGGCGCTTTTAGGTTATAAAACTGCGAAAAGTCAATTTATTCCGTTTTCTGAGTTTCGAGACAATCTTCAGTGAATTTTCCTTGTCTCGCGAGTAGAATCTTGGCTTCAGAAAACTGTATCGTTCCATAACCGTAACTTTTCTGGTGATCGCGCTTTTTAGGAATATTTTGCTTTATATATTTCATTCGTGGCGACGACAACTTCTATTCGTGGCGACGACAACTCGACGACTTCTATTCGACGATTTCCGGGTATTTTCGCAACTGCCGTGGCGAGTTCGTCACTGTTTTGAACTTCATCGGTCTTCTCGATTATGTTTTGTCTTCAGCGATGTAGCGAGTAGAGCGTCCTTCTCGCGTTCGGTGAGATTTGGGGCCCCCGATGGCTCCTTTATCTCAAAATGTGAGCACGAAAACTACTGTCACTGTCAAAATATTCTGTTATCAACCGATAATAAACAGACAATCACAGATGTAAAGAGCATTTGTGTTTATTTAAAGCGTTGACTCCTGTTTTCTGAAAGTTAAGCGAAAAAAATGATTGAATTTGGAGACCTTTAATTCGTTACTCACCGAAGAAATACAGCGAAAAGCAGACGGCGACGACGGCTACTACAGCAGGTTTTTTTGTTTACATCACGAGATTCCTCTCCGCCAATCGTATTCGTCCCTCTGAGCGTTCCCTAGTTCGCTCTGTTTGTCCCTAAATTCCCTAGGCAAATCCAGCGTTTAGCTAGGGGCGCGTCTATAAAGCCGGGTTAACGTTGGTGCAACCGGAATTAAAACCCGTGCTTACCCGAGCTCGGTTTAGGGCGCTAAGCCGACTTAGGAAAGAGCCGCTTTGGGTTAAGGTAAGCGACATTGGTGCAACCGGCCCTCAGACAACAAGATAGTTTCACCCATACCTCAGAAAGAATTGAGTGGATAAAATATTGAGAAACCAAACGATTTCCATTGTGCTGCACTCAGCTCATTTTTGTCGAGCCTTAACGTCTATAAAATGTTTCGTTTCATTTCTGTGAATGCACGAAGCGGGAATTGCAGCAGGCTTTTGAAATCCTGAATCTGCATTGACATATTTTGTATCTGAATCAAATAATAATAAAACTTGTTTTATTTTCGAATGATTATGATGGTGGAATCCGAGAAAAAAAGCTGCTTTATTCAGCTTGACTGGTAAAGAGGTTTACCTTCTGTTTTTAACAATACATACTGCCAAAAAAAAAAAATTTGGCCCGTATGTACTCCACGAAAGCTCGCTCAACAAAAAGGAACTTGTTATTAAGCAAAATGTGACTGAGCAAAAACAAAAAGTAAACACTCCAGATCTTCGATAGTTCAGATGGCAGGATGATGCTGTCTCATTGGTTACTTTTGGCTATGACATCAGATTGGCTGCTACTGTTTTGTCGCTCCTATGCAATCTAAAACATATCATAGCGTCTGCCTTCCCTCGGAGAGCTCAAAGAGACGTGTTTGCGATCTGCAGAGCCGGAGGAAATACCTAAGCTTGAACAATACTTTCAATTAAAAATGAGGTCTCAAATGACGCAAAGAGCATATGGCGTTGCAGATGCTCACGTCATGCTCAGATTTCGTTTTAAGATGAATTCCCTTGTCAGGTCTCGTCTTTCGCCGAGCTTTCTTCATAGATGGCAGCTATCTGCACAAGTGCTGTAGCGGAAAGTAGACCAACAATTTTGTTTTTTCGCGAGTGTAACCTCCGTGCACAAAAAAAAAAAAAAAAAAAAAGCTATGCTAGAATTTTTGCATCCAGTATCAATGGATTCCAACATCTCGCATCTCGACGTAATTTAAAGTTTCTTGTCCGCAAGGTCCGTTGAATGCTATGTAGAAACCAGTACACAGCTTTTCACGCAGCTTGCGAATGGTGAATGTCACCACAGTTTGAAATATTTACATTTGAGCGTAGTTTGTCTGTTACAAGGTTATACAAGAAGCCACTGTACCCGGTCACAATTAAAAATTGGTGGTATGACCATCGTTTGTGAACGATTATTTTCCAGTACGCGAATCTTGCGTTGGTGTCACGTTACGCTTGTAGAGATGTTAGAGCTGTTCTGGACTATGCGTAGATTACCTTTGTCTTTGGTTCCTTTATTTAATATAAAATATATATCTGACAAGATGGCGAGACAATGTAAACATAGAGGCAAGATTGTGTACAATACACATAGTTAACCTGAGGACTGGAATAAACTAACAAAAAGGCCACTTTCTCGTTTGCTCTAATTTAGGGTTTAATATGAACAAAATATCATGCACTTTCTATGTTGTGAATAAAGTGTGTACATCTATAACATAGGACATCAATTCTGATTGCATAAAACCGGAAATGGAACCATTTAAAATGGTCGATTTATCCATACACAACAAAAGAGAGTGTCGAAGTCACGCAATGTGACATAACGTCACTTGTGCTGTTACGGCACTGAAAACTCTCCACTTTCTCAAGGTTTTAAGTTTTTGCCTGATTGTAAGAGTATTCTAATATACAATGCTTCAACGGAGAGAAAAGGCTCATACATTTTCATATAACAAAACTTTACTATGCAGGCATATGGAAAGCCGTGATCTTCGCTCGCCATGTAAAATGTCTTCAAATATCAATGAAATAAGTTTTGCAATTGGGTGACGATGGCGCAAATCCATCCGTAGAAAATATTAGCATGTTTCTTGGTCTCGGAGATCTGAAATTAAGAGGTCTCTTGCTTAAGCTTAAAATAGATTGCAGTCGAGTTTTCAATATTTTACGAACTCTGTGTTACCCTCAAAAGAAAATACGTCTTTTTTAGGCGTTAGCAGGCTGCTAACAGGAGTGGCATATTCGACGTCAATCCTCCTCAAGTCGCGCCAGCCATGCAACCGAGGTATAGATGACTTTGCTCACCCTAGTCTTCATCATATTAATCATCTCTTTTCGTTTTTATACATAAGCCTAATGCACACTAGGTCGACCATAACCTGCTGTAGTCTGGCGTTTGGCAATTATTATCCAATAAGTAATTTTGGCACAATCATATTCCGTGGAAGCCTCCAGTCAGCTTTTTCACCTCCGGAGAGTACCAATCACTTTAAACGTGAAATTAGGAGTAGTCGCCCACCGTACTTTTAACACTAGATTACGCGAAATAACTTTTGTTTTATATAAATTAGCAAAAACTGCAACCCTATTGCACGCCCTTGTCTATTTCTTTTGTAATCAAGTTCTTCGCAGATGACAATGAGATATGTCTGTCGAAGATACAACGATTCAAAATAAGCAGATACCAGAAACGGTGAAGCATTCGGACATTATTACCAATAGATACCGAAAAAGCATAGAGAACGCGATGCCATCTACTCTATACAAAGAGGTTCCGACTTCTTTCGAAACCAGAGGACGGCGTTGCGAAGGGAGCAAGATCGAACAACACATCGAAGGAGAGAGCGGAAGCTATGCAGCAACTCCCCTTAGCCCGCAGACACAAGTAAAATCTCAGTCATTCCCGTCCCTTTATTTGCACACCTACATTAGAAGTTTTCTTTTGGCCAAACGCGCGTAAGAACATAACTGCCTATGACGGGTGATGTTATCCAAATGCTCAGTTTGCGCGGGATGGCTAGTTCCGCTCGATGAAGCGATAGCCCTGAGGCAGAAACGGGAACAGCGACGCTTTATGGGAACACGCATCTGGCTCTGACACGGTTTCCTGGTTTGAGACCTACATCTACTTGGCTCCTACTTCTATTCATCCCGCAAAATGTTTTCTACAATGGGAAACAAAGCATTTGGTTATTCAACGCAAAAAACGCTGTGTCAACCAGGTTGTTTTTCTTTTTCAGCCCATCGTACCTGATCTGCCCACTAAGTGTCATGCGAGTGCTTTTGAAAGAAAAGGTAAAAAAAAAAAAACACAGTTAAGCGATACTTCTTCAGTATGAATCGCTTTTTCAGTTAATTCGGGTACGAAAGTGTCATCACGGTTTCATGTCAAATATTTTCTTTACAACACACGCTCGAATCTCGGGATAATTGGGATAATCGGAGTGGATTGTGACAGAACAAGTGTTCTTCTGGACGTTGACATTGTTACGCCCCTTGCAGCAGTTCACTTGCAATGTAGTCAAACTAGCATCGATACGCGCAGGACCTGACATTGTTTATATTATTTTAACGTATCTAATAAAATAAACCACAAACTGGATTTGATTACACGTGGCAATCTTTAACTTAGACTAATTAAATTAGCCCTCAATCGCCAATCTTAGAGGTTACGAAATCAAGTTTGCTTATGAAGAACGAATGAAGAACTAATCCTGAATACATAACCAGTTATTGTCTGTGGTTTCAACTTGTCAAATAACTTTTACATTTTCCACGTAAAAGTAACCGCAGAGCACAAAAAAAATGCAACCCCTTGAATTTCTTAGGCGAGCTTACTTCAAAGCAACTCTGCCTGGCAACATGCCAACGAATCAAATGACAAACTTAAAGAACGTAAACGCAGTACCACGCGAAAACAATTTGCATCCGTACTTTACCGCACTGCTGTAATGCCGGAAAGGAGCGGCCATAATGCGCTCTCGCATAACTTGGTAACGATGTTCCCAACACCCCGGAAAAAAGGTGCGCTCATATTGACCAGGGGCTCATTCTTAAGACAAAACTGCAAGTTTTCAGTCTTTTGATCTGCATGCTTCACTGACGAACTTTTCCCCCCAAGAACGGAAAACGACTGCCACTCTCTCCGTGTACCGCGAGGCAATATACCCAAATATTCTTTTTTGTTTTTTTTTTCATATTTGCGTCTCAAACTCCGTGCGGTCTACGCGTGCTCGCACACCGTAGGAATAAGATGCGTACTACCCGGACGACGCTATAGGCAACCACGGGGCGACGCTCTGACTGACAGTCGGCGACGGAGGGAGCGGCTGCAGGCGGTTGCCCTGGCGACTGCATCGATTGAGCCAAGGGCTCCAGACTCCCTGGACTTGGCTGCGTCGGCGGCAGGCAGGTCCTTTACTACGTTTCGCATCGCGATGGACCGCGGCGTACACTACGAGTCCCCCCAGCCAATCAGGCGCTGCGAACGTGTCACGTGATTGCGCTCCCGGTGCATCGCCGCGCCCCTCCCAAAGGGCGAGCGACACTCCCACGGCATCGGATCAGTTTCGACGGCTGGTAGCGTCCTCCGCGTTCCACCGTGCGGTAAAACGGACTACAGCCACGGCACACTCGAGTGTAAGCGGCGAGCCTCGCCACGTGGAAAACTGAACGACCGCAATTAACCGGGAATCTTCTTTCAATTAATTCGCTTAGTTTGATCATCCTTCGTCGTTCTTCTTGGACGGCGCCCCGGGGCGCGCCGGCAGAATGGTTCGCTTCGTGTTGTATAAAACCCGAGACCATGCCCAGCTCGCTTTCACACTCACTGTCTTCTCGGGTGTCCGTTGCCACACATTAATTTCTCTACTCCTTTCATACTAAGAGGAGGTGCGAGTCGGTAAACAGCACTATTTTGCACAAAAAATGTGATTATGGGTTTTATGGTGTTCTATTACCTTCGAATCTTCGTATTTCATGCTTAAAAAGAAAATATGGATCGGTTATGATCCCAAACTTAGTCGAATATTCGTTTCAAGAACTCCCGGCAAACCCCCAACGGCGTAACTTTGCGCCCTTTTTTGTTTTCGTCCTTATGCTCGCGGTCTTTAAAAACAATGACGTCGCCCGCCATCACATTTCGGTTGAGAAATAGGCCTAGCCGTCTCCTTTTCATCGCAGTCTTGTGTAACCTCAAGTTTTACACACACAAAAAAAAATTATTACCACAGATTATTTTTTTTCTTGCGAAAGAATGTCGCTACACGTCTATGGTAACCAAGATGGTAACATTCGAACGGATTTTTTCTTTTTATTTAATTTTGGTGCATCTTTTCTTTTGGCGCTCAAGAATTTTTGTGCTTAATATTGTCCTACACAACTAAATTTGGCATGAATATGCTTTAGTATATGTAGAATGCCACTATCGAGGCTTGGTTAGGATGCATACTTTTTTATATTTATTAAAAATTTAAGAAACGTTTTTTAACCCTTTAAAAATGGTGTTTGTGCGCTTTTCAATTATTGTAAAAAAATAGGTATCGCACATATTATTTTGTTGTACACTGAACTCAGTTGCTTAATAGGAGCGAATTAGTTGATTTTAATAGACTCTTTTAAGACTGCTGCCATGTTCCACGTGTGCGCAAAAACATGTTGTTTTTTTTTGCGTTTGCATAGACTTTAGAACATAAGAGAGCAAGCTATATCAAAACAAACACCACATTTATCAGCAAAAAAAAAAAGGTAAAGCACTATAAACTGTGAAAGGTTCATTCAGTTATCGTAAATAATTATCAAAAAAATCCCCTGGCGCATGTCTTTTTAAGTGCGGACGCAGCCAACGACACAATCCTCTGGAGCCAAAACAAGAAGCACAAAAGTGTATCATCATGGCGCTCGTCGTGTTCGCCTTCTTTGCGCCTTTGCTATCAACGGCTAAACCGCAGCAAAAAGAAATGCCAGATCCCAGTGTGCGTGATTGGTTTAGTCGAGCAACTGCATAAAGAAGACGGGCGCGATGTCTATGCACTTTTGGCGATGCTTGATCGGCTCGATCGATCGCAATGTTGGCTGACTTAATGTGCAAAAGAGAGTATGAATGTATATTTCTAGCTCACTGCGTGGCGTTTCAAAGCTTCAAATCACGGCCTACGTTTTTCACCAGATCTCGAGGACCAACATCCTTCGTAAGCTTATTCGTGTTGCGTTTCTTTTTGGCCCTCGTTGAATCACTCGGGTATTTGGGTGGTTTTGTTTCGAAGAACCCTCGAGTCTGCTGTTGTACAACTTCTAAGCTATTCGCTCGTTCCTAGTTTTAAAAATATGTGGCTTCAATCGCCTATTACCAGCCTTCTAGGAATAGTGGATCGATTTACCTTCTAGTTAACATTCTTTTTTTTATATAAATACAACGTTTTGGCAGGGCTAAGACGCTCTCTGACGGGGTGTTTGCTTTTCGTAAAATTCTCGGTGATTCTGCTTAGAGCAAGTGAACCCTTCATCACCTTATTTTCATTATTCATGGGAGGTTAAAGTTAGAATCCAGTACATACTATAGTCACTGACGGCTTAAGAACCGCAGGGTGTGGCTAGTTAGGTTTACGCTTCTTGCTTCGTGATTGGTTGTTCAGTGCTCGTATCGGCTAATACCGCACTCTCATTGGCTGCGAGCGACAATAAGACGCTCGAGACTCGCCACACCATGTGTTTCATGAGGTCTCAGTAACTCCAAGGGCCCTAAACTCGTCAAACATAAAGTTGGAGCCGAAATTTCGCGCAGCGCGCCGATTGAATGCCGGCGACAAAAACGCGAAGTCATCGTCGTGATAATCCAATTGGTGCGCTCCGTGAACTTCGGCCCCAACTTTGTGTTTGACGAGTTTAGAGCCCCAAGAGTTAAGCGCACATCGTGCTGTTGTTTTCAAGGTATATGGTGGCGATGCCAAAAATTAACACTTACGCAACCTGTAAGGTTAAACACAGCAGCGGCAGCTGAGGTGCGATGTCGGAGCCGCTAAGGTGTCATTTCAGAGCAGATGAACTGAATGAACGGTAAAGTTGACAGCACGCACTATAGAGTCGGCACACACGTTTCGTATTAAACCAAGTAGCCCACCGGACGAAAACTCCATAGCGTTTTGAAACCGCGGAAGGTGTATTAAGTAGAGAGCATTTCAGCTGTTTGAGTAAGACGGAAGCGTGTTTTCGTGCGTCACTTCAATACAAAGAGTCACACGTGCTAAACGAAAAGCACTAAATAAACAGGGACAAGGAAGTAGACAAGATGAAGTGCACTCTCAAATGAAGGTGTGTTGAAAGAAACACACACTATCAATACCATTTGTCTGGCTATCCCTTTAGAAAAGAAAACTCTATATCTGTCAGGTGTGTTGATGGGAAACCTAACGCACTTGCTTTCCCCTTGCTTTCTGATACAGAATGCGTCGTAAAATTCTAAGACAGTCTTATCTGGGCATCTATCCCAGTGCACTGCCAGATAGCCCGGCGGGGACTGCTTTACCTGACAATACATGGCATCTCGCTACCATGCATGACAATGCATGTTATCTTGCTTGCTTGTTATCCTGTTATCAACGGTCCGTGGAATGTTTTGGCGGAGGGCCGAAAACAGCCCGCGTCGATATTGGAGCACGGTCGACGCCGTGAAACCGCGAAGTGTTCCACTAACAGCAATCGCTGTAATATCGCTTTTAAACTGAAAATAAGTGCACTTTCAAAAGCACAAAAAAAAAAGAAAACAGGAAAAAAAAGTGGCAAGATAATAAAATGTATGACGTCAATCGAGGGTATTGCTCAGAGTTTGGAGGCCCCAGGTGCAGCTACGCGAGTGATACGGCCAAGCTAACCCAACGTGAACTCTGGCGTGTTTCGCCTGTCTCAAAAAAGGGGGAGGGGGGGGGGGGGGGGGTGGAGTGGTTGCGAGGAGACTCGCTAGGTGCGCGTCAACTTGACATGGCAGGCGGCGGCCGAACACTGGCGGACGCCTCTCCCAAACAACCTCCGGTGGGACCGTCTGCCTCTCCCGACAACCAGGCTCTGTAGTGACGCCGTGCACTCCATTAATTCTTTTTGAGTTGAAAACTAGCTCGACGTTTGAAGCGCTTCGGTGCCTAAATCGAGCAATTCTCTTTACCAATGAGCTTCGACTCAAAGCAGCCGTGAAGTATTTCACTGATGATCATCATGCTAGCCAAATATCCACGGGCGGCGTTAAAGGTCTCGTTAGCGGCGATAAATATCGTCGTCGACTTTAAAAAAGTTGGCGATCCCGTGCCCAATCTCACAAATTTTGGTACGTGTATTGCGATGCGAAGAAAGCACAAGTCACTGATTTTCCTTCAATTGACTTGGGAATTGCCGATGTCATTAATTATATATTACACTTCAGTTGTCATAAATTTGCGGTGATAAAATTTGTTTACTCTACTTTTGCCACTGAAAGTAGTACAAGACTAATCAAGCACGATACGTTCTTGCACTCGTACAGATTGCGTAAATTTAAGAGATAAACAAAAACGCCGTTGCGAGTAGATAAGAGAGTGTAAGTACGCATGCAGACATTATGGCGATTACAGTTCGGGAGGGCTCATCTCGCAAGATATCTAATCACTATAAACCTGAAAAAGCTTCTTTTTTTTCTATGAAATATGAAATGTTGAATTTACGATACCTTTTTGTGGTCTGTGCTGCATACACTTGCTCATGAAATAAATAAAAAAAATATTAGTCTATGCAAAATAATCTCTTAGTATGAAATGATTAGTGACGCAAAGGCGCCATTACGGCTCCTGCAACTTGATAAAATATAATGTGTTATATAAGTTCAATAGCCCTTGTGTATTTTTAGTTGCCTGGTAAAATACACGATTCGTGGCAAATGATTGATCATCGCGCTGTTTAGTTCTACCTTGGGTTAGTTTTTTTCTCAGCACAAAGTAATTATCTCCAGCGTGCTCACTTCAATGTTACCAGACGGGCACAGAGTTAGGCATTCCGGAAAATTTTTAAACAAGTTCTGTACTTTATCATCTGGAATTATTTTTCACAAATTCGGCCATTTATTTGACATTTTTATACACAAATTTGGTTGTCTGGTTAGAATTATTATGTACAAATTTCATTCTTTATCTGATATTCTTTTACACAACTTCAATTATTTACCTTGAATGCATTTATTCAATTTGGTTTGTCTTCGTAGGCGTCTAGATAGAGGCAGCGCTAGCCCACATATGCCGATCGAGACATTGACGTACATAGTGTTATCACGAGTGGGCGCTCAATCCCATTTGAAAGCTAGTCAACAATTTCCATGACTAGGCAGGCCAGAAGGAGAGATGATTGAAGATCACCACGTAAACACTTCCAGTCGATAATGGTGTACGCAATTCTACGGTTTGTCGACATCGCCCATCTTCTTGTCGGCTAAGGGAACTTTAGAAAGCAAAAAGGGAAGCGCACCTGACATCTTAGCTTAGACTCTAGTCTAGTGAACTAACTTTAATAATACTCTCCCCGTTGCCTTTCTAAGCTCGGAATACACGCAAAAGAGAAAGGTCGCCCTGGTTAACCTCTCCGTCATGGTGGGCCATAAATGTAGGCGTGGCGGTCGCTCACTTTTCCCAGCGGCCGAGAGCGGTTCCACGCTTCATTACTCATGTGTCGCTGTCACCACGGTACTATCTGTAGCTGGCAGCAGCTCCACGACGGCGAAGACAATTTTATTATTTTGAAAATGGGTCCTAAACTAAACTAAACAGTCAATAATTGTTTTTTTCAAGTAGAGGGTGTCGTGTTTTTATTCATGGTAGAGGAATACCTCCGCATATCGTAATAAAGTGTTCAATCGGACACTTTCATTAGCATCGTATTTTCTTTTAGAACTGGAGCGCAGGGTGGCGCTGATGCCCGCATACAGATTATACTACGCTCTGTAGGCTTGAATAGCGCGACCGCTCTTGCCCGTGATACCGTCACACCTCATTTTATATCCCACCGTGTCTCCGCTTTTTCCTGTTCTTATTTTCTTTCTTTATTTTGTATTACATCCATGGTGCATCAGACTACACAGCGTAAAAAGTCAAAGAATTACTACTGCCTACGATATTTATAACAAACTTGAATAACCGCATAAACTTTGAAAGATCACCGTACCCTGTATTCAGCAGATTTATGACCAACATTATTTTACTTGGTCTAAGCATATCTGATAACTTAATAGATTACGTTTAAATATTTGTTCTTGTGATACACCCATAACGTTTCGCACTAGATTGCCGGAGGGTCAAGTAACTACTAATGCTCACGGGTCTCATTAATAAGATCTTGGAATAAATGAAAATTCCTTCTAACGTGACTCTTCAGCCTTCATTGAGAATATTTATGACCAACACACTACTTACCTGGGTTCAAACACTCCTACGAACTTTTTTTAAACATTTATGCTATGTTTGCTGGTCTCAGTATTATAACCATTTTCAAATATGGTAGACGTTCGAAGCAAGTGTTGTTTTGCATTATTGGGGCAAAACAAAATAAAATTATGAATCGGTCAAATGTTGACATTTTGTAGTTCTTGAAAAACATCGAAGCAATAGTAAGGTGGTAAACAAATAAATAAAAATACCGCAGTGTTTTTTTTTTACTTTTTATTTGAAGATTTTTTTAGCAGGGCGTAGAACTCGTGTGGATGCATGCAGGCTCCTGCATGTATATTAGATGGCCACATAACTGCCACAATAAGCTGACAAATTACCTAATTTTGGTTTGTTCACTTTTTAAAAATGTTTTTTGGGGGTCATGTTGCAACCTCAGTTTTAAAGGAAATCAATATTAGAGTCTAACTACTTTAAAACGTTTGCGAACAGTAAATGGACATTTTTTTTTTTAGATATACATTTATCAAATTTTGTGTTTTCGTTTCGTGATTAAGTATCCGAACGAAGGGAAAGCGCTAGATATATTGTCCACAATATAATGCGCAGATTGAGGTACCTGTTTCGCGCTTCCCATCGTTATCTCGGCAGCGTGTCCTTTGGCAGATGTATCGGCGGCACGCTACAGAGATAATAGGGACCTGTAGCAAACCGTTGCCGTGCTCCTCGTGCCGCACTACCGGAGCCTTTAAAGCATGCTTTTTAAGGGCGCGCGCTAAAAGCATGCTTCAGAGGTTCCGGTAGTGCGGTACGCGGAGTACGGCAACGGTTTGCTACAGGTCCCTAATGACGAAGGCAAGTTGTCGCGAGCCAGGTTTCCCATGCTACTCTAGAAAAACACTCTTGTTTTGAAGTTGTTTTCTGGGTGCACCACGTCATGTAGAACTTGGCAGTTGCACCACGCGTGTTGCTGAGGCACTGCTTCGTTATTGGCCCTAGTTTCGTGCTTCATCGGCGGCAATACCAGTTTTATGAACGTTTTGAAGCGGAGAGATCTCTGGCGCGGTGTTCCAACCAGCGTCCATCAAGATCCGAGTACAAGCTCCGAGCGGAAAGAGCACATGCCCAGATGCCATGAAAACGAAACACTTTTTGTTTTACTTTTTTCCCTTAATTTTATCGTCTTTGTCCAGACGGTGGAGACGCCGAAGGCTGAGACAACACGAGCGCGCGCATATAAGACTTTATCTGACCGATCGCGTCGCACGCGTTCGCCATGCTGTGTATCAACACCTATACGTGTGTATCTTGCACCGTGACCCGGGGATCCCGCGTTCAGTCCCCACCCCTGCCCGTTTTGATCTGGATGAGCATCGTACTGGCGTGCGGTCGTGTATCCCGACCGCACGCCACTATAGACACTATAGTAGCGGTTGCACTGCACTGGCTAAATTTTTCAGCTACAGTTAAAAGACAAGTCACCCATTTTTTTAAGAAACAATATATTTTTATTTTTATGAGTAACAATGTTTAAAGTACAACTAACGACCCAGTGTAAGCCTCAGCGGATTCTGTACCTAGCTAGGCAGGCTAACTTCCGGCTGTCTAAACATACAACACAATGACTTATTGGTGCGCATGTTTTGATTAGTCTTGAGGGTGTTGTCTTGACTCATTGGCGTCGCGTGCGAGTATACTTGTGTCACACTTAAAAAAATGGGTTGTGTGTATGTTGATACAGCCTAGAACTTGGTCTGCCTCAACGGGCGACGAGTTTCGAAGCTGTAGATGAGCAATTTAGCCAGTGCGGTACAACCGCTAGCCTGGGGTTTTTAACGTGCACCACGCAGTAGTGATACACGACCGCACGCCGGTACGATGCTCATGCAGATCGAAACGGGCAGGGGTGGGGATTGAACCCAGTATCCTGTATTCTGCAGCGCGAGCTTTTGCTCCACGTGCTCCGAGCTGGTGTGCCCTAGCCCACTCGGCCACCGATATTTTTTTTTTCAGACTTTTATTTACAGCATGTTTAAAACAACTATAATTTACATTATTCTATACAAGTAATGCGTCACACTATATACAGGTAGAGCTCTACAATTCCGTTTGATTATATACAAGCAATGCGTTATAGTATATACATGCAATGCGTTACCTTTTCGTTACATACAAGCAGTGCGTTTCATTCTCGTTACATTATACAATAGAAATTTACAAAACCAGAACGCTCATCTCAAAAAGGAAGGTGTCAATGATACTTTCTAGATCGACTGGTACTGTCGTCGATTATATAATATCAGAGGAACGACTAAGATTTTTTACGACGTCTTTCCATTCATCATTTTCATCACAGCGTGCCAATATGCCCTGACCTACTTGAATGGCAATATTTTTAAAATTTACGCAGGATGGCTTTGCGACACCTGCTTCATTATCCACTTTACGCGTTTTCCACAAACTATAAATACCTAGAACTACTAAAATGTCTTGAATGGTATCGAGGTGTTCGTCGAAATGCAAGTAGCGAAGGTTTGTCTCTTCCACTTCAAAGTCTTTTTTTCAGCGTCCGTTTGACACTCGGCTACCGATCACCCCCTTGTGTTACATTTGTGTCAGTAAGTCTGTGTAAAGAGCGCAACATTCAAACTTAACATCCTTTTATGGCCCCTTCACGCGGTATCGAGGCCTCCCATCTTCCCCGATTTTCAAAACCATCACTGTCGAAAACAATCTTACGTAAATATTCCCGTGTTCACAAGCTCTGTTACATAAAGTAAACGGGTTCAAAGAAAATTGAATCGCGAACGTTACGAGTTGTTGAGTGCAACAATGCGTCCCTAAAGGCTGAAATCCATGGAGCGAATATGGTGCGAATAATTCACGAACTTCGCAGGCGCGTTCGCTTTGCGCGCGGTGCAACAGCCATTCTTCTTCCGCCACGCGCAGAGCTACCGCCGCCGGGAGAAATTCGTATTTTTTTTTTCACCCCATGGAATTCAGTCTTAAGAGTAACGTGTAATAGTGTTTCGTAATAGCATAAACCGAGGACGTCATAAATAATTAATAAAGTAAGGTGTCAATGTGTCATGGTACCTCGTTTTTTTTTGTGTGTTTGAAGGTGTCCATGTTCTTATAAACGCGTTCTTGAATTATCGTTCTTTCCACGAGATTTTTAGTCAATAAAGTACTAGTGTAGCTGTTCCTGTTTCTGTGATGTGCTACCTCTTTTATCGCGATTATCCATTACTTGTCGCGATGTTTAATCGATTTGAGCACAGCATAGAAATTTCAGGGCAGAATAAAAAAGGATATCACACAGTATTATGCTGAAAATGTTCAAGCGAGTACACCTTGTGTTCCCCAGTACTAAAGCGCTTTTTATTACTTTGTTTTAATAAACAGCGATACTATTTATATATATATATATATATATATATATATATATATATATATATATATATATATATATATATAGAAAGTGTCAAGAAAAACGAAAAGACGCAAACGCAACAAATCCAATATTTATAATGTTCACCACTTCTGTGCAGAAGTAAGGTTTGTGGAAAATTTTCGGCTTTACGTCTGTTTTTCAGGACCCATAGCTGGTTGAGTGAACACAATGTTCCTTCTTTCTCATTTTGTTTTCTTTCTTTTAGTGTTATAGTGCTTCCAGTTAGCGCCGCCAGGGAATCGCTTTCGGATATATCGATAGCCAATAAATCGCTGCCGACTTGATTCATTCTACCGAAACAAAGAACTACTCCAGACAGCGACTTAACACAAAACACCTCAAACATCAAACCGCTAAAAAAAAATATATATATTAAAAAAAACACAGGTTTACGTCCCGTGAACCAATTGCATCTTGTAGTAGTGCAATTTTTCCAATTTTTTTTTCTCTTTTTCTGACATAAGGTTTTCTCTCTCGAGTAGCACCCAATTCGGGTGGCCCTCTTTTGGCACCGCGTTCGAAAACGAGCCTTCGGGCCTCGCTTGGAAATTGGAAACATCGCAGCTACCTCTTTTAGAATAATGGAACTGTCGCCTTCCGAAGTCTGAATTTTCAGGGCCCCTGGGTTCATCTCGAATCATTCCAAGGCAGCAATTCTTATCGCGCATAACGATGGTCGATGCAAGAGCACAAAATGATGTGCCTGTTCGAGGAGACCTAATATATTTATATAGTCGCGAAGAACGTAAGAGCAACTGAGCCTCGCAATGCCCTTCGAGAGAGCGAATATAGGCTCTCCTATATGCGCCATGTGATTGCGCAGAGAGCCCATTAAGAGAAATCCGGAATTAATAACGAAGCGATGAACGCCACTCCGGAGTAAAAGTGGCCATACCATTTCTCGTCGTCGCCATTTTAGTTTATCGCGATCCCGAGAGAGAATCGAGCGTCATCTTATCTTGTTGCGCCGTTGAAAGTGTGGCTAGTTGGTTATGCATAGTTACGAAGAGGGAAACAGCGCCAAAAGTACGGAGGACAAAGAACGAGGAACACACAGACCGAGCACTAACAGACGACTGGTTTATTTCCGGACAACCACCTACCGGCATAAAAACACAGACAAAATTCATCGAACCATCGCCTAAGGGCATGTGTCACAGCTCTCCAAGAACACGATTTCCTTATCGAAGAGCGCAATCGAGGGAGCACTGACGCACACGTCCTTATACTTCGAAATGTAATAGGCCTCAAATATTTCACGAGCCACCTGCTGACAGTGCCGAGCAACGATCGTCGTATTTTTTCAAAAGAAGGGAGCGCCCACATCTATCACAATGAATGGCCTAATTACAGGAAGGTGAAGATCTTATCGAAAGTGCGTGTTCTCTGAGCCTATCATTGATACACCTCCCTGATTGACGCACCTCCCTGAGTGGGAGAGTGTACATAGGTCAATCTTTGGTCAATGTCCTCCGTACTTTTGGCGCTGTTTCCCTCTTAAGAATTATCTTGTTGGTGCGGTACAGTGGTTTAAACTTAAACTTATAACCAAATCATGTGAGAATAACCGTTTTTCTTACGCAGTGCCGAAGTGTATTTGCTTGCGTCGCGTGCCCTCAGACGCAACCGCGAAGCCGTTGACTTTCTCAGTTTCACGCAGTTTTGCCAACGACGGCCAAATCATTCCTTTATTCGTAACGGGTTTTTTTATTATATTTTCTTATGTAGAATAATTTAAGAAATCTGGCATTGAATGATGTTGCGTTTGGATGTTACAGGTTCGTCCGCTCGTTCATTCGAGCGTGCCAAGAGAAGTCGTGTATTCATGGTGATGCGTTGAGCACCGCTCAAAGTTTTCAAATAATCTACGGCGCTATTATTGTGCGTTTCATATAGCTTTTACCTCTGTGGAACAAGAACGTAGCCCACTTTAGCGATATGCGCACTCAACTGTCCGAGTACTTCAATTTGAAAATGAAACTGTTCTCCATCTGACCCAGGGCTATAGGTCAACCTTTACCGCGGCGGCCTCTTTCGAGTACTTTGCAGCCGTTTTGGAGACACCGCGGTGGAAGGACGCTAGACAGGACGATGTAACACACCAGTCCAAGACGCGTAACCAGCACCAAAGGAAAAGTGAAACTAAAATAACTTGCTTGGATTGCGCTCACAGAGGAAATCTCTGCAGGCCTGTCGTTTCCAACAGGCAATAATTTAAAAACCGTTTTAAGCCTCCTCTAAAAACAAAAGCAGAAAAGAGCTATTTTATTTATTTATGTATTTATTTATAGAAACAAAAGTAGTACTTGGCAACGCCGGCAAGGCTCGATTGCCCTCATTCGCAGGCTGCACTGCTTGAGGGCCCATGACGTATGGCGCATTAGAATTCCATTTGGATTCGGTTTTTCAGCAGACGTGAGCTGCCATTTCTAAACCTAAGAACGTCGCTTTGATCAGCCATCCTCTGCTATTTTAGATGTAGATGTTCATATTATCCGCACTCGTGGGTTGGCGATATTTGGCGCAACTGATGATGTCAGCCCCTCCAGCTCAACAGATTCAACGAAATAAAATCGAAACATGGAGGCCATTTCGGTCATGTTGGCACGTAGTAGAGAATTGTTTTGTTTTGTGTTTTCAGTGCGCTTAGAATGCACTATATGGTGACTGACAGCTTAAACAAACACGGGGCGAGGGGTAAGCCGTCACGCTTCTTGCTTAAGAAACGCAATTATTATACTATATTTATTATATTTACGTTCCTATTGCTTAGTCATTCGTTCTTTTGTGTTCTCATTGGTTAATGCCGCTATCTCATTAAGTGCGGAGCAATAGTAAGACGATCGGGACCCACTACGTTCTCAAATTATTAAGTTGTCGGCGATTAGACTGCCATCGCGTTGCGCAAAGAATTTTTAAAACTTAGTTTTCTGTTTATGTGACGCACGTTTCTCAATCCGAAGGGTGTGCGAGTATCTTTTGAAGTAATTAAAGAAAACAAAAAACAGACATAGGCATAACGAGAGAGAAGGAGAGAGAGTCACTTTGCCGTCCTCTCTCCTTTTGTTTGATGATCACAACTAATTTCCCTACCGTGATAGGGTGCACTTTTTGCTGAGGAAACCAAACCCGTAGATAGCAATTATTTTAATAATTTATGACGCCTTTGGCGGGGAATATGCACAGCGCGACCTGCCACTGTGCATTTCCCTCTTTTAACGCGAGAGCGTTAAGGAGCTTGTGTCGCAGAAAAGCTGGCGTCGGCATCGGCGGGACGAGAAAATCCTGATTGGTCGATGATGTCCCAACCACATGACCTCGCGAGGAAATTTCCAACAACCCAAAGCGATCACGTGAAACGTGACGTCACGTCCAGAATGAAAATTATGAAAACATGACACGTAATGTGAAATAAAGGTTGCCGCTTGTCTCAAATTATTTGACTTTAGAAAGTAATTAATTTGCCTCAATGAAAACGTTTTAAGAATTTTCGGTGGTATTCGAACCCACGACACTTCGGGTGCGAGCCCGACACGCCACCGACTAGGCCACGCACACACGCTTGCACGGCTCTCGCGTCCACTCTTAAAGGCGAAGCTTAAGCGTCTTTTGTAATTTGTATAATGCTCTTCCCAAACACAATTAGCGATATATAAATATATATATTTCACTTTTTTTTTTAGCTCTCAGATAAATGCTTACAAGTCTTCCTTGCGTGTGGTGCTTCCGAGGCACATTTAAATTTCAAGTGATGTTAAAATGACGAGAGTCGAAAGGTCAATTTTCCAGCGACTGCGTGTCTATTTTAGTTTTTGCTTCGGCATTTTATTAAGTTTAAGTATTTTTTCATCATTTTTTTGCATCTCTATGCCAGTGAGGCTTTTTCCGCTGCTTCCACTTGTTCAAATGTTCCGGTTTCTTTTTTTTCACAGTAGCTTTGGTTGACAGAAGTTTAATATTGTGGACGCATTAAAATGTAATTTACATACCCTAAGGTGTGCATTTCAGACTAGCACCCTCCTTTATAAAAATCAACAATTTAATTAGGTCTACTACAAAGTTTCTTAAAGCTCGTGTCTGCGTTTTATTTATCAAAAATGCAAAACTGTTTTTTTTTTCGTTTTTTTTTTGGGGGGGGTGGGGGAGTGGGGGATGTTTTATTGGGTTACATTCATAAAATATTTTAAATGCTAAATTGACAGTGGCTAAATCAATAACCTAATTAAATATGTTCGCGTCAGTTTCGTTTTATTTTCAAAGGTTCGTTTGTATGGCCGCTTACTTAAACTTAAACGATACTAATAAAGTACTGTAAACAAGCATATTTACAAGAAAACAAGTAAAATGCCTATAAAAAAAAAGTGTCGCTAACGGCTGCACTAAAGTCCCGGAAATTACAAGCCTTTTTGTTAAACAATATTAAAAGAAGAATTCTTTCATTCAGTTTTGTTGCTGCCCCCAGTTATTAATTTCCTCGGAGTCCTTAATTTCCTGGTTGCGGCGGGTCCCTGTCCTGCCAATCTCCGCGTGTCATAACTGAGTTACGCCTCAAAGCCCCGCGATTGATACTGATTACCGAGTTTCGTGCTTCGATGCACATTAGCTTGTTTATGCCACTTTTTTTTTTTCTCCGTTTCCTCTCTCTTTATTTTATATAGGGTGCTTAAACGAAATGCTTTTTTCACTTCCGGCAAGCCGCGTTTCACCATGTTGATGAACATCGTCCGCTGCTCTCCCCATTCGTTTGCACGCAGACGCTTAGTTGTTGGCGTCGTTTTTGGTGTTTGTGAAATGCAGGAGCATGGCAAGTGTCTCCGCGTCGACAACAGAACTGAGTAAGTGGGACCGGGGTCAGGCACGTAGCCAGGATTTTGTTTCGGGGGGGGGGGGGGGGGGGGGGGGGGGAGCGGGCCCCATGCCCCCCCCCCCCCCCCCCCTCTGGCTACGCGCCTGACCGGGGACGTATATGAAGCCGCAAAGACCGACGCTATTGTACTCCATGTTTTCCTTGCAGAGTCGCCCCGGCGGCTCCTGTGAGGGCAGAAAATGAAAGAGAGGAGGAAAAGAGAGCGCACGGGGACATCCGACCACCGAGCTCTGATTGGAATAATTAGTTCATAGGCGCAAAGCTAGCTGCCCTTGTCTATATCGCACTAGTGAAACGTGTACGAACGCCAAACGACGGACGCCGGAGTTCCGCGTTCTAACGCGTTCGCGCCCTCGTACGGTTCCCTCTCGTGGCGTTATTGCCTCGCGAACAACAAGATCGATGGCGTTTGTAATGAGCATGGTGGAAGATTTAAATCATTGCCCTCTGAAGGCAACACTGCCAACACCGTCAAAATTGGAGTTCTTACACTACTCCTCTTTCCATAGATGAAAAATCCTTCGCTGACGGCATAGTCAGTATTCGGCCAATCGTGGAAGGCCAACCATAGTGATGCTTTGGATCGCTCACGTCGCCAATAGTCCGTTCACCCTTAAGCTGAGACTGGAAAATCCGCTTTCAGCAGAATCTTTCTGCCCTTGCTAACACAAGTGTGAACGCGCAGGCCCGCGCAACCAAAGCGCCGCGGAAGCCAGCGAGCTGGTGCTGAAGGCGGAGCTTCTAGTCACAGCTGAAGGGTGAACGGAGTATAGCTTTGACTCGTGCTTCGACGGCGCTCGAATTTTTGTTCTTTCTTTGTATTTTCCTCGTGATCTCGCACTCCGCACCAGAGCAGGAACGCTTCTACTTGTGCGGCAGTTTCAGACGCTCAAGTTTGTACTACTCACAACAAGTCCTAACAGTTTCCTTTTCGCAGCGCCCCCCGGGCAATGCAAGAAACCTGTTGAATGGAAAAAGCAGCCTCAATTTTTCCAAATATACATTCTCTCTCAAAAAAAGAAAAAAAAAAGAATGAAAGCTCAGCTTTTAGAGAGTAAGAGGTTGGTCTTTATTTAGAGTGAGCGACGCAGGTTCATGAAAAATCTAGAAACAGCATTATGTCTCTATACCTCATTGCACCCAAAAAGATAGAGCGCAGCCGACGATGCGAGACGATACACTCCCAGAAAGAAAAAAAAAAAAGCTATGGTCTTACGCCCGTTGTCTCGTACACACCCCAAAACTTCAGTTCGACGTACAGGGCACAGTCGTCGATCCGACGGTACCAACTTTCCTTGATGGCCGAGTGGTACAACTTATTAAAATAGCTCATATGCTAAAAAAAAATCGTTTTTTTTTTGGCCTTATTCCAAAACCGCAATATTTTTTTTTTGTCCTTGGTGCGTACTTGAGCTATTTAAGATGTTATATCGCACCGTTATCAAGCCCCCCCCCTCCCCCCCCCCCCCCCCCCCCCCCCCCCCCCCCGTAAAAGTTGGGGCCGTCAGTTCGAGGTCAGTCCGCTATATGTCGAACTGACGTTTTGGGGTGCATTCTACGGGACAAAAGGCGTCAGACCACACCTATTTCTTTTAGCCTATGTAGCCAATCAAGCAGCGTTAAAAGCGCAACGTCATGGCGTTCATAATTTGTTGTCACCGACGAAACCAATAAAGCGCAGTAAATAACCTATAACCTCGTGTTTTTTGTGTGTGTGTGTTTTTTTGGTTTTTTTTTCGCTATTTGTTTTTGTGTCTTCTCTGTTCTAGAATGTGACTTCGCTGTGGCTTGGGATAAACTGCGGAGCGCAAATTAGTCTGCTTCTTGCGCAAGTGTTGCAATGACGTCAAAACGCCTGGCTCGGATTGGCTCCTATTGGAAGGATAGTGGTTAGACCTCAATGCTAGAGCTGCCTCGAGGTCTACCCACTAACCTTCCAATGGATTCAATCGGAGCTCGCTGTTCTGACGTCACCGCAACCCCTGCAAAAGAAGCAGACGAACTTGCGCTCCGCAAAGGCGTCATAGAGCTCGCCGTCTTTGCGGATTCGCTATCACCGAATATAAACCAATCATGCTCAGAAAAAAGAAAAAAAAAGAAAAGCAGGATCGCGGCGCATGTAATGTGCCTAATAGGCTTAGTCGCCGACAGCCAACGCTCAAAGCCGACAAGCTCAGTGACGATGCACTTTTGGCACTGCATGATTGGCTCTTCGTCTGATCGTAGCGCCGGCTGCGGTCGAACTTAGCGCAAAAGCGAGTATCGTCTTTTCGAAGGTTTCCAGCTGAACGTAAGGAAAAAACAAGGAGTAGAGAAAAAGAGACACACACTGCTGGACTATCAACCATTTACTGAAATACTTCTTTTTCTTTTTCGTCCACCTTCATGAATAATACTTTTTTTTTTTATTAATGTGAAAAAGGAAGCTAGAGAAATTAGCCGGGAAGTATCTCCTGACTTGCTACTCTGGTTAGGGGTGAAGGGATGTGGATACAAAGATATAGTAAGAGTTAAAAACGCACGAAAATAATTAAAAATAAAATAAAGAAAATTAAAATCAGTGTATATCTTGTCACAGCGTTAGAGTTTCTTGTTGAGACCGGTCGCCGATAGCTATCGCAAGAGGGCATTTGTTGCTGTTGTGGCAGAGGCTTCGTTTTCCCACGGTCCCAGTATCTTGCAGACGGTGAGGTCTTCTCCAGAACGTAGTTGCATTTCTTTTTGCAGTTGAGTGCGTTCTTCTTCATACTGAGGACATTCCAGCATGACGTGTCCTAAGTCTTCCATAATTCTGCAGTGATCGCAGTGTGGAGAGGCAATTTTTCTTATGCGGTATAAATATTGATTGGTGTAAGCTACTTTTAAACGTATTCGGTGTAGTACAGCTTGGCGCCGACGAGTGAGACCGCGAGGTACGCGAAACGTTAGATGCGGATCAATAGCTCTTAAGTGTGTATCTTGATCGGTTGCGTTAGCCCAGAGGCGTGCAGTTATAGTCTTCCCCAGGACTCTTATTGTACTATTTATGTCCGTTCTAGTAAATGGGGCTTGAACTTCGTGTGTAGAGCTTTGAGCATCTGCTGCCACAGCGTCAGCCAATTCGTTGCCTTGAATGCCGCAGTGACTTGGTATCCACTGGAGACATATCTCATCACCTTGAGAAACTGCGTCCCAATGTAGTTTGAGGATGTCTAATAATAGCTGTCGGTATGGGCTTTTCTTACATGGGTGCTGGAGTGACTGAAGGGATGATTTAGAGTCTGTTATTATTGTCCAAGGTCGAGGAGGAATTATCAGAATATATCTCATCGCTTCACGAATAGCCACCAGCTCGGCAGCTGTGGACGACATCCTATGGGAGGGCTTATAACCATTTTCTAAGGAATGTGCGGGAACTACCACACTAATAGAGGACTGATTCAGCGTTGTGGACGCGTCAGTGTAAATGTGACATGAAGATAAATGTTCAAAATGAATGTAAGATAAAGAGAGCTGTCGAAGAGCGACAGCGGGGAGCATTGATCTCTTTGTAATACCCGGAATAGTGCTGTAGATCTTAATTCGAGGTAATGACCACGGAGGAGTAGAGAGTAAATTATATCGCTGAAAAGATGTTGGAAGAATGTCCGTGTGATCAAGGATCACTTGTGCAATGCGGCTGTAGAAGCACCTTCCCGGGATGTCCGCTAAGTGATGGGCTTGGTGTCTTGTAAGATGGCGCATATGATTTCGAAGAGTTTCCTGCGTACGAAGAGCTGTTATGGAAAGACAGTGGGACTCTGCTATTGTGTCTATGGTGGATGTACATTTAGGAACACCTAGACAAACTCTGAGTGACTGTGCTTGTAGTGAGTTTAGCTTCTTCATGTTAGTAGGAAAGAGGCCATGCATTACAGGAAGGCAGTAACGAAGAATTCCAACAAATAAGCTATTATACAGGCGAAGAAGGGCACCTGTCGAAGTTCCCCAGGTTGTTCCACTTATAAACCGGCCAAGGTTAGTAAAGGAAGACAACTTCACTTTCAGATGAGCTAACTGGGGATTCCATGTTAGGCCGCGGTCGATAAAAATTCCAAGAAATTTGTGAGATGAAACATACGGTATTTTAGCACCATTCACTATTAACGGGTATCGATCCATATTCATCCGTGTGAAGGCAATAGCGGCAGACTTTCCAGGGGATATTTCAAGCCCGCGCATTGCCAGAAACTGAGATACGTTAACGAGTGTACCAAGCAGTCGCGTCTGTAGGCTCTTGAGGGAAATTGCAGATGTCCAAATACATATATCGTCGGCGTAAGTTGTGATGCGAGTGGATTTCCAGCTCACCTCAGAAAGACCAATAAGAGCTATGTTGACGAGCACAGGACTCAAAACCCAACCTTGAGGTACTCCTTTCTTTAGAACGTGTTGTGTTGTATCTCCTTCTTTCGTGCGCATGAAGATCGCTCTGTTCCGTAGGTAATCAGCTATCCAGTGATAAAGACGACCACCAATACCGATCGTTCGAAGACCTTGTAAAACAGCGGTATGACTTACATTGTCGAAAGCACCTCGTACATCCAGAAACACGGCTGTTGTTATTTTCCCACGAAGTTTTTGATCTTCAAACGTGAGTAACTAGATCAAACGTTATCG